>SJXQ01003205.1:0-140668 GCA_006408695.1 Aepyceros melampus
CGACTGCGCGACTGAACTGAACTGAAACAGCTGTTGAAAGTGCACACATGCTTTCTCATTTCGATATTATGCTCATTTAACTATTCACAATAGCCAAGACTTGGAAGCAACCTGAATGTCCGCCGACAGCTGAAGAGAGAAAGGAGATGTGAGGCAGGCACGCCGTGGGGTGTCACTCAGCCGTAAGGAGCGTGGAAGATCGCCGTCCAGCAGCGTGGAGGCCCACAGGCCATCGCGCTACGTGGAGGAAGTCAGGAAGAGGGAGACAAATACCACGTGGCATCACACGTGGAATCTAAACTATGACGCGAGTGAACTGGCCCATGAACCAGAAAGACTCACAGACACGGAGGACAGACGTGCGCTTGCAAAGGGCGCGGCGTGGGTGGGGGTGGTGTGGGAGTCTGAGATTAGCAGCTGCAGACCATTGCACACAGCCGCATGTGTACAGGCTGTAGAGTGTACACAGACTGTTACATACAGGGTGGATGAGCACAAGGCCCTGCTATACAGCACATGGAACTGCGCTCAGTATCCTGTGAGAAACCATAGTGGGGGAGAATACGAAAAAGAATCTTTAGATATGTGTAACTGAATCACTGCTGCATAGTTGAAATCAGCACATTACAAATCATCTATGCCTCAATAAAATAAATTAAAAAATAAATAGAACGTAAAAATATTATGTAAAAACATTAAGCCCACTTATATTTAGTGAGATTAGCAGCCTGACCAAGGGCAGCAAGCTAGGAGGTAGGAAAGTGGGGTTAGGACTCAGTCAAATGAATTATCACAATCCCATTGCATAGGTATAATCATTTTCGTCCCCAGAACCCCTGTTCCATGGGGAACTGGCATTGCTGATGAGTGCTGGAGGCCTGGTGTGTTGGCCCAGAGGGGGAGTGCATGAGAGGACTAATCTGTAGCTTATTTGGGGGCAAAGGAGCCGACAGTGCCGGCCCCTCAGGCCAGGGACGCAGGAGACTGGGCCCCGTGTCACCAGAGCCCAGGGCGACCCAGGAAGCAGCGGCTTGTCCCTGTGTTGCAGGTTGACTTGTATCTGTCAGGAGGGTTTGCTGAAGTCCCCACCCCGGTACCTGTGAATGGGACCTTATTTGGAGATGGGGGTCTTTGCAGGTGTGAGCAAGTTGGGTCATATTCGATTAGGGCAGGCCTTCAATCCACTAGGACTGGGGTCCTTATGAGAAGAGAGAATGGGGGCTCCCCGGGTGGCTCAGTGGTGAAGAAGAGACCCCCTGCCAACGCAGGGGACCCAAGCTCGTCCCCTGATCCAGGAGGACCCCACGTGCTGCTGAGTGACTCAGCCCGTGTGCCGCTACTGGAGAGAGCCCACCGCGACAAGAAGACCCAGCACAGCCAAAATAAAAAAATAAACAAAATTAAGCAGAGAACGGGGAGACACAGGGAGGAGAATGCCCCGTGAAGGGTCAGACTCAGGGAAGGCGGCCATGTGAAGACAGGCAGAGACCGGGGTAACGCTGCCACAGAAAAAGAGATTGGATGATGTGAAGAGCTGACTCATTGCCAAAGAGCCTGATGCTGGGAGGGATTGAAGCTGGGAGGAGAAGGGGACGACAGAGGATGAGAGGCTGGATGGCATCACCGGCTCAATGGACATGGGTTTGGGCGGACTCCGGGAGCTGGTGATGGACAGGGAGGCCTGGCGTGCTGCAGTCCATGGGGTCACAAAGAGTTGGACATGACAGACTGAACTGACTGCCACAAAGCTGGAATGCCTAGAGCTGCCACAAGTTGGAAGAGACAAGGAGACATCCTTCCCTCGAGGCTTCCGAGGGAGCTCGGCTCTGCTGGGAGCTTCACGTTGAACGTGTAGCCTCCAGAACTACAGGGGAGCGTATTTCTCTTGTGTGACTCTGCACACTTTGTGGGACTTTGTTACAACAGCCTTTGGAGACTACCACTCCCATCTGGGGACCCTCCTGGCTCCTGATGGAGGCTCCTGAGCCGTTCTCAGGAGCCTGGGGTTTCTGATCAATGTCTACAACAGAGCTGAGACTCCAAGGGAGAAAATGAAAGGAAACAGAGCCGAGTCTGTTCTATTATTTACTACTAGCTAAGAAAAAGATTTATCCGGGCTAATGGGCAGCTACAGTAAATACAAAGATTCCTGTTCGACAAGACCGTAACCAAAGAGCAAACTCCTGTGCGTTAGGGTTAGCAGCCGAAGGCAGCAGGACATGCAGCTCTGCGGCTCCGGGGCCCACGGCCAGCGCGGTTCTGAAGGCAGAATTCCATCCCTGGCAAGCCCAGGCCAGCCTTCTCACGCCCACCTCCCTGACCTCCCCAGAGGGGCTCTCTCCGCTGCAGTCACGCTCCCAAGCACGTCCGTCTGGAGGACCCCGCCATCTAGATTTTCAGATTGCCAGGGCTGCTTGCTGTTCTGAGGGGAAACCCTGGGGTGGGGTCCCAGCCTGGGCCTGCTGTCTTTGGCTGGACATCTGCTCGATTCGTGTCGGTTCTGGATTGGTGCCTGTGGCTTTCCGGTTGCTACATTTCATAATTCTGAATGGTCTGCATGAGGCCAGGAGCAAAGGAGGAATGAGACAGCGTCTCTTTAGAGCGTCTCAGGATAATAAGAAATAGGTGGAGTCTATGTGTGTGTTAGTTGCTCAGACGTGTCTGACTCTTTGCGACCCCATGGACTGTAGCCTGCCAGGCTTCTCTGTCCATGGGATTTTCCAGGCAAGAATACTGGACTGGGGTGCCCTTCCCTTCTCCAGAGGATCTTCCTGACCCAGGGATCGAACCCAGGTCTCCTGCATGACAGGCAGATTCTTTACCGTCTGAACCGCAGGGAAGTCTAAATCGGGTGGTGTCTGAATCAAAGCTACTCACGTACCATGTGCCATCAGCATCCACGGGCAGCTCAGTCTCTTGCCGATAAGAAGAAGGGGATATCCCTTCTGCGCTTGTGATGTGGCCTTCCCTAGAGCGAGGACCCATTGTGTAACAGTCCTGACACCCTCTTCTCCTCGAGGAGGAAGTTTTGTGATCAGTGAGTTTGGGATAAGGCCCTGGATGTGTTAGCTCTGCTTTGCTCTCTCCTTTGCTTTACTAGGAGCACAGGTTTCGCTCTGCTCTGCTTCTCCGTAATGTAGACCTGAAAACGAGGTCCTGTCTGATTTTTCAGAAGACCACTTAAAGGCTGAGTCATGCTCTGGAGCACCAGGGTTTTTTCCAGTCGGGCAGCTGGTATTTCCCGCTCCGTCTGCCTTGCTTCCACCTTCTCTCTCTTGACTGGCTCAGAATTTGCAGAGAGGAGAGATGCTAGCTGCTGTGATGCTTCAAGACCTCAGAGAGAACAACAAGGGGGCTGGCAGGCGTGCTTTGTCTGGCCTGTCTCTTCAAGGAGTCCCTGAGCTGGGTCAGGACACCGACAGGGTTAAGGGGTGAGTTGGTGGAAACAGTGGGTGTGGTTGGACCTCGGAGGACCAGGGTTCACAGTGGTAAACTCCTGGATGAGAGAGCCGGCCCCAGCTCCTCTGCTGAGGTGCTCACGGGGGGCTGCCATGGTGATGTGAGCACGTGAAGGAGAGTGAAGGGTCCCGACATGAAGGAAAGAGGGGGCTCGTCAAGGCAGCAGGGGGGTGGCTCGTGGGCGTGGACGCCATCGAAGGACGGGGAGGCCCTGAGAGTTTCTGCAGGCCTGCTGTTCCCATGGATGCCTTCCAGAGTCATGGATGGGTCCCGGTTCTCTCTCTGACTCCCCCTGCTCTTTCCTTGGGCACAGGAACTGCTGTTTTTGTTTAATGCTCAATAAGTGAAAAGCGAAGTTGCTCAGTCATGTTCCACTCTTTGGGACCCCGTGAACTGTAGCCCACCAGGCTCCTTCATCTATGAAATTTTCCAGGCAAGAGTACTGGAGTGGTTTGCCATTCCCTCCTCCAGGGGATCTTCCCGACCCAGAGATCGAACCCCGGTCTCCCGCGTTACCCGCAGACGCTTTGCCCTCTGAGCCACCAGGGAAGCCGAGGCATTATGTACCAGTACGCAGGTTTGCTTTTTAAAAGCAGACATTTACTCACCAGTACTGGTCATTTTTAACCCGAGGAAATGCTGTTCAGCTTCTGGAGGACTGGCCTTGAAGAGCCCCATAAGTGGAGAGCATTTGTAGGCATTTAAGCAAGACGGTGACCTGGTCAGACTAAGCTGTTAAAATGAATTTAAGGGAAATTAGCCAGGAGGCGGGGAGCTACATTTGGCAACTGGTCACAGTGGCCTTAGCTGAGACGATGTTGACTTATTGACTCACAGATACTCTAATGCCCCTGTTAGGACTGGAGATACAATGGAGATCAAGGTAGGGGAGATCTTTGCTCCCAGAGAGAGGGGAAAGCTTAGGGAAAGGGTTGGGAGATGGATTTATCCCTGACTACTCATTAATTGGATATGTGGGCTGAGGGAGAGTCAGGCGTGACATCCTGGGTCTTGGTTCGAGTGATGGAGTGAACAATGGCGTCTTTCAGTCTAACAAATAATAGACTTGAGGAGGGGTGTGTTGAGTTCCATTAAAAAAATATTAATTTGTTTATTTGATCCTAGTTGTGGCATGTGGGGTCTAGTTCCCTGACCAGGGGTCAAACCCAGGCCCCCGCATTGGGAGTAGGGAGTCAGTCACTGGACCACAAGGGAAGTACCGGTGAGACTCGTTTTTGATAGAGAGAGCTCAGTACACAGATCTGGGAGACGAGGCAGAGGGGTCTACCATTCTGAAGCTTGGGAGGAAGTTCTTTGCGGGAGATGCAGGCTTCAGCGTTGATGGACATGTTCGGTCATTCAGAATGTGTCTGTTGTGCGTGTGCGGGGCTCAGGGTGGGGAGTGAGGATCCAGTGGTAAGGGGAAACAGACATGGTGCACGTCCTTGTGGAATTAGAGGGAGAGCCAGACATTAATAAGACAGCCACACAAATTACTGAAAATTGCACCTGGAGCTGTAAACTGCAACATGGAGGTACTTAGCGCTATAAGCCTAAAACTTGGACTCAAGAAGACCAAGGAGCATTTTCCCCAGGAAGAGTTTTTTGTAGGAGAGTGGGCACAGCCCACGCAAAGGCCCTGAGGTCTGAGAAGCCTCTCGAGGATGAGGAGCTGGGAGGGGCCAGTGCAGGCAGAGGGCAAAGAGGGAGGGTGTACAAGCTGAGACCGGCAGGCGCGCAGCGTTTTGGAACACTTAATGAGTGCTTTCTGTGTGTCAAGCGCCATCCTGAACATCATTCATGTAATTTAATCCTCCCAACAACCATATCAGATGTGCTGTTGAAATCTCTGTTTTACATATGCGGAAACTGTGGGACAGAGAAGCTAGGGGACTTGCCCAAAGGCTCAGCTAGTAAGTGGCTGAGGTGGGGTTTGAATCCAGATGGTCAGGTTTACAGCCTACACTGTTACTGTCTGGCTCCCTGGATTATGTTAAGAATATATATATATTTTGGAGAAGGCAATGGCACCCCACTCCAGTACTCTTGCCTGGAAAATCCCATGGATGGAGGAGCCTGGTAGGCTGCAGTCCATGGGGTCGCGAAGAGTCAGACACGACTGAGCGACTTCACTTTCACTTTTCACTTTCATGCACTGGAGAAGGAAATGGCAGCCCACTCCAGTGTTCTTGCCTGGAGAATCCCAGGGATGGGGGAGCCTGGTGGGCTGCTGTCTATGGGGTCGCACAGAGTTGGACATGACTGAAGCAACTTAGCAGCAGCATATTTATTTTTGGATGTGGGATACCATAAAAGATGGAGGAGGGAATGGCAACCCACTCCAGTACTCTTGCCTGGAGAATTCCATGCACAGAGGAGTCTGGCGGGCTACAGTCCACAGGGTCGCAAAGAGTCGGACACGACCGAGTGACTAACACACACCATAAAGGGATTTTAACCAAGAAGATGACAGGGCCATATTTGCTTTTTGATAAGATCAGTCTAAATGCATATTAAAGAGCAGAGGCATTACTTTGCCAACAAAGGTCCGTCTAGTCAAGGCTATGGTTTCTCCTGTGGTCATGTATGGATGTGAGAGTTGGACTGTGAAGACAGCTGAGCGCTTTTGATGCTTTTGAACTGTGGTGTTGGAGAAGACTCTTGAGAGTCCCTGGACTGCAAGGAGATCCAACCAGTCCATCCTAAAGGAGATCAGTCCTGGGTGTTCTTTGCAGGGACTGATGCTGAAGCTGAAACTCCAATACTTTGGCCACCTCATGCGAAGAGTCGACTCATTGGAAAAGACTCTGATGCTGAGAGGGATTGGGAGCCGGAGGAGAAGGGGACAACAGACGATGAGATGGCTAGATGGCATCGCTGACTCAATGGACGTGAGTTTGAGTGAAGTCCACAGTTGGTGATGGACAGGGAGGCCTGGTGTGCTGCGATTCATGGGGTCGCAAAGAGTCGGACACGACCGAGTGAACTGAACTGAACTGCAGATGTGAGGATGAGATCAGAGGAGGGTCTGCAGCTGGGGGAGATTTGCTGGGGGGATATTGAAGTCAGCTAGGAGGGACTCATCGCTTAGACTAGAGTGGCAGTAGCAGAGACGCTTGGGGGGAAGTGGATCTGGAGCTGCTCAGCTGTCAGTGTGTCAGGATTTGGTGATGGGCTGAAGCACCATGTAAGGAGGAGAGCAGGGTCAGGGCAGACTCTGAAGTCTCTGGTTTACAAAGCTGGTAGTAGAAGCTGAAACAGGATAAGATGTGAGCTGTAAGAGCCAAGAATCCCCAGGGTACCACCCTAAGGAAATTAATTTCAACCTTACTGTTCACTGCTTCTGAGCTCCAGTTTCCTGTTCACCCAAGTGTTCAGGCAGGTGGTCAGATTGGAATAGTGTGAGCAGGTTCGTGAAGAAGGGAGAACCAAGGAAGTCAAGACCTCACTGGAATTAGGATTCCATCTCTCAGCCCATTTACCTGTGGTTGAATGGAGAACGTCCGTCCATGAGCCTGGTTTTTGCAGACCTCTTGAGGGTGTTTGTCTCCTCTTTTCAATGGCCTCTGACCAGCTTTCTCAAGAGAACTTCTCAACGAGTTGTAACAAAGCTTTGGAATTACTTATTGCTGGGAAGACTCTTGTCTTAAGTTTCATCTGACTTTTTTTCCTCCTGACCCCAGGAGTTCAGAAATCGCCAGAGGGAATCTGTGACTCATTCTCCCAGGAGCAGACCTAAACTGCAGGTGGTCCCCGAGGGATGCTGGAGAGGTCTTGGGGAAGGTTGTCTGGGAACCGCTGAGGAGCAGGGATTCTCCATCAAATGCCAGAACAGATGGTCTTCACTGACAGTGTCCAACCATGGTAAGCCTCTCTTCCCAGGTTACTGAGACTCAGAAAGCCAAGATGTACACAGGGACGCAGTCAACATAATCCCCAGGTCTTACGGGAAGTGACAGAAAGTAACAATGACATCAATGTGTGAACTCTTTGACTGGGAGCTGTCATTTCCTCTGATCTTCAGAACATCTCTGGGAAAAAAGCCTGCATATTATATTTGCCATAAATATACAGCTGGGCTTCCCAGGTGGCTCATTGTTAAAGAGTCCACCAGCTAAGCAGGAGATGTGGGTTCAGGTGCTGGGTTGGGAAGATCCCCTGGAGAAAGACACGGTGACCCACTGCAGTCTTCTTGCCTGGGAAGTCCCATGGACGGCGGAGCCTGGTGGGCTGCAGTCCCTGGGTAGCAAAGAGAAGGATGTGACTGGGCAGCTGAACAGCAACAACAGCAAATAAATGTACAATAATGGGATTATACCATAATTGCTTGATTTGCTTAACAATATTCTGAATACATCTCTCCACCAAAAAAAGAAAAAACAGAACATAATTCTTCCCACCTACAAAATAGCTCTAATGTCTTTGTAGAAATAACACATGCTAGTCATAAAAAAATGTAAGCAACACAGAAAAGAACCAAGTAGAAAGCAGAACATCATCTAAAAGCCTGGCACCACAAAAAATGGGCATTGGTGAGCGTTTCTGTTACAGATTTCTTAATGCACTCATGACCATAATTTCCCATAAGCAGAATCAAACAGAATTATACTGTTCAAGCTATTCTGTCATTTACTTTCTCACTCATGCTGTGGACATTTCCCCATACCAATCATTAAGTAATAGTCTACATAATTGTGTTTAATCATTACTTTTTTTTTTTTTTTTTTGCTGTGTGTCCTCATTTACTTTCTGGCCTCCTGGGTTGACGATAAGGTATTTGCAAGTTTTCACTGTTATAAATAACTTTGACAGATACCCCTAGGTGTGGACCCTGAAGAGCCAAGTCTCGGGAGAACAAGGTGTAGAGAGCCTGATTTTCACAGGCCAGGAAGGAAGACATTGGCCCATTCCTTGGGGGGCCTTGGCAACTTGGGTTTCCACAATCCCAGGGGACATCTCCGCACACAGCAAGGGCCTCGTTAGGCAAATGACTTGTCTGGATAGGAGAGACTCAGTCCTTAGACTACTGGTCTGGGAGAGAGTCTCAGCAGATAAGTGGCTGAATGGCACGTGTTTCCTGCAGGTAAGAGGAGGTTGATTCACGTGGGACAGAGCTGCTGAATCTCACCAGCAGAAGTGAAATGGGGCCGAATCCTCTGCCCTTCAAGCTGGGTCTCACCTGCACAAGGTGTCTGATGCATCTTCCCCAGGAACCTGCTGCCGGTCCTCTCCCCAGGAGCTCTGCGTCTCCCTCATTGTGTTGGATTTTGTCATGATGCCTAAGCATCAGGGCTCCTCCATGGAGCTTTTGGAAAACAATTCTTCCCACGGCATGTGGAACCTTGGTTCTCTGACCAGGGGTTGAACCCAAGCCCTCTGCATTGCAGTTCAGTTCAGTTCAGTCGCTCAGTCATGTCCGACTCTTTGCGACCCCATGAACTGCAGCACGCCAGGCCTCCCTGTCCATCACCAACTTCCAGAGTTCACTCAGACTCATATCCATCGAGTCATGATGCCATCCAGCCATCTCATCCTCTGTCGTCCCCTTCTCCTCCTGCCTTCAATCTTTCCCAGCATCAGGGTCATTTCCAATGAGTCAGCTCTTCACATCAGGTGGCCAAAGTACTGGAGTTTCAGCTTCAGCATCAGTCCTTCCAATGAACACCCAGGGTTGATCTCCTTTAGGGTGGACTGGTTGGATCTCCTTGCAGTCCAAGAGAATCTCAAGAGTCTTCTCCACACCACAGTTCAAAAGCATCAATTCTTCAGCACTCAGCTTTCTTCACAGTGCAACTCTCACATCCATACATGACCACTGGAAAAACCATGGCTTTGACTAGACGGACCTTTGTTGGCAAAGCAATGTCGCTGCTTTTTAATATGCTGTCTAGGTTGATCATAACTTTTCTTCTAAGGAGCAAACATCTTTTAATTTCATGGCTGCAGTCACCATGGTGGGGTCTTAGCCACTGGACCACCAGGGAAGTCCTGGATGAAGATTCTTGCCTGGGGGAGGGGACTGCTCTGGGTCTTTGTTGCAGCTCAAGAGCATGGCCTCTGGAGTATGGGCTTAGTATTTGTGGTGCAGGGGCCTAGCTGCCCCGAGGCGTGTGGGATCCTCCCAGACCGGGGATTGAACCATGGCTTTTGCGTTGGCAGGTGGATTTCTAACCGCTGGAGCACAGGAAAGTCCCTGGATAAAATTTTTATCCACTCTCAGACATGTATATGTGTGGCTGACTCCCATTGCTCTCCACTGAAAGCTATCACAACATTGTTAATTGACTACAGTTCCCCCAAAAGGAGAGAATTCATATCCATTCTCTTCCCTCGCTTCAGTTAAGCTTGGCCGCATCACTAGGCTTGGTCTTGGGAGTGTGAATGAAGGTGTTCTGTGCCCTGTCTGAGCACAGATGCATCTGAAGCTACTCCGTGTCCTCCACGTCCCCTCTTTCCCTCTGCTGTGACACCAGCCATGTCCAGACATAGGAATTTCTCTTACGTTAGCCCAAGTCTTAGAATGAAAAGTAGCGGGCTCACTGCTGACTCATGATAGACGTGAACAAGAGTGAGAAATACACTTTCTGCTGCTCTAAGCCAACGAGATTTGGGCATTTGTCAGTTAATATGGTAAAGAATCCGCCAGCAATGTGGGAGACCTGGGTTCTATCCCTGGGTGGGGAAGATCCCCTGGAGAAGGGAAAGGCCACCCACTCCAGTATTCTGGCCTGGAAAATTCCATGGACTATTGTCCACGGGGTGCAAAGGGCTGGACACGACTGAGCGACTTTCACATTCACTTCCTGTCACTATGCGGCCTCCTGTTCATACGGTCATAGCCCTCTCCTGGCCGTGACCCTGCTTCTGCCTCCTCTATCCTGTCTCAGACGGTCCATGCATCTCAGGCTTCTCCCCTCTGTCTCCTCCGAGAAGCCTTTTATTCACACTTACTGAGCCTGAATCTAGTCGTCTGACCTAAAGCACTTTTTAAAAACTGTTTTGGCTTTTATTTAAAAGCACTTTTTCATTTCTTTTCTGTTTTCAAATTCTGTTCCTACACTTGCATGCAGCTTCTAAATCATTTGGTTTGTTCTAGTTTGTGGCTGTGCCGGGTCTTCGCTGTGTGTGGGCTGCTCCCTAGCTGTGGTTAGAGGACGTCTCGCCGCAGCCCTTCCCCTGCTGTGGAGCACCGCCTCTGGGCCTGCGGGCTTCAGGGGTTGCTGCACGGCTCTGAGCTCAACAGTTGTTGTGCAAGGGCTTAGCTGCCCTGGGGCACGTGGGATCTTCCCGGACCAGAGATCGAACCCACGTCTCCTGTGTCGGCAGGCGGATTATATACCACTGAGCCTCCAGGGAAGCCCTCTAAAGCACTTTTTTATTGTGATGTAACTGACCTATGACATTATGTTCGTTTTAGATATACAATATAATGATTTGATATTTACATATGCTCAGAGATGATCCGGAGAAGGCGATGGCACCCCCCTCCAGTCCTCTTGCCTGGAAAATCCCATGGATGGAGGAGCCTGGTGGGCTGCCATCCATGGGGTCGCACAGAGTCGGACACGACTGAAGCGACTTAGCAGCAGCAGCAGAGATGATCACCACAGTAAGTCTAGTTAACAGCTTTCACCGTACATAGTTACAATTGTTCCTTCTAGTGATCAGAAATTTTAAGATCTACTCTTAGCAACTTTCCCTGGAGAAGGAAATGGCAACCCACTCCAGTACTCTTGCCTGGAAAATTCCATGGACTGAGGAGCCTGGTAGACAACACAGTCCAGGGGTTGCAAAGAGTTGGACATGACCGAGCAACTTCACTTTCACCCTCACTTAGCAACTTTCAGTGGAGAAGGCAATGGCACCCCACTCCAGTACTCTTGCCTGGAAAATCCCATGGGTGGAGGAGCCTGGTGGGCTGCAGTCCATGGGGTCGCTAAGAGTCGGACACGACTGAGCGACTTCCCTTTCACTTTTCACTTTCCTGCATTGGAGAAGGAAATGGCAACCCACTCCAGTATTCTTGCCTGGAGAATCCCAGGGACGGGGGAGCCTGATGGGCTGCCATCTATGGGGTCGCACAGAGTCGGACACGACTGAAGTGACTTAGCAGTAGCAGCAACTTTCAGACATGCAATATTATTAACTATAGTCACCATGCTGTACTGGAGAAGGAAACGGCAACCCACTCCAGTAGTCTTGCCTGGAGAATCCCATGGACAAAGGAGCCTGGTGGGCTACAGTCCATGGGGTCGCACAGAGTCGGACGTGGCTGAGCGACTGACACACACACGCACACGCACACACACACACACCATGCTGTACAGTACATCTCCATGACTTATTTGTGTCAATACACTTTTTAAAATATGAGAAGGTTCTAGTTGTTAGTAGCAGGTTCCGTACAACCCCATTCTTTCAAGTCTGATTGACAAGTGATATGAGCTCTTCCACAGCTGAAACTGTTTCTTTATTATCTATCTCCGCTCACTTTGTGGGCTGAGGTGGGAGCATTAGAACACAGGCTTAATGTCACTGCTGGGAAGAAGGGAGGTGAAGTTCTGTTTCCATGGGAACAGAATAGCATCTCATGGTAGCTTTAAAAAAATAAATGAAACTTGAGCTTGGAGATCAACTGTGCTCACATAGTCTCTCTATGGGGACTGAGGTCTGCATCTTCCTACGGCAACATCACTGAGCGCATTGTTCTTGGAATTCAGACCTCAGAAGAGATGATTATAAGCCAATAAATAACTTCACTGCGTGCTTTATGAGATTCCTGCCAGCCAATTTTTCTGAACAAATGTTTTCACCTCTAGGCAAACATCTTTCTTGTTATGACAATGGATCACTCTCTTGGATAAACAGTTTTCTCAACAAACAGCAGTTTACTTATTAAGATTTGTTTTCAGGTCCTTCCTCCCTTGTATCTGTCAATGCTAAATTATTATGTCACAGACTTTTTTCCGTCCTGATCTGCTCCCTGATTTGGAAAATCCACCTTAAACCACTTGAAGCCTGACCTCCAAATCCTTTAAATGTTGCTGTTCAGTTGCTAAGCCCTGTCTGACTCTTCGTGACCCATGCACATGCGCTGCAGCACGCCAGGCCCCTGTCCTTCATCCCTGGAGCTCACTCAGACTTGTGTCCCTTGAGTTGGTGATGTCCTCCAACCATCTCACCCTATGTCACCCCCTTTCCTCCTTTTGAGAACCACCAATGGTGAGAAAAAAAAGAAGGAAAGAAACTGAAGAGGAACTAAAGAGCCTCTTGATGAGGGTGAAAGAAGAGCGAAAAAACTGGCTTAAAACTCAACATTTAAAAAACGAAGATCATGGCATCCGGTTCCATCACTTCATGGCAAATAGAAGGGAGAAAAGTGGAAGGAGTGACAGGATTTCTTTGCTTGGGCTTCAAAGTCACTGCAGACAGTGACCGTAGCCATGAAATTACCTTCCTTGGAAGGAAAGCTGTGACAAACCTAGACAGCATGTTAAAGAACAGAGACATCACTTTACTGGCAAGGCTCCATATAGTCACAGCCATGGCTTTCCTCTAGCCACGCATGGGTGTGAGAGCTGGACCATAAAGAAGGCTGAGCGCCGAAGCTGATGCTTTCGAATTATGGTGACGAAGAAGACTCTTGGGTCCCTTGGGCGGCAAGGAGATCAAACCAATCAAACCTAAAGGGAATAAAAACTGATTATTCATTGGAAGGACTGATGCCGAAGCTCCAATACTGTGGCCACCTGATGCCAAGAGTTGACTCACTGGAAAAGACCGCAGTGCTGGGGAAGATTGAGGGCAGGAGGAGACGGGAATGACAGGGGTAAGATGATTAAATAGCATCACCGACTCAGTGGATGTGTATCTGAGCAAACTCCAGGAGACGGTGAAGGACAGGGGAGCCCTGCGTACTGTAGTCCGTGGGTCAGAAAGAGCTGGACGCAACTTAGTGACTGAACAACAACATTGAGAACTGCTAAGATTCTGTATTCTCTCTTACTGCTAAGTTGCTTCAGTCGTGTCCGACTCTGTGCGACCCCACAGACGGCAGCCCACGAGGTTCCCCCGTCCCTGGGATTCTCTCTTACTGCAGCAGGCTTAATAAACTTAGCTTCGGTTGAGGAACAGGTTTTCTGGTGGTCTTTCAAAGGGTTATCAACTGACAATCTGCTCTTTACCCAGGGTTACTTGGGGCCATTTTGGTTCCTGTTTTGGCCACCTGATAACTGGGAAGACGAGCAGAGTTGCATTACACGTAAGGGAGTTTGCGTCATCGGTTTTAGGAGCACAGAGGTTCATTGCTGCTGCCGAGAGGGTTCAGATTTCGTGTGAGTGTCAGGACTGGAAGCAGCCTTGCGTGGATCATGTTCTTTAATTCCTCCTCTTGCACCAGGGCCTCCCTGGTGGCTCAGCTGGTGAAGAACCCGCCTGCAATGCGGGAGACCTGGGTTCAGTCCCTGGGTTGGGAAGATCCCCTGGAGGAGGAAAGGCTACCCAGATGTGCATGGTCCATGGGGTTGCAAAGTGTCAAACACAACTGAGCAGCTTTCACTTTCACTTTTACGCTAGAGCTGTTGAGGTTCTGGGGAATAGACCCATCTCTCACTTGGGGGAGAATAGACCCATCTCTCACTTGGGGGAGAGAGCCTCAAGCTGGCTTCTTTAAGCAATGCCACTCCTTCTCTAAGCCCCCAATTAAAAAAAAATTATTTACTTAAAAAGTTTAATTTTTTAAATTGAAGGATAATTGGTTTACAATATTGCGTTGGTCTCTGCCAGACATCAACACGAACCAGCCAGAGGTATACATATGTCCCCTCCCTCCTGAACCTCCCCCCGCTGCCATCCCACCTCTCTTCGTCGTCACAGAGCGCTGGGTTTGAACTCCCTGCTCCATGCAGCACCTTCCCCCTGGCTGGCTGTTCTGCCTTTTCTGAGGTGTATGTTCCCATGCTCCTTTCTCCATGCGCCCCACCCTCTCCTTCCCCACCTGCGTCCACAAGCCTGCTCTCCGTGCCAGCATCTCCACTGCTGCCTGCAAACAGGTCCATCAGTGCCGTCTTTCCAGATGCCATGTATGTGTGTGAACGCGCAGCGTTTGATTTTCTCTTTCTGACTGACTTCACACTGTATAGTAGGCCCTAGGTTCATCCACCTCTTTAGAACTGGCCCCAGTGCATCCCTTACGGCTGAGTACCATTCCTTTGTATAAGTACCACAACTTCTTTATCCATTCATCTATTGACGGACATCTGGGTTGCGTCCATGTCCTAGCTATTGTAAATAGTGCTGTAATGAATGCTGGGGTACATGTGTCTTTTTCAGTTATAGTTTTCTTGGGGTATATGCCAGTAGTGGGATGGTTGGATCGTATGGTAGTTCTTTCCTAGCTTTTTAAGGAGTCTTCATACTGCCTTCCTTAGTGGCTGTATCAGTTTACATTTCCACCAACAATGCCAGAGGATTCCCTTTCCTCCACACCCTCTCCAGCATTTATTGTTTGTAGACTTTTTGAAAATGGCCATTCTGATTGGTGGGCTTCCCTGATAGCTCAATTGGTAAAGAAACTGCCTGCAATGCAGGAGACCCCAGTTCAATTACTGGGATGGGAAGATCCCCTGGAGAAGGGATAGGCTACCCACTCCAGTATTCTTGGGTTTCCCTTGTGGCTCAGATGGTAAAGAATCCATCTGCAATGCGGGAGACCTGGTTTTTGATCCCTGGGTTGGGAAGATCCCCTGGAGAAGGGAAAGTCTTCCCACTCCAGTATTCTGGCCTGCATAGCCCATGGGGTCGCAAAGAGTCAGACATGACTGAGTGACTTTCACTTTCACTTTCACTCTGACCTGTGTGAGGTGATATTTTCTGTGGTTTCGATTTGCATTTCTCTAATAATTAGCAATATTGAGCATCTTTTCATGTGTTTATTAGCCAACTGCATGTCTTCTTTGGAGAAATGTCTGCCCACGTTTTGACTGGGTTGTTTGTGTTTCTGGTGTTGAGTTGTATGGCTTCCAAGCCCCCGGTTTTGATCCTATCATTGAATCACTACCTGTCCATTCTTGAAACCAGCCTGGACTTGCCTTGGAAGAAAAAGATTGCTTGCTGTGAGTCACACAGAAACTCTACGCTGAATGAAGATGAGACACAGAAACGGATGACGGAGCCGCGCTTTCTTTCGTGGCAAAGGAGTGGGGTCAGAGCAGTGGCACCGAGGGCCTTCCTTGCCTCATTCTTCTGCCCCTTCTTTCTCATTGTTTTTCCTCTTCCAAGTGGCTCTTCGTGTGGGCTGTAGGAACTGAAAGCTGCTGGTAGGAGTCAGGACTCTATGGGATGATCAGAAAAGCTGCGTCCTGGGGGAAATATGCGAGAGGCTCTTTCGATATATTTTTTGAAGCAGGAGAAATGTAAATTTGTATAATTTTCTTCAAAAACCCAAGGAGTTTTAGGCCTTACAGTAGAGCATAGACTTTGGAATCAGCTGACCTTGGGTCTGCCGTTATGAACTATATTTGACCTTAGATTTCTTGGACTCTCAGTTTTCTCATATATAAATAGGTCTAGGCAACCCACTCCAGTGCTCTTGTCTGGAGAATACCAGGGACGGTGGAGCCTGGTGGGCTGCCATCTATGGGATCGCAGAGTCGGACACGACTGAAGCAACCTAGCAGCAGCAGCACCCTACTCATGGAGTTGTTTTGAGGCTTAAATGAAATAGTGTATTCCAGGTGCCTCCCAGAATGCTTGGCACCATAATATATAGTCAATAAATATTAGCTATTAATTTCATTATTGGGCAAATGCCTTCCTCAGGCAACAGGAGTGTTTCCTGCAAGTCCTGAGCGTTTAGAGTTGTGACAACTGGTCTTCTGTTTTATCTTCTGCTGCTACAAGTTGCAGATCCACAGAGGAAGAGGAGAACTATTTATGGAAGTGCCTTGCACCGTGCCAGGTTCAGTGGCGCACGAGATGAAATATGGGCATTGGTTCCTGCTCCTGAGAGCCTGCGGCTTATTTGGGGAAGCCAGAGACACAACCTGATAACGCCAGCGACTGGACTGTGTAGGACTGTAACTCCGTAGGAATCATTCAGCTCTGTCCCAAGGACAAATGTGTTTACATCTGTCTGCTGTCCTGGGAGCGGAGAGCTCGTGAACAAACGGGCTGGGGAGGAAACGGGTGTTGAATCAGAGTACACGTCACCGCAGCCTCTGAAGTGTTGCCTTTGGCCACTGCCTTTAATTGGGGGCAGGAGAGGTATGGAGGATAGGTCAAGGTCAGGTGCCAGAATAGGACAGGCCAGGTCTTTCAAAGAAGCTTGCACGTGTGCGAGCTAAGTTCTTCAGTCGTGTCCGACTCTTTGTGACCCCACGGACTGTCACCCACCAGGTTCCTTCATCCATGGGGTTCTCCAGGCAAGAATACCGGACTAGGTTGCTATGCCCTCCTCCAGGGGATCGTCCTGACCCAGGGGTCAGGCATGCATCTCTTGTGTCTCCTGAATTGGCAAGTGAGTTCTTTATCATTTGGGAATCCCTCAAAGAAGCTTAACTCCAAACACATTTTGTACATAAGCAGGAGTCTGGAGGGATCTGAAATACCCCTTTACTCTGAGTCTGGCTCCTCACAAGCTAGCTTTGACTTTCAGTGGCCTTAAGGACAAGAAACCTGACCTACGTCTTGCCCCCAAGGGCAGTACCTATTGGTCTAAGCTCGTGCCTGACCCCGATTTCACTCACGATGCTGTCTTTCTTCACTTGACCTGGGTTTTGAAAAATCTTCTCCTTCTTCTCCTGGTATTTGGTCCTTGGCTCATCCTTGGTTAGTCTGCTCTCCGGTTCTGGTTACTTGTCCTGGCTCTGTCCTGCTGGAGAGTTTAACCCACCATCTTGAGACTTGAGTTTTGCTTGTGCTTTCAGGGAATGTATCCTTCTGAATGTGACTAGGATGACGGTGATGATGAAGCAGAGCGAAGGAAGAGGACGGTCTCAGCCTGGCAATGTCGGCACAGGTGAGCTGGAGGCTGGGCAGAGAGCCAGAGGCCACAGACGTGCTGATTAACGACTCTGGGCCCACAGAAGGGCGATCTTGCACGACCTCATCTTGGGGCCAGCAGCCCATGCCCTTTTAATGCCCAGAGTGCCCAATCCTAGAAGAAGCGGGGAAACTGGTCTCCAGGGGTCATCCACGACAAACCAGGCTATCTGCAGAGCTTTCTGCCACGTATTTAATCTTTACACAACTGTCTTATTTACAGATCACGCTAGATTCTATGTGGCAAAACCAAACTCGGACGCCAGTCCTGTGCTGATTCCACAACCCCTGTATCTTCTGTTTCATCGTATGCTCTCTCAGATTTACAGTCTTCTGTCTCGGCATGTCTGGTTCACGGGGAAAGAGAAAGACAGAAATTGGGAGAGTGATTGGGTGGCCGCGGAGGTTGATTCATTACCTGGTAGGTCTTGGTTGCCTGTGACTTCTCAGGTACAGCTGCGCCTGGGAAGCGGCTGGCGTGGTGGAGAGAGGGGCTTAGCCAGGCTGGGCACGTCGGTGTTCCCAGGCCGGGGTCTCCTCTCGTGGAGAACTATGGTTCTGTGGCAGTGGTCCCTGACACTCTTGCTATAATGCATTTTGTGACTTCATTAAACTTTCTCCCTTGGATAGAAATAATAAGGAAGGTAAAATTATAGAATAACACAGGTTAGAGAAATTATTCAGTGTGAGGATGACTAATAACAACAGCTAATATGTGCAGAACGCTAATTAAGGGCCTGGCGCGGTTCTGAGCTCTTTATAGACATTAAATCTCCTTTCATCCTCACAGACCGCCTCACGAGGTAGTTAATATTGACAGACTCATTTTTCAGGCCAAGAGACCAAGGTCATAGAGCTTTGTGTGACAAAGCTGGGATCCAGTCCTGGGCCTGGCTGCTTCAAAGTCCATCCTCCGAACCTTAAGAGGACACCGCCTCCCTAGGGAACAGTCAGCGTGAGACTGGATCAGACTGCCCAGGCACATAGGGGCCAAGCCTGATGGAGCCGCTGCCGGGGACCGCACGAGGTCTGCGGACTCAAGGCAGAATAACTCAAGGATGATCCGTTGAGGGTTGTTTTGGTTATCTCCTGCTATATGAGAAAGCTCCCTAACATGTAGTATCTTATAAATATGATGGTCTGCTCTTTCTCACAGTTCTGGGGGTTAGGGGCTTGAGGAACATTGCTCTTCCCCTTCTCCTGGTACAGACGGAGGTCACTGCCTCAGCCGCACGAAGCTGGCAGCTGGGCTGTGCTGCCAGGCCGCGGCCTGACCCAGTGTCGGGGGCTCAGAGCTTCCCATGGGGCGCTTCCTCGTGGCTGGCCGGGCTGGCCCGTAGCACGGTGGCAGCAGGGCGGGCTTCTGGGACGAGGAGCTGGAAACCAGCCGCCCTCTTGGGGCTCGGGACTGGCCCACAGTCACCCCTGCAGTTTGTTATCAGTCAAAGCAAGGCACTTGGGGAGCCGTCCGGTAAAACATAGCTGCTGGGGCATCCCTGGAGGACTCTGCACTTCCAAGGCAGGCGGCACAGGTTTGGTCCTTGGTCAGGGAACTAAGATCCTGCCTGCCTCACGGTGCCGCCAAAAAATACAGCAATCCACACCTGGTGCCCAGCTAAACTTTAATCTCAGATGAGTGATCAGTTTTGGCTTGTGTCCCATGCAATACTGAGATACATGTCATCTGAAAAACTATTCATTGTCTATCCGAAATTCAAGTTTAAGTGGCCATCAGTATTCTTATCTGCTAAATCTGGCAATCCTAGTCACAAGACTAGAGCAGATTCTATGGGACGCAGACCTCCCCTGACCCCAGGCTTTCAGAGAAGGAAGGAGCTAATAGTCTCCATCCTTGGAGACTCTTCGCTTTACTGTCCACAAAATGCTTCCTAAACAGTGCAGATAATGTAGCAGTTGGAATTCCCGGGTCTGTCTGAATCTCGACTCTGCCGCTTTTCAGTATGTGACCCCGGGCAGGTTACTTTACCCTTCTGTGACTCAGTTTTCTTATCTCAAGAATGGACCCTTCTGTGACTCAGTTTTCTTATCTCAAGAATGGGGCTCTCCGGAGCTTGTGCCTCATGAAGGTTGTTGGTAGAATTTTGTGAGGAAATGGAGACACAGTGCCTCGTAGACAGAAGGTGTTTGATAAACGTCAGCTGTAATTAAGGCAGGATTTTAAGTGAAGCTCTGGGTAAGGTTTCATTCTTACGGGGTCAGAGATGAGGGGCGAAGGGGCCGCTGCTTCCGCGCTTCGCCATCTCTGGGAGGCTCGCACCCGAGTCAAGCACAGTTCTGCTTCTCGTTCAGTGTCTCTGGCCGCGCTGGGTGGGCGCTGCAGCGGCTGGGCGGTGCTGGCTCAGCTGCCTGTGGCATGTGGGATCTTAGTCCCCCTACCAGGGGTCGAACCTGTGTCCCCTGGATGCGAAGGCGTGAACCCCTGGACCGCCAGGGAAGTCCCTCCAGCGCTGTCTCTAATACTGTCCGGTGCTGGTGGAGTGGCCAGTGGGCCTGGTTCTTTCCTCAGGTTTGCCCCAGACGTAACACACACACGCGTGATGCGAGTGCCTTAGAAGACCCCCCATGTCAGGGAATATTCGCACGGCTTTGTCATGTTCCCAGCCCTGTGTTCTGAGCTTTGTGTTGCGCAGAGCATGGGTCCCCAGGAGAAACATAAAGGAAAAATGGCAGAGTTTACCATAAAGCAAATATTGGGTTGCAGAAGCGAAGGCTGAGAAATCGGGTCTTTGAGGAAAAGGACTAGCAGGATCCCTCCAACCTGAGCTTTGGATAAGAGGAAGGAGCCTCCAGGCTCCTTGAAATGCAGGCGCCTCTGGAGCTTGAGAAAGAATGTGGACCAGCTCGACTGCATTCTGGAGGGGATCCTCTGGCCTTGTCACGTCTGTGAGCGGCTGTCAGCCCCACGGCAGATGGGCGATCATGAGCTGGAGCCACTGATCTCTGGCAGATGCAGAACCCTGAGCTCATGTTGAGTTGGATTTAGCTGTGGGTTGCGGTGGTCACACTCAGTGACCGCTCTGGCTTCCCCAGGAGTCCCGCCGTGGGCACCCGGGGATGGAGCAGCCAGGGCGGCCTCCCACCCTGGGGGGAACGTCTGAGCCCAACTCCTGTGCTGGCAGTCAGGGGTGGAGAGAAGCATGAAGGCAGAGGTGTTGGAGGGGACTGATGAGAAGTTTGAAGGATCCTATCCCTCCCGCAGGCCCTCAGGTCTGTCTCTGGCCTCCCCTGAGCATGATTTAAGAGCCTGCCGGTCTTGCTCACATCATTTGTTTTACCGACGGCTTTGTAAATCCCGCGACTGGGTCACTTTTACAAAGAGTGGCAGTTCTGAGCTCTGAAGCGCATGCAGGTAGACCAGCACCCTGGCCGCTGGGTGCAGTGGTAACCCCCGAGGGGAGCCGCACTGTTCAAGCTCTGAGGCCCTGCTTCGAGCGCAGCGCTTATGGGGCATAGGGCTGTCTGGCTGATACTGATTCTGGAGGGCTGGCCTTGAAACCTCAGTCTCTCAAATTATCAGACATCATTTTTAACATGCATCTCGGAGTAGAACAACGGGGGTCTGAGGTTGACCGGTCCCCCTCCAGGGAGCAAACTCAGCTTCGTAGGGCTTCTCCACACCCTGGCTGTGAGTCAGGCATTTGCTGCTGCTGTTTGGTTGCCAAGTCATGTCTGACTCTTTGGGGCCTCACGGGCTGTAGCCTGCTAGGCTCCTCTGTCCCCGAGTTTGCTCAGATTCGGGTCCATTGAGTCAGTGGTGCTGTCCCACCATCTCTTCCTCTGCCGACCCCTTCTCCTTTGCTTTCGGTATTTCCCATCATCGGGCTCTTTTGCAATGAGTTGGCTCCAATGAGTCAGGCTTGCTTCCCATCTAACTCAGCTCCTTGGGACTGGCCGGTTTCTCTGAGGTTCCAGGGGGGGCAGGGATGAAACAGGTGTGGGTGTGCCAGCGTTCAGTAGTCTCTGGAGAAGGCAGGATGGCCCCGCCCTAGAGGGATCCGAGGATCTTCCGGAGGGGATCTAATCGTCTGCTCTCCTTGTGATGCTGGCTGTCTCTGAGCAGCTCCATCTGAAAACGCCCACAGCCTGTCTTGAATTCTTTCCTCAGGGGAAGGCCCCTCATTTTGGTTCCTTCCATCTTGCCCCAGGTTGTCCCTTGGGGTGGTGTCCTGAGAGGATCACACTCGGTGAGTGAAGCTGTCAGCCACTGGAGAGGCTGGATTTCCCACTGAAGGCCCCGGTGCCAGGCTGACTCCCCACCACACCGCAGGGTCCCTCCCTCGAAGACCTTTGCTGCTGCCGTTTAGCCTCTCAGTCACGTCCGGCTCTTTGCGACCCCATGAATCGCAGCACGCCAGGCCTCCCTGTCCATCACCATCCCCCAGAGCCCACCCAAACTCATGTCCATCGAGTTGGTGATGCCATCCAGCCATCTTATCCTCTGTCATCCCCTTCTCCGGCGCCAATCCCTCCCAGCATCAGGGTCTTTTTCAGTGAGTCAGCTCTTTGCATGAGGTGGCCACAGTATTGGAGTTTCAGCTTCAGCATCACTCCTTCCAGTGAACACCCAGGACTGATCTCCTTTATGATGGACTGGTTGGATCTCCTTGCAGTCCAAGGGACTCTCAAGAGTCTTCAACACCACTGTTCAAAAGCATCAATTCTTTGGCGCTCAGCTTTCTTCACAGACCAACTCTCACATCCATACACGACCACTGGAAAAACCATAGCCTTGACTAGACGGACCTTTGTTGGCAAAGTAGTCTCTGCTTTTGAATATGCTATCTAGGTTGGTCATAACTTTCCTTCCAAGGAGTAAGCGTCTTTTAATTTCATGGCTGCAGTTACCATCTGCAGTGATTTTGGAAACCCCCCCCCCCCCAAATAAAGTCTGACACTGTTTCCCCATCTATTTCCCATGAAATTAGTTTAAATGAATTTGAGATGCTTGAGAACATGATGAATGTTAGGAGATTCAAAGTGATTTATCTCCTTTCCGTCTGTAAACAGGAGACTTTAGAGGTCTTCTCTGTTCCACATAGACTAGACCTGAGGTCCATCAAGGCCAGCTTTTCTCAAGTGACGGAAGCAGTAACCACTCATTCAACACTGACCATTGGCAGGGACCTCGATCCACTGTAGCCCAGCACTTTGGCTGCCTGGTCGGGACCACAGACTGGTCTCTGTTTCAACACTTATGGCTTGATCTGCCCCTAACGTTAGCTTCACTTCCACCCAATGGAAAGTTCTAGATCTTCAGGTACTTGGTGGGCTCTGGGTGCTTTGAAGACATGTAAAGAAAAATTCAATTCAAATGCTCTTGAGAGAGGTAACACTTTGACTGAATTTCCAGTCTTCCAGCAGACTCTTGCTGTGTCGTGTCCAGATGGTCTTGGGTGAAGGCAGAGGAGGAGGGAGCTGGGCTGTGTTTGCAGAGGCGAGGTGTGTGGGGCTGTAGGAGCTGGACACCTGGTCTCCCTGGCAGACGTTGCCATGTTGTCAGCTGCTCCTGCACTCAGCCCTCTGCCTTGCCTGCCCTCCGTGCTTCTTCCGACTCTCACCAGCTAAATTTCTGGGGAACCTATTTACTTCTTAGCCTGTGACCTGGTTGCCTAGGGCTTTAAGGCAAGCTTCGCTCAGCAGCTGGTGAAGTTAGGAGGCAGAGTCTGGGGTTACAGGGCAGTGAGGAGGGGCTGGCACCCCTCTCTTGTTTCCTTGGCCTTGTACCTCCTTGGCTCAAAGGGAAATTATCGCTCACAGAAAACTTTCTTGTTAAGCGAATGGCTTATTGTCATGGAACGATTGCATTCCTAACCTCCTGAGTCTGAGATGGTAGGAGACTGGCTGGAGCTTGCTCTCTTCTTAGTTTATGTGATGGTTAATTTTATGTGTCGATTTGGCCAAGCAAAAGAACGCCTCGAGAGCTCATAAAGCGTTTGTTTCTGGGCATCTGTGAAGGGTTTCTGGAAGAGATCAGCATTATAATTGGAACTGAGTAAAGAAGATGACCGTCACCAGTGTGGGTGGGCATCAGTCAGGCATTTGAGGGCCTGACTAGACCAAAAGGGTCAAGAAGGGGCGACTCGGCTGTTTTGGTTGGAGCTGGGAGTTCTGCTCTCAGACATTGCTCTTCCTGGCTCCCGAGCCTTCAGATTCCCACCATGGCTTCCATCAGTGGCCCCTGGATTTTAGGCTTTTGGATTCAGACTGAATTACAGCACTGTCTTCTCCTACTTCTCCAGCTTGCAGATGGCAGATTGTGGATCTCAGCTTTCATCACTGCATGAGCCAACTCTTATAATAAATCTCCATTTTTATCTCTCTGTATATATCCTGTTGGTTCTGCTTCTCTGGAGAAGCCTATACAGTATGTTAAGAAAAATGATCTCAAGCCTGTACACAAAGCTGGGAGGTGATTCCCACACGATTACTAGGCACTGATCAGTAGGTTCACCCGTGGATTAACGAGTTTTTTAGGAAAACATTTCACTTTGGCATCTGTGAGTTTGCAGGTGAACATTTTGTCTGGGAGAGGTGCAATCTCTTCAGCTTCTTCACAGGGCTGAAGCCCAGCTCTGTGGCCCGCAACGCAACCTGCCTTAGTCTGCCCTTTCCCCTCCCTTTCAGAACCTAAAATGGTCAGAGTTTGTTTTTCCCCATGTCCTCACTTATATCATCCACATTCCTGAGCCCATGCTTTTCTTCCTGTCCCCGAATGAGTCATAAACTGAAGTCATTCAGTGGATTAAGGAACTGGGACTGAGGTGAGCCAGCAAAGCACAGGACACGTCCACAGCCCTTTCCTGCCGCTTCCAAGGCCCCAGGAATGTTTGCAGGAGTGTGGGGACACCTCCACACTGGACTGGGGTTCAAGCTAATTTTATCTAGACCCTCCAAAGATACGGAGCCTCAGCTGACATCTGCGTTTCAAGCAAATTGTGCCTCCTTTTCCTTCTCTTAAATCAGTAAGACTGATGTCTGTTTCAATAAAAGAAGGGGTTTATCTAAAAAAAACAGATAGTTTCTGATTGAAAAGGTTATATGGTCTTTCGTTCTGTAATATTGCTTCACTGGTCATTTACATAGAAATGATAGCTCACTACCGCTTTAGAGCAGGTTTAAGTCCAAGGCTAATTAGAGATTTCTGTACTGGGGCCTCCATTCTCTGCTGCAATGTCGAGTGACTACTCTCTTCCTCCTGTAGTTGAACACCACATGGATTATTTCTTCAGTAGCGTTTATTCAGAAGGGCAACATACCTTGCAGAGCCTACGGGGAAGGACGCTTTGGTTGAAAGATGTCGTTTTCACTGTTTGGCATTCAGTGAGCCTTTCTATATTTGAGAACTCTCAGAACAGGAAGCAGACAGAGTCTAGCTCCCTCTTCTACCTCCCGGGGCTCTGTAAGATAGAAGTACGGATGGAGGAGATGAGTGTCTGTGTGCTGTCTATGCTGAGTGTGGTTAATACACCAAGAGAAATAGAATAGGCCAAGAAAGGCAGGGTTGCATTTTTTCCCTTCCAGGTTGAGTTGGTGCAGTGTATTCCTGGTTACCAGACTATCTAGAGCTTTGGGACTTGGAAACGGTTAATATTCATGATGTGAACAACAGCATGTATGTGACTGCATGATCTTAATAACGTGATACGGATGCTTAGTTGTGAAAGTGCACAAACGACAGCTGGAAGGACATGTCAGATGGTAAACTGCTTGTGATTAGGAATGACTTTGTTTTTTCCTTCTGTGCTTTTTCTTTCCTATTATGCTCATGTTAACTTTTAAGAAACAAATATTAAAAACCTTCTAAAAAGAGATATAGAATAGCTATGCTGCCAGACAGGTGAATGCTCCTGCTTAGGACCGGAGCCTTGAGGAAGTGATGAAAGGTCTAGGACCAGCAGGAGATGTGGTTGGATGCTATAGAGGGTGTGTGGTGGCTAGAACAGGTGGCTCTGTCCAGCGCTGAGTGGTGCTGAAAGCTCAGGGCAGTAATGCCAGCCACAGCCCTGGAAAACACACAGAGGTGAAGCTCCTATGGTGGCATCCTACGCAGACGGCCCTGTGGCAGGGGCTTAGTTGTGTCTTGCCACTCTTGGTTCTTGTCCCGGCTGGGTTCTCTAGGCTTCTCTTCTATGCTATGGTCTTCTGGAGGCCTCTGTAACAAATTCTCTTTCTGCTTAGGTTAAGAACCCTAAGTAGTACAGCAGCCTTGACATCTTTATTCCTTAGGCTGTAGACCAGCAGGTTCAGCATGGGATCACGATGGTGTAGAACACAGAGAGGGTCTTGCTGTAGGCTGAAACACTTTCCGGATGGGGTTGGAGACACACAAGGAACACGGACCCATAGAAAAGGCAGAGGGCAGTGAGGTGGGAGGTGCAGGTGGAAAAGACCTTGCGCTGGGCCTCCAGAGACCTCACCCTGCAGATGGTGACCAGGATGTAGGCGTAAGAGACCAAGATGACTGAGACTGTGGGGACAGTGATCAAGGTGGAAAAGATGAGCGAGATGATGTTGGCCACAGTGGTGTCTGAGCAGGCCAGCTGGAGTATGGGGGGGATGTCACAGAGGTAATGGTCAATGACGTTTGGACCACAGCAGGGCAAGCTGAAGACATTCCCCGTCTGCACTGCTGAAATGAATACCGCACAGCATAGGTGAGCCCCACCAGCTGGACACAAACGCTTGGACATGATGCTGTGGTAGAGGAGAGGGTGGCAGATGGCCACAAATCGGTCTTAGGCCACGATGGACAAGAGCACACACTCCCCAGAGCCATGGAGGGTCACGAGGGCCATCTGGACCAAGCAGCCCTCGAAGGAGATGGGCTGGTCAGCAGCGAGGAAGCTGATCAGCAGCCTGGGGGTGAACAAGGAGGAATTGCAGACGTCGAGGAAGGAAAGCACGCTCAGGAGGAAGTACATGGGGGTGTGGAGGGTGGTGCTGGCTCGGATGACATCTGTGAGGCCCAGGTTGCCCACCAGAGTCACCAGGAAGGTGGCAAAGAGGAGCTGCTCTTGGTCTGCCCGGTCTATGAGCCCCAGCAGGATGAATCGGACACTGTGGTGTGGTTCTGTCCCGAGGCCATTCCACTGGTGTGTTTCCCACATGACAAAGAAGAGGAGAAACAAAGATGCTAACTCCCTCGCCCAAGGGGTACCCTTCAGTGTCTGTGTGCCCAGCTGCTCAGTGATGTCCATCTCTTTGTGATCCCATGGACTGTGGACCATCAGGCTCTTCTGTCCACAGGATTTCCCTGGCAAGAATACTGAAATAGGTTGCCATTACCAACTCCATGGGATCTTCCTGACCCAGGGATCAGACCCTTGTCTCTTGTACCTCTTCCATTGACAGGTGGGTTCTCTACCCTTGCACCATCTGGGAAGCCCATAGCCTTTAATATCTCTTACTAACCTCACCATAGAGCTGCCAGAACTTACACAGGACTGGGAAAGAGACTCTTGGAGGGCACAAACAGAACCTTGAGCAATAGGACCCAGGAGAAAGGAGCAGCGACCCCACAAGAGACTGATCCAGACTTGCCTGTGAGTCTCCAGGAATCTCCAGAGGAGGCAGTGGGTTGACAGTGGCCCACTGCGGACTTGGGGGCACTGAGTGTAGCAGTACATGCATGGGAGCTTTGGAAGGAGGTCACCGTTGTCTTCATTACCTCCACCATAATTTGGCCCCAGTAAATAGCAAGGAGGGAACACAGCTCCATCCATCAACAGAAAGTGGGGTGAAGTTGAAAGTGAAGTTGCTCAGTTGTGTTGGACTCTTTGTGACCCTGTGGACTGTAGCCTACCAGGCTCCTCTGTCCATGGGATTTTCCAGGCAAGAATACTGGAGTGGGGTGCCATTTCCTTCTTCAGGGGATCTTCCAGACCCAGGGATGGAAGCCGGGTCTCCCTCATTGCAAGCAGATGCTTTACCATCTGAGCCACTAGGGAAAAATTGTATTAAAGATTTACTGAACATAGCCCCACCCATCAGAACAAGACCCAGTTTCCCCCTCAGTCAGTCTCTCCCATCAGGAAGCTTCCATAAGCCTCTTATCCTTCTCCATCAGAGGGCAGAAGAATGGATACCCCAATCACAGAAAACTAGTCAATCTAATCACATGGACCACAGCCTTGTCTAACTTAATGAACCTATGAGCCATGCCCTGTGGGGCCACCCAAGACGGGCGGGTCATGGTGGAGAGGTCTGACAAAGTGTAGTCCACTGGAGAAGGGAATGGCAAACCACTTCAGTATTCTTGCCTTGAGAAGCCCACGAACAGTGTGAAAAGGCAAAAAGATAGGAAACTGAAAGAGGAACTCCCCAGGTTGGTAGGTGCCCAATATGCTATTGGAAGTCAGTGGAGAAATAACTCCAGAAAGAAAGAAGGGATGGAGCCAAAGCAAAAACAATACCCACCTGTGGATGGTGACAGAAGCAAGGTCCGATGCTGTAAAGAGCAGTATTGCATAGGAACCTGGAATGTTAGGTCCATGAATCAAGGCAAATTGGAAGTGGTCAAACAGGAGATGGCAAGAGTAAACGTCGACATTCTAGGAATCAGCGAACTAAAATGGACTGGAATAGGTGAATTTAACTCAGATGACCATTATATCTACTACTGTGGGCAGGAATCCCTTAGAAGAAATGGAGTAGCCATCATGGTTAACAAAAGAGTCTGAAATGCAGTACTTGGATGCAATCTCAAAAATGACGGAATGATCTCTGTTCATCTCCAAGGCAAACCATTCAATATCACGGTAGTCCAAGTCTATGTCCCGACCAGTAATGCTGAAGAAGCTGAATGGTACCATGGAGACCTACAAGACCTTCTGGAACTAACAGTGAATAAAGATGTCCTTTTCATTATAGGGGACTAGAATGCAAAAGTAGGAAGTCAAGAATCACCTGGAGTAACAGGCAAATTTGGCCTTGGAATGCAGAATGAAGCACAGCAAAGGCTAAAAGTTTTGCCAAGAGAATACCCTGGTTATAGCAAACAGCGTCTTCCAACAACACGAGAGAAGACTCTACACATGAACATCACCGTATGGTCAACACTGAAATCAGATTGATTATATTCTTTGCAGCCAAAGATGAGAAGCTCTATACAGTCAACAAAGACAAGACTAGGAGCTGACTGTGGCTCGGATCATGAGCTCCTTATTGCCGAATTCAGACTTAAATTGAAGAAAGTAGGGAAAATCACTAGACCATTCAGGTATGACCTAAATCAAATCCCTTATGATTATACAGTGGAAGTGAGAAATAGATTTAGGGAACTAGATCTGATAGACAGAGTGCCTGAAGATCTATGGATGGAAGTTCATGACGTTGTATTGTACAGGAGACAGGGATCAAGATCATCTCCATGGAAAAGAAATGCAAAAAAGCAAAATGGCTGCCTGAGGAGGCCTTACAAATAGCTGTGAAATGAAGAGAAGCCAGAGAAGCAAAGGAGAAAATGAAAGATATAAGCATCTGAATGCAGAGTTCCAAAAAACAGCAAGGAGAAATGAGACAGCTTTCCTCAGTGATCAGTGCAAAGAAATAGAAGAAAACAATAGAATGGGAAAGACTAGAGATCACTTCAAGAAAGTTAAAGATACCAAAGGAACGTTATTTTTCTGGGCTCCAAAATCACCGCAGATGGTGATTGCAGCAGCCATGAAATTAAAAGACGCTTACTCCTTGGAAGGAAAGTTATGACCAACTTAGACAGCATATTCAAAAGCAGAGACATCATCACTTTGTCAACAAAGGTCTGTCTAGTCAATGCTATGGTTTTTCTAGTAGTCCTGTATGGATGTGAGAGTTGGACTGTGAAGAAAGCTGAGTGCCAAAGAATTGATGCTTTTAGACTGTGGTGTTGGAGAAGACCCTTGAGAGTCCCTTGGACTTCAAGGAGATCCAACCAGTCCATTCTAAAGGAGATCAGTTCTGAGTGTTCATTGGAAGGACTGATGATGAAGCTGAAACTCCAATACTTTGGCCACCTGATGCGAAGAGCTGACTCATTGGGGAGGACCCTGATGCTGGGAAAGATTGAGGGCAGGAGAAGGGGATGAAAGAGGATGAGACGGTTGATAGCATCACTGGCTCAATGGTCGTGAGTTTGAGTAACTCTGGGGGATGGTGATGGATAGGGAGGCCTGCCGTGCTGCAGTCCATGGGGTCACAAGATTTGGACATGACTGAGTAACTGAACCAGGAACTGAACAACTGAAAAGTCCCTTCTTCTTAGTGGCAGACTGTTCTCCAAATCCCACACCAATCCCATGATGTCACAATCTGGCTCTGTGTGATGTCATTGTGTGACATCATTGTGTGACGTCACACAATATGTGCAAGTGTTCCCTGTCCCTCTTAAGACAATGTCTAAATTATTTATCTTTCAGATGTTCTCTGTGAAACACCCCCATGCTACCCTGTTCTCCGTTCACCCTTTAGCCAATCTGAACAGCTTACATCTACAAGCATACCATGTTGTTGCAAATGTCTATGTTCTCACAGATTCTATATTATCCCCCTGGAATATCCTTGGGTCTCTCTGTATCCAGCTTGAGGTCTGTTCCTTTCCTCTCTCCCCTGAATTTCACAGATACTCTTTTAGCTGAATTAATTGGACCATACTTTAACATAAAAAATGTCCATCCAATGTTACTCAGCCATCAAAAAAGAATGAAATAATCCCAGTAGCAAGGATGGACCCAGAGATTCTCACACTCAGCGACCTGCCGGATGTGCATCTGCTTTCCATTCTTCCGCACTTGGCGACGTGATCCTGGCAAGGCACTTGGAGAAAGCTGGGTCCTATGGACTCATCTGCAAAGTACAAAGCACAGCTCTTGGCTGGGTTAGAGATTTACAGATGGTAAAGACAGAGCGACTTTGAAAAGAACGAGGTGCTAATAATAATCCTGGCTGGTGGTGGAGGGAGGAGGAAATATTATGATGGAGGAGACAAATACTCGTCGAATGTCTGCTCTGGGCTGTTCTCCAGGCTGGGTGCCCCCCTCTACCCTGACCTCATTTGAGAGGTGAGTAACCTGCTTGAGGTCCCAAATGGATGACCTCATGTTTGAACCTGGATGACCATAGAGAGAGGCCCTGACATCACCCCCTCTTCACTGGGTAGGAATCCAGCCTCTGGAAAGAAAGCAAATAACAGCAGCTGGGAAATAACCTCATGAGAATCGAGAGACAGTATAGGGTAACAGAGAAGTGCCGTGCTGTGCTTAGTCACTCAGCTGTGCCTGACTCTTTATGATGCCATGGACCGCAGCCTGCCAGGCTCCTCTGTCCATGGGGATGCTCCAGGCAAGAAGACTGGAGTGGGCTGCCATGTCATCCTCCAGGGGATCCTCCCAACCCAGGGATCACACCCAGGTCTCCCAGATTTCAGGCAGATTCTTCACTGACTGGGCCGGGGAAACCCAGAGAAGAACAGGAAAACCTATTAATTCAGGCAGCCTAAGCTAGAAACCGGAACTGCAGATGACTCAGGAGAACAGAACACGTCCTAACTGTAGCATGAGCTCCTTCCAAGAAGACCTTTCAAGGGAAGTCATTGTTCTCCCACCTTGGGTTTCAGATGTCGATTCCAGCTCAGCCCTCGGATTACAGGAGGATCCTGGACTTTCCCCCTTCAGCCAGCCTCCAGCCTCCAAGGGTGACCCAGCTTTGCGGCCTTTCTTCCACTTCCAGAGGACTGGATTGGCAGTTCCTGCCCTCTGTGGATGATCTCTTGGCTCCCATAAGGGAAATCAGGGTCCCAGCAGCATCCAGCCTCTAAAGCCACACCTTTCGGCGTCTCCCCAGCAATGACTCCAGGCAGAGCTACTCTGATCCCTTTCCAAGAGCTGACTCAGCTGGGAACTCACCAAGAGGGTACATGAAAATGTGGAGTGAATCAGTTTCATTGAATTTCAGGGTGGATGGAGGTACAGTGAGAACAAAGGGATTACCTTTCAATTTTAATTTCTGTTTTCGTTTTGAATGGAAGTAGGTTTCTATGGTACGAAATTCAGAAGGGACTACAGTGAAAATAAGCCCTCTCATCCTCTTGCTTATGAGTCTCCAGTCACCCACCTCTCTTCTTAAAATCTGCCAGTGTCTTCTGGATTTGTCCATGGCTAGTCATTGCTTAGATGAGCAATAAGTGTTATATATACTCCTTTCTTTTAAAATATACAAGCGGCAGCAAGCCACGTCCATTGTTCTGAATCTTGTTTTCCTTTTTAAGCTACATATCTTGGAGATCTTTCCATGTTAGTAATTAAGTGTGGCCCACTTTTCCCCCAAATGTATATTATAAATGTTCCTTTTATATTTAGGTTGTTGCTTCTCTTTTACAGCTACCAATAGTACTTGTCTTAAAGTGCCTTTCCGTTCCGTTCAGTCGCTCAGTCGTGTCCAACTCTTTGCGACCCCATGAATCGCAGCACGCCAGACCTCCTTGTCCATCACCAACTCCCGGAGTTCACTCAGACTCACGTCCATTGACTCCGTGATGCCATCCAGCCATCTCATCCTCTGTCGTCCCCTTCTCCTCCTGCCCCCAATACCTCCCAGCATCACAGTCTTTTCCAATGAGTCAACTCTTCCCATGAGGTGGCCAAAGTACTGGAGCTTCAGTTTTAGCATCATTCCTTCCAAAGAAATCCCATCCTTCAGAATGGACTGGTTGGATCTCCTTGCAGTCCAAGGGACACTCAAGAGTCTTCTCCAACACCACAGTTCAAAAGCATCAATTCTTCGGTGCTCAGCCTTCTTCACAGTCCAACTCTCACATCCATACATGACCACAGGAAAAACCATAGCCTTGACTAGACGGACCTTAGTCGGCAAAGTAATGTCTCTGCTTTTGAATATACTATCTAGGTTGGTCATAACTTTTCTTCCAAGGAGTAAGCGCCTTTTAATTTCATGGCTGCAGTCACCATCTGCAGTGATTTTGGAGCCCAAAAAAACAAAGTCTGACACTGTTTCTACTGTTTCCCCATCTATTTCCCATGAAGTGATGGGGCCAGATGCCATGATCTTACACAGTCCAACTCTCACATCCATACATGACCACAGGAAAAACCATAGCCTTGACTAGACGGACCTTAGTCGGCAAAGTAATGTCTCTGCTTTTGAATATACTATCTAGGTTGGTCATAACTTTTCTTCCAAGGAGTGTCATTTAATTTCATGGCTGCAGTCACCATCTGCAGTGATTTTAGAGCCCAAAAAAATAAAGTCTGACACTGTTTCTACTGTTTCCCCATCTATTTCCCATGAAGTGATGGGGCCAGATGCCATGATCTTCGTCTTCTGAATGTTGAACTTTAAGCCAACTTTTTCACTCTCCTCTTTCACTTTCATCAAGAGGCTTTTTAGCTCCTCTTCACTTTCTGCCGTAAGGGTGGTGTCATCTGCATATCTGAGGTTATTGATATTTCTCCCGGCAATGTTGATTCCATCTTGTGTTTCTTTCAGTCCAGCGTTTCTCATGATGTACTCTGCATATAAGTTAAATAAGCAGGGGGACAATATACAGCCTTGACGTACTCCTTTTCCTACTTGGAACCAGTCTGTTGTTCCATGTCCAGTTCTAACTGTTGCTTCCTGACCTGCATACAGATTTCTCAAGAGGCAGGTCAGGTGGTCTGGTATTCCCATGTCTCTCAGAATTTTCCACAGTTGATTGTGATCCACACAGTCAAAGACTTTGGCATAGTCAATAAAGCAGAAATAGATGTTTTTCTGGAACTCTCTTGCTTTTTCCATGATCCAGCGGATATTGGCAACTTGATCTCTGGTTCCTCTGCCTTTTCTAAAACCAGCTTGAACATCAGGGAGTTCACGGTTCACGTATTGCTGAAGCCTGGCTTGAAGAATTTTGAGCATTACTTTACTAGCATGTGAGATGAGTGCAATTGTGCAGTAGTTTGAGCATTCTTTGGCATTGCCTTTCTTTGGAATTGGAATGAAAACTGACCTTTTCCATCCTGTGGCCATTGCTAGTACAAGCAATACTACAATAAACAACCTATACATATATTATCATTTATCTCGTAGAATACTGCTACTTGTACAGATAGTTTTTTGTCAAGAGCATGTGTTTGCTTTCTAGAAACTGTAAGTTTAATAGAGATAGTTTGTCCCCCCCAGCCCCCCGCCATTTGATCAACATTTTGCTAATGAAGCATTGGTCTTCCTAAATATATTCTCATTGGTGTCAATTTAAAATGCTTCTGTCTAGAAGCATGCTGAATTGGTTGCATTTCTGCAAAGGAAACATTAACAAAATGAAAAGAACCCACTGAATGGGAGAAAATATTTTCAAATGATGTGATCTATAAGGGATTAATACCTAACATATATAAACAGTTCATACAATTCAACATCAAAAAGACAATGCAATTAAAGAATGGGCAGAAGAACTGAATAGACATTTTTCCAAAGACAAAATGCAGCTGACCAACAGGCACATGAGAAGATGCTCAGCGTCACTAAGCATCAGGGAAATGCAAATCAAAACCATGATGAGGTATCACATCACTCCTGTCAGGATGGCTGTCATCAAAAAGAACATAAATAACAAATGTTGGCAAAGATATGGAGAAAAGGGAACCCTCCTACAGTGTTGGTGGAAATAGGTGTGGTCACTGTGGAGAGCACCAGCGCGGCTTCTCAAAAAACTAAAAATAGAGCTACCATATGATTCAGCAGTTCCAATCCTGGACGAATATCTGGAAAAGATAAAAACTCTAATTTGAAAAGATACATGCACCCCAGTGTTCATAGCAGGGTTATCTATAATTGCCAAGATAAAGAAGCAACCTAAGAGTCCATCAAGAGAAAACTGGATAATGAAGGTGTGGGGGTTTTGAGAATCAGGATGTCTCTGGCCAGGTGGTGCATGCCCAGGGGTCTGTTAACTCACTGTGCCCTTGAGAAACAACCTGAGTTTCTATATTAATGGCATGGTATATTATATGAAATTAAAAGACGCTTGCTCCTTGGAAGAAAAGCTATGACCAACCTAGACAGAATATTAAAAAGCAGAGACATTACTTTGCCAAAAAGGTTCATCTAGTCAAGCTGTGGTTTTTCCAGTAGTCATGTACGAATGTGAGAGTTGGACCATAAAGAAAGCTGAGTGCTGAAGAATTGATGTTTTTGAACTGTGATGTTGGAGAAGATTGTTGAGAGTCCCTTAGACTGCAAGGAGATCAAACCAGTCAATCCTAAAGGAAATAAACCCTGAATATTCATTGGAAGGACTGATGCTGAAGCTGAAATTCCAATACTTTGGCCACCTGATGCAAAAAACTGACTCGTTGGAAAAGACCCTGATGCTGGGAAAGATTAAAGGTGGGAGGAGAAGGGGATGATATGGTTGGATGGCATCACTGACTTGATGGGTAAGTTTGAGTAAGCTGAGTTGATGATGGACAGGGAAGTCTGGCATGCTACAGTTCATAGGCTTGCAAAGAGTCGGGCACAACTGAATGACTGAACAGAGCTGAACTGATGCCTCATGTATTTCCTGTTAATTTTTGATAACTTATGCACTCTAGCTAAAGTTTGGGTTCAGACACATCTGTCTAATTTTTCAGCTATATTCCAAGAAGGGATTGAGAACAAGGAGGTGTGGGGCATGAGAGACTGGGCAATATAAGATAAAATTAATTGTCTAGGGAACTCAGGGAAAATTAAACTGATAGAGATGATATATTTATACTAACTTAGCATTTAATCCCATTATCCCTTGCACTGTATAGTTTAATCTCATTCAGTAACAGAGCTGCTAAATGAATAGTAAATATATGCCATGCATTTTTTCAGTTATCAAGAACCTTAAACATAAAGAATATATTACCTGTGTTTCTGGTCAAGTATCTTGCTATTGCTAGACTCTGGTGAAGGTTAAGTCCGTCAACTTCCAAAATGGGGATTTTGCCAAATGGAAGAGCTTAAAATAAAATAAGCAAATAATCAACTTCCAGAACAAAATCAAGTCATAATACTTTTGTTTTACTGATAATTGTGGAAACAAAGCATGAGAGTAACATTGCAGAATTCTTGAATATTTATTCTGTAAGGGATATTGTTAGTTACTAGTCATGCCCTACTCTTTGTGACCCCATGGACTGAGCCTGGTGCCAGGCTCCTCTGTCCATGGAATTCTCTAGGCAAGAATACTAGAGTGGGTTGCATTTCCTTCTCCATGGGACCATCCCAACCCAGGGATCAAACCCAGGTCTCCTACATTGCAGGCAAATTCTTTACCCTCTGAGCCACCAGGGAGCCTATCTGGTGCCGGGGTCCCCAACCTCTGGGATCTAATCCTAGTGACCTGAGTTGATGTAATAATAATAGAAATAAAGTGCACAGTAAATGCAATGCACTCGAAGCACCCCAAAACCACCCCACCCCCACCCTGGTCTATAGAAAAATTGTCTTCCCGAATCTAGTCCCTGGTGCCAAAATCTAGTCCCTGGTTGGGGGCTTCTGCTCTAGTGGAATCTTTACATTTCACAAGTTAAAAAAAAAAAACTTGTTAGAAAAAGAAGCTGGCTCACAGATACAGAGGACAAACAGTGGTTACCAGTGGAGAGAGAAAAGAGGGGACAGGCAATATAGGGGTGGAGAAGTAAGAAGGACAAAGTATTTTGTATAAGATGAGCTACAAGGATATATTGTACAATGTGGGGAATATAGCCAATATTTTATAATAGCCATAAATGGACTATAATGTTTAAAAATTGTGAATCACTGCATTGTACATCTGCAACTTGTATGGCAACTATACTTCAAATTTTTTTAAAAAGGGGGGAAAATGAGTTGTTAGAAGAACTGCTATAGAGTTAGTGAGAGAACTGGGTCTAAAGTCCAGGTTTGCATCAATGCTTAGCTATACTATCTCACATACTTACTGTGCAACTGTTTAAGAAAACTTCTCTTTTAAAGTCTCATTAATTTTTCAGTCTTCTGAGATTATATAAATTATTCTTTAAAACCATAGTCTGAGGAATATGGAGTGTTTGATAATTGAGTTATAGTAACGAATTTAGCCAAACGCTGATTCAGATGAGGGACTTTGAAGTATATAGTAAAGCAACAAGCATATTTGTACAAATAACAACAGACTCAGAGAAAGTGTATTAATATTTCTCTGTAAATCCTACTTTGTTTTCTTATCAAACCTATTATATTTTTGTCAGAAAGTAATTTTTATTCTTTATTACAGAAACATTCTAAGTTGAAGATAAATATAAATTCTACCACATAATTATAACCATTTTAGTATTTTAATTGCTTTCCCATATACATGTAAATTGGAGTAGGAAATGGCAATCCACTCCAGTATTCTTGCCTGGAAAATTCCATGGACAGAGGAGACTGGCAGGCTACATACAGTTAGTGGGGTTGCAGAGTCGGAAACGACTGAGCAACTCAGCACACATGCATACATATAAATATAGAATAATAATGTATATAATGTTTGTAAACCACTTTAATTTGATGATACCTTTCCTTTTTTCTTTTTTTTTACTTCTGTTTTTCCCTGCTTGTCTACACCGTGCAGCCTGGGGGAATCTTAGTTCACCAACCAGGGATCAAACTTGTATCCCCTGCTATGGAAGCGCCAAGTTTTAACCACTGGACTGTAAGGGAAGTCCCTGATAATACCCTTTTAAATCTTTCTAAATCAATAAAACACCATCTTTTGAACAGCATGCACTTTGCCATATGAATTAATCACAATTTTCCCTACCTGTGCCTTGCTTGCTCAGTTGCTTCAGTCATGTCTGATTCTACAAACTTAAGGACTGTAGCCTGCCAAGTTCCTCTGTCCATGGCAAGAATACTGGCAGTGGGATGCCATTTCCTCCTGCAGGGGATCTTCTCGACCCAGGGATTGAACCATCGTCTCCTGTATTGCAGCTGGATTGTTTACCACTGAGCCACCTTAGGTTTGGACATAAAATTATTTTGGAACGAGGGAAAAGAATAAAGTGCCCTTATAATCCCATGACCCTAATTCAACTGCTAGCATCAGCCTTAAAGTGTCTTTCATATGCAGTGAATAGTGCAAGATGAACTACAGTTCATACTGAGAATAGAAACCTCTTTGAATGCTTACCTAATGAAGCATGTCTTTACTGGTCTAGGTGTTTGAGAGACTCGGTGAGCAAAACAAAGTCCCAAATAAAGCTGACACAAATTGTGATGCCTTAGTGAAGCATACTGTGTGATGAAGAGTAAATAACAGGCCTAGCATTTTGGGGGTTGCTTCCCTTGTGCTAGTCCTTGTACTAAATATTGAACATGCCCATTAGGTCTTCAGGTACTTACAACAGCTCTATGAAGTAGGTATTAACCACCATCTCATTTTATAAATGAGGAAAAGTTATATAAAAAACCCAGATCACACACCTAGTAAAGGTGAGACCCAAACTGAGATCAGTTGGCACTCTTGCTCAGCTGTTTTTAGTTCTAACAGCCATGTTTTGAGAAAGATATTAAAACTCAGAGCAAACCCAGAGGATAGTATCCAAGTTAGAAAGGGGTCTGAAAATCACATTATATGAAGACTGGCTGAAGAACTTCACACTGTTCACTGAAGGAGACAGAACAAAGTGGAACATAAAAGCCATCTCCAATATGGCACAACTATCAAATGGAAAGAAAAATCTTACTTATTCTAACTATCTCTAAAATGCAAAACCAGAACCAAAAAAAAAGTCTTTTTCCAAAAAGAAATTTTTAAAGGGCAGATTTTAACTCAAGATCAAGAATAATTATTTTACCGTTGGAACTGTTAACAGTGGAATGTGTTTTCTTATGAGATGGTAACATTCAGCTACTGGAAGCCTTTGAGCCAAGCTTGGGATGATTGCCAACAGTTGGAATACAGGGCTGCATCTAACAAGAAGAAATTTAAGAAGACAAATACGAAGTCCTTTATTTGGTTCCAGAAAAAAATAATTTCAGGGTGTTGGAGTTGTAACTTAACAGGAACACCTGTCAAAAAGCTTTAAGAGATTTAGTGATGCTGAACATAAAGCCTCAGTGTTCTATAGCTGCCAAAATAGCTACTGTGATCTTGGTAAAATGTCTTAGAAAAATGTCTCTACTTGTGCCAGGAGTGATCATCCCAGTCTACTGTGTGCTGTTCTTAGCCTGGAACACTGTGTTTCCCCATAGGTGCCACACGTAAAATAGCAGAGTCTAGCAGGGGCCTGTTCTACTTGGGTGGTGAGGAAACCCAAGCCAAGGGAAATAAATAAATAAATCTCCTCTTCAGGAAGAGGAGACAACTGTCCCTTGAACCTACATGTGATTGCATATCTCAGTCTATAGGAATCAGTGTCTAAATAAAGAAGTCAAGGCAGGGAAGGTTAGACTTAATTTCACAATGATCAGAGAAACGATCAAGGAAGTTCCAGAAGTTGATATCTAAACAGAGATACACGTGCATTGTGCATGAGTTACCTAGGAACTCAGTTCTGGATTCAGCCAAAGACCGTCTTTATCTTCAGAGCATTTTCATTGAACTGACTACACAGCAATGGCTTTTTCTCTATGATGTTTTAAAGATTCTAAATTTCTTCAAATAATTGGATATGAGAGAAAAAAAAATTTGTTCTTCCCTTATTAAAATGGTAATTCCAAGACCAATATGTGAAAGCCATATGGAGATAATTTCAGTTTTGTATAAGGAAGTTTCTTTTAAAAGTTTTCCTCCCCTCTACTTTCTGTTCTTCCTTCCCAGAATTTCATGGAAATGTTGCACCTCCTAAACTGACTGATTCTCAATTGTCCTTATCTTTTTCCTCTTATTTTTCATTTTTTCCCTATTGTGTTTTCTGGAGGATTTACTTATTTTTCATCATTTTATTTGTCTGTATCAGACATTAACTGAAGAAAATTTTGTCTCTGAACATTCTTTTTTAGATTGTATAGAGTATCTTCTCTTTTCTATGAGGATGGTATATCTTTTTAAGTTGTTTTCTTTCTACACTATCTTGACATCTTCAGAGATGAAAACGGTTTCCATCCCCTGCTTCAGAGATGGACTAGATAGTTCTAAGATTCTTCCTACCCCCTTTGCCAGTGATTGGTTCAGAAATGGACTAGTTCGAGCCAGTGAGACATGAGAGGTTTGCTGAGGTCTCCTGGGAAAGTTTTTCTTCCTTCTGGAACACTTAAGGGAGCAGTGTTAAGTTTTCTCCTATAACCTCTCAAGATTGCTGCTCAACACCGCCAGGCTGGAATTTCAGCAAATATATTGCTACCAGCTTCATGATTCAGCCAACAGAGGGGGAAAACTGAATAAAGCCATCCTTGGAAACCTGGCCTCCTGGATTTTCAGTTATGTGATACAATTTATGTCCTTGTTATTCAAGCCATTTGGTTTTCTGTTAAAGCAGCTTATCTGATCCATTGTCCAAATGCTGTTGATAGCTGAGCAAGCCCAGTCAATTCCAATGGTCAAAAATTTAACTTCTGTATTCCTCCATTTCATATGTTCTGATAGAGCTTTATGTTCAGTTATTTTGATTTGCTCCCTCGGTCAAGTGTATGTTTTCACCGCAAATAGGAAATTTCTGGGTCACATAGCATTTATTTAACTTGCCTGAACTGCTCTTTCTTAATGTAAAGCTACATAAGATCTAAAAACCTTTATATTTTCTTTTCCCCCGAGGAGAGAAAAAAAGGTTCTAGAAACATTTCCTCTTCATACATTTCCATCAACAATGTTTATGCTACTTACTTGACTTGATTTCAGGCCAATCAGCTTGTTCTATTCTGTGGTCTTCATATTTTATGTCCAAATATGCAAATATATAACGAATAATTTCTGCTCTCCCCCTCATATTAAAATAAACGAGTTTGTAGTTTGGCATGGTGTGATTCTGGAAAGAGTGAAATAGAGGAATTATTTTAACAGCTCTCTAGAGATGTTTCAACATTTCTCTTGAAGGACTTTTTGAAAAATTTATGGCGTTGTCTGAGATAACCAGAGACATTAAAGGATATTTCACAACCAGAATTATAAATCATTATCTTAATAACATATGGGGAAGATTTGATAGAAATAAGATCCCGACTCTCTTTAAGAACTAGCTGGAACATTTCTGTGAAATAACCAAATCCAGGTTTTATTTATAAAAAGATATCAGAGAGTACCTATACATCAAACTTTGGAGAATGGAGTCAAACTTTGCATTTTAGGATTATTTTTTTTTCCTTCTGCCTTTAGACACTTGTAATGAATGGTATTTGACATCTGCTTTGTTGTTTGCTTTGGTGACACAGCTGAGTTTGTGGGGACAGCTGGGTAAGGATTGCAAGGGCAGGGTACCAGCATGTCAATTTGTCATGCTGTGATTCCCCCTCCCACACCCGCCCGTTGCTTTTTCCTGAAGGAAGGGAAGACTAGGGGAAACACTGCTCTCTTCTCTTACTGCATCCATGCTGCTGAGTTCTACTGTGTTGCTTTGACATACAAACAAACCCCATATTGGGGACCTCTGTTGGGATGGGATGATGGTGAGCATATTTCTTTATTCCCTCTACAGAGCAGCTAAGAAGAAAGACACACATGTTTCTTACATTTCAGGAAGTTTGCTAAAACAGGCTATATATGGTTAGATGGAGGTCATCATAATTCTGTGAGATTTTTGTGATTTGTACAATTTCATTTCTATTATCTATAAACATTTAGTAATTTTAACCACTAATAGTAGAGTGTATTGCAATCTTATAATGATTAGGCAACTGGAACATATTTTCATTTGAAGTTCCATTCTTCCACTTAGTTTCTGTGTGCCTTTGGGTGAGTCAACATAGTAGTATCTCCAAATTTCAAAGCCCACTTTTTATAAATAGAGATACTAATATAGATTTGGAGATTTAATGAGGTAACACATGTAAAGCGTTTAGCACAAAGCTAGACACTGAAGTATTAGCTGTTAATAACTTTGAATTCATTCTACTCAAGAATAAACACCATGATTATAACACACAAAAATTTAATTAAATAAAAATAATAAATAGCATTTATTTATTTAAAGTGCTGAGCTTAAATAGTTTATTCTCTACTAAGGAAGTCTTGCAATATTAGATAAAAAGTTGGCTGAATTTGGAATGCAAAGTTCAATCTGAAATCACTTCACATAAAAGATAAAACGCAAATCATAAAAGTCTAGATTGCCTAGCTCATGTCTTGAGTACATGTGATCCAGGTATCTGTCTGTGGGGATGCTGATGGGGAACAACTGTCTGATTGTTTATCTAGACCTCCTCTGGATCCAGGAAACAGTGATGGCAATTCCTACCAAATCTATTTCTCTAGGCCCGGGTTTTTTCATACCTAGATGCTGTGGAGGTGGCACTCCTTGTAAGAGACAGTGTCACCCTACAGTCCGTGTCCTGTCCACTTCCATTAGCTAGTCGAGTCCCCACCCAAGTGAAATGTGGCACATATCACACATCAGTGTGTGAGGGAACGTTCCCTAAAGAATTCACTAGAGTAAACTAATGACAATTCCAAGGTTTACAGCCCCAAATTCCTTTGGGATGAAATGTACAAAAAAGATCTTCATGACCCGGATAATCACGATGGTGTGATCACTCATCTAGAGCCAGACATCCTGGAATGTGAAGTCAAGTAGGCCTCAGAAAGCATCACTGTGAACAAAGCTAGTGGAGGTGATGGAATTCCAGTGGAGGTATTTAAAATCCTGAAAGATGATGCTGTGAAAGTGCTGTACTCAATTTGCCAGCAAATTTGGAAAGCTCAGCAGTGGCCACAGGACTGGCAAAGGTCAGTTTTCATTCCAATCCCAAAGAAAGGCAATGCCAAAGAATGCTCAAACTACCACACAATTGCACTCATCTCACATGCTAGTAAAGTAATGCTCAAAATTCTCCAAGCCAGGCTTCAGTAATATGTGAACCGTGAACTCCCTGATGTTCAACCTGGTTTTAGAAAAGGCAGAGGAACCAGAGATCAAATTGCCAACTACCACTGGATCATGGAAAAAGCAAGAGAGTTCCAGAAAAACATCTATTTCTGCTTTATTGACTATGCCAAAGCTTTGACTATGTGGATCACAACAAACTGTGGAAAATTCTTTAAGAGACAGGAATACCAGACCACCTAACCTGCCTCTTGAGAAATCTGTATGCAGATCAGGAAGCAACAGTTAGAACTGGACATGGAACAACAGACTGGTTCCAAATAGGAAAAGAAGTACGTCAGGCTGTATATTGTCACCCTGCTTATTTAACTTGTATGCAGAGTACATCATGAGAAAGGCTGGACTGGACGAAACACAAGCTGGAATCAAGATACGACTGAACTGAACTGATGCATATAGGAAGTCCATATTTGGGGCACTTAATGAAGTGCCCATCAGAACAGTAAGGTTGTTTTCCAAGTTTCTTGGAAATATTGAGCTTAGAAACAGTGGAAAATATATGAGAACAAAAAAAAAATAGTGAATAAAACTGTAAAGTAATACATATCCTTCTGAAAAAAAATTTACATAATCAAAATAAAGGGTCTACTTTTATGCAGGATACAAAATGTAATTGTTAGGATTCCCTAGTCTATTTGTTTAAAATCTCGAAAAAAACAAAAATAGCTTTTAGAGTGGAAGTGTTGTTCTTAATTGGGGTTTTTATTTGAAAAGCATTTCATATTGGGGTCCTTTAATTGGACTGGAACCTGGTGATCCAGAGTCAATAATAAGAAAGTGAAAGAAGGAAAGAGGCTAATATTCCCTGGGTTACGCAGCCAGCTTCTGCACTCCAGGGAATCAGCCAGAAATAGAGAGAGAGAGAGAGAAGGATACGGGGACCCAAGTCTCTGGTGGAACAAGGGTGCTTTATTGAATTCTGTGTGAGTATATATACTGTATTACAAGGTAGCTTCTTCAGATAAAGATCAAAAGACCAGGTTTTAGACGTTATCAAGGAAACAAAGAGCAATAGAGGCCATAAGGCCAAAAGGCAATCCATATCAAAAGAGGGTCATAGATAATCCCTTTCACCAAAGGCTAATGTAGGAAATCCTATGTAAGCATCCAGTTTCTATTATCTCAGTCCTGGGAGTGGCTTGCCACTCCTCTCCTCCTGACAGGAACTGATAAGAAACAGAGGGCTCAAGAGAGATAGGAAACAACACACAGGATTCCTACAGTTAAACATTCTCTGACAATTTCATGCTATATTAATTGATTTTTATGGCATTGGTCAGTGCTCCTGAGGAAATTATGAACTTCTTATAAACATCATCTGTGTATATAGATTCATATTTGTCCATAGGATCAACATTTTAAATTAAATATAATCTTTACTCATTTGGTCAAATTCACATAATTCTAAATGAAAATGAGGCGGTTGTTAATTCTGCAAAATCAAACTATTTTACATTGTATTTAATTCAAGTAAAGAAGACATTTAAAAATTCCTAGCATGAATTGGTAGCTGTCTATATTTCTCTGCAAATATATCTTTACATCTATAACTTGGCACAGGCCCATGGACATCTGACAAATGCTTATCTTGCTTTCAAGAACATGCTTTCAACAGTCATAACTCATTAATGAAGCTTTACTTTAACATCACATTTCTGTAGTTACTTGCATAGTTATATTTTCTACCAAGCAAAAGTCTGGTTTCTTAATTTTTACAGTTATAAAACTCCAAACTTGAAGACTTTTATTTTTTAAGACATATGTGCACATTTTACAACACAAAATGAGTAAGTACTAAAGATAAAAACTGTTAGAAGCATACATTGACTCTAAAAATCCTTTCTATATCTTATAAGCTTTTGCAGAAAAACTAACAAAAGGAATTCCAAGTAAATGTTTTCATGGCCAATGAAAACATTAGGAAATTTACAATAAAATCTAAAGTAGAAGAACATATTTTTTCCCCTGATAGCATTTAGCAGTATATCTGTAACAATATACTGTTGATATGCGAGAGGAGATACCCCATGTTCAAAGCCAGGGATGGTGGCCAGGAGGAGCAACCCCACGTCCAAGGAGTGGTGGCTGTGCGGGTGCAGGAGGGCCTTGACGAGCTATTCCACATTCAAGGTCAGGAGGGGTGGCAGTGAGGAGACACCCATAGCCCAAGGTAAGGAGCAGTGGCTGCGCTTTGCTGGAGCAGCCATGAAGAGATAACCCACGTCCAAGGTAAGAGAAACCCAGTTAAGACAGTAAGTGTTGCAAAAGGGCATCAGAAGGCAGACACACTGAAACCATAATCACAGAAAACTAGTCAATTTAATCACACTAGGACCACAGCCTTGTCTAACTCAGTGAAACTAAGCCATGCTTGTGGGGCCACCCAAGACAGGCGGGTCATGAGAGAGGTCTGACAAATGTGGTCCACTGGAGAAGGGAATGGCAAACCACTTCAGTATTCTTGCCTTAAGAAGCCCATGAACAGTAAGAAAAGGCAAAAGATAGGATACTGAAAGAGGAACTCCCCAGGTCAGTAGGTGCCCAATATGCTACTGGAGATCAGTGGAGAAATAACTTCAGAAAGAATGAAGGGATGGAGCCAAAGCAAAAACAATACCCGGCTGTGGATGTGACCGGTGATAGAAGCAAGGTCTGATGCTGTAAAGAGCAATATTGCATAGGAGCCTGGAATGTCAGGTCCATGAATCAAGGCAAACTGGAAGTGGTCAAACAGGAGATGGCAAGAGTGAATGTCGACATTCTAGGAATCAGCAAACTAAAATGTACTGGAATGGGTGAATTTAACTCAGATGACCATTATATCTACTACTGTGGGCAACAATCCTTCAGAAGAAATGGAGTAGCCATCATGGTCAACAAAAGAGTCCAAAATGCAGTACTTGGATGCAATCTCAAAACAACAGAATGATCTGTTTCCAAGGCAAACCATTCAATATCATAGTAATCCAAGTCTATGCCCTAACCAGTAATGCTGAAGAAGCTGAAGTTGAACAGTTCTATGAAGACCTACAAGACCTTTTAGAACTAACACCCAAAAAAGATGTCCTTTTCATTTTAGGGGACTGGAATACAAAAGTAGGAAGTCAAGAAACATCTGGAGTAACAGGCAAATTTGGCCTTGGAATACGGAATGAAGCAGGGAAAAGGCTAATAGAGTTTTGCCAAGAGAATGCACTGGTCATAGCAAACACCCTCTTCCAACAACACAAGAGAAGACTCTACACATGGACATCACCAGATGGTCAACACTGAAATCAGATTGATTATATTCTTTGCAGCCAAAGATGGAGAAGCTCTATACAGTCAGAAAAACAAGACCAGGAGCTGGGCAAGTCAGTGTTCCTGCCTTTACTTTCCTTACCTGTAAGATGGCAATGAAAATACGGTGTGTAAAGTACCAAGGACATCAAACCAGTTAATCTTAAATCACCCCTGAATACTCATTGGAATTATTGATGCTGAAGCTGAACTCCAATACTTTGGCCACCTGATGTGAACAGCTGACTTTTTGAGAAAGACCCTGATGCTGGGAAAGATTGAGGGCAGGAGAAGAAGAGGGTGACAGAGAATGAGATGGTTGGATGGCGTCACCGATTCCATGGACAAGAACTTGGGCAAACTCTAGGAGATGGTGAGGGACAGGGAAGCCAGGTGTGCCAGGTGCGCTACATGGGGTTGCAAAGAGTTGGACGCGACTTGGTTACTGAACAACAAAAATACCACCAATACAGTGCTCAGTGCATAGTATTTACTGAAAAAGAAAAGAAAAAAGAGGAGGGTGAGAAAGGGTAAGAGAGAGAGGGACGGTTTCCCCTAGCAGTGGGGAAGGTCCAGCTTTGTGTGATTCAACTGGCCTCAAATCCTCGAGATCGTGTTCTTTGGTAAAACCTGTTCTGCTACAGGGACATAAAAAGTGAAAGTTATATTAAAAGAAGATACAAAGTTAGAATCAAGAGTGAGAGAAACTTTGCCTAGACCAAATGAACGGAAATGAAATGCAGTGAGCAGGATCTGGAATTCTGCTAGCAGCATTGGGCAGCCTAGACCTTAACTTTTTTCGGAAAAAAAAAGTGAATGATTAGTCATTCAGTCATGTCTGACTCTTTGTGACCCCATGGACTGTAGCCAGCCAGACTCCTCTGTCCATGGAATTCTCCAGGCAAGAATACTGGAGAGGATTGCCATGCCCTCCTCCAGGGAATCTTCCCCTCAAGGGATCGAACCCAGATCTCCGGTATTGCAGGCAAATTCTTTACCATTTGAGCCACTGGGAAAGCCCCCAGGATATTTTTCAGAATAAAAGGGAATAAAATCCTCTACACAGGATAGGAGGCTGGAGGAACCTGCTTGAAACATATGTAAGGAGTGGAAAGGAAGAGACAAAATTGTCCTTCTTTGCAATCAAATGATTACCCATCTTCAAAATCCAAGAGCTCTAGAGATAAACCTGATCCTAAACTTCAAATGGAAATGCAAAGGATTAAAATAGTCCCCTAAAATTTAAGAGAATAGAGGAGAGAACTTGACCTACCAGATAGCAAGACAGATAAAAAGCCATGTAATTACGGTAATGTGATGTTTGTTCAGGACTAGATATAGGGAGATGCATAAAGTCTGGAGACAGAACCTCAGATATATGACAGACAAGATATTACAGTGGGCTTCATAACAGGAGTAGGCTAAAATGTTTGGGAGACAAAAGAGGAAAGATACACATAATTAGACCCTGACTTCACATGATACATAGAAATAACACCCAGGTTTATTATAGACTTGAATATGATTTAATGGGCCTGTGCAAATTCCAGTCTCATGCTGGTCACTTATTTCCTGTTAGCTTCATCTCTGAGCCCTGTCATAGTCATTCTGTGTTAGGGGAAGCTGCATTTATTTCCTGAAATGATTTAGGAACAAGAAGGAAAACGTTTGATCATCCTTAAGGTTCCCCTGTACACCCGGAAAAGAACTGTTACTTTTCTCCCACTCCACATCAAGTCATGAGAAGTTCCTGATTCGGCAGATAAACAAAAAGCTTACTTCAGCTTCTTTTTTAAAAATAAGATACAAAGATTCTTAAAGAACATAGGGGTGGATGACTAACTGATACCCTGGATAGGTATTAGTTACCCACATAAAAACTCATATGAATGTAGCCACTAAGTGCAAAAGAAAATACAGCTTTTGATATTTGCTAAACTTGTTTAGAAATTAAATACTTTACATGGAAAATAGTAGTGCTTCTGAAAACTTCTACACCAGGTATTTCCTTTCTTTCTCCTAGGTTTGTAGCTCTTTTTTACTTTATGTAACACTGATATATTTCAGCCGATTAACAACAAAATACAGAAATGTTTAATCCCAGAAGCAATTTTTAGGCAGTCATTGAAAACACAAACTATCTTTATAAATCCATTTAATTTTAACTAAGTCTTTTCTAATCTGTATATTGCTGTAAAGTACAGTAAAACAGAGTCTCAAAAATTCTGATGTCTCTGCTAGAAAAGTGACAACATCCAAATTCAACTCTTTGGCAAAGGAGGCTAAGATTCAAATACTTTGTTAAGCGCTTTAAAGATTTAAACAGGTTATTTGAAAATGGGATAGAATTTGAAGAGCAATTTTGATGGATTGTCGCTTACAAATAAAGAATTAACAATTTTACAGTTCAGTCTAAAAACAGGGCATAAGACAGACACGTATAGCATATGATAGTAATTAAAATGAACCTAAAGTGAAGAGTGAAGGTTATAGCATTTCTAATCTCTGTACAGTTCAGTCATATCACTTACTTGGGCTGTGTCTCTGTGTAGTTTCTAGTATCTTCTATGCTCTGTATATGATTGCCTTTGGGTTTATATGGTGAGTAAGATCAAGCCACAGAGATCAAGATCATTGGTCACAAGCCAATGAGAGGAGTGACTTACTTCCATCTAAGTCTCTTCCTTTATTTCTTAGATGAAATGTGCCCGCCTAAAAGGATAAAGACTTCCAGTTATTCTTGGCATTTTATAGGATCTCGTATAAATAACCTGAGTTATTTGCATACAGTTAGTAAAGTCAAAGTTATAGGTGTCTATTGCTACATGTTCAATTATTTTTAAGTCTTTTTAAAAAAATAACAAGAGAAAAAGAACCATAGGTCTCAAGAGAAAAAGAAAATTTGAGAGTGAGTAAACCCTCTTTACAGATATATAAACAACTAGCTCTTCTTGGTGAGTCCTCCACTAGTCCTTGGCTGACCTCCTCCTCCCCAGAACCCTCCTCAAATGACCTCATCCTTTACTGGCTCTATGTCTATTCATCACAGTGTCTGACAACACAGTGCATTTAGTCTGTTTGCATTCATCCTGCCCCAGTGCTATGTGAGCTCCATGAACAGCATGTCATTGTTTTAGTTTACTGTTGCGGCCTCAGTATCCACAGGAGTGCACACCATAAGCACTGATGTATATTTAATGGATGAATGTCCCAGTGTATTTTCCCCACAAGTCATTTTATAATTTTTTTTCAAGTCATTTTTTTAAAGAGGCTCTCTAAATTCTCATTGCTCGTAGTATATTTCACTTGCACTGTTATAAGGGCTGAAACTAAATCCCCCTAACCAAGGTCTTTGACTGAGTTTGTAATTAATCTCTTGGTTTAAAACTGTATTCCCCTTCTTGTCCCCTCTGACCTCAATATTGTCCTAACAGAACACTCACTAACCAGAGTCAGATGACTAAGATTGCTGTTGTTGATATTTTTAATATACCAAGATGGCTATTATCACTATCATAGTTCAGTTCAGTTCAGTCACTCAGTTGCGTCTGACTCTCTGCATCCCCATGGACTGCAGCATATCAGGCTTCCCTGTCTATCACCAACTTCTAGAGCTTACTCAAACTTATATCCATTGAGTCGGTAATGCCATCCAGCCATCTCATCCTCTGTCGTCCTCTTCTCCCACCTTCAATCTTTCCCAGCATCAGGGTGTTTTCAAATGAGTCAGTTCTTTGCATCAGGTGGCCAAAGTATTGGAGTTCAGCTTCAGCATCACTCCTTCCAATGAATATCCAGGACTGATTTCCTGAGTATTAGGATGGACTGACTGGATCTCCTTGCTGTCCAAGGGACTCTCAAGAGTCTTCTCCACATCACAGTTCAAAAGCATCAATTCTTCGGTGCTCAACTTTCTTTATAGTCCAGCTCTCACATCCATACATGACTACTGGAGAAACCATAGCTTTGACTAGACGAAACTTTGTTGGCAAAGTAATGCCTCAGCTTTTTAATATGCTGTCTAGGTTGGTCATAACTTTCCTTCCTAGGAGCAAACATCATTTAATTTCATGGCTGCAGTCACCATCTGCAGTAATTTTGGAGCCCCCACAAGTAAAGTCTGTCACTGTTTCCACTGTTTCCCCATCTATTTGCCATGAAGTGATGGGACTGGATGCCATGATCTTAGTTTTCTGAATGTTGATTTTTAAGCCAACTTTTTCACTCTCCTCTTTCACTTTATCAAGAGGCTCTTTAGTTCTTCTTCGTGTTCTGCCATAAGTGTGGTCAGCTCTCACATCCATACATGACTACTGGAGAAACCATAGCTTTGACTAGACGAAACTTTGTTGGCAAAGTAATGCCTCAGCTTTTTAATATGCTGTCTAGGTTGGTCATAACTTTCCTTCCTAGGAGCAAACATCATTTAATTTCATGGCTGCAGTCACCATCTGCAGTAATTTTGGAGCCCCCACAAGTAAAGTCTGTCACTGTTTCCACTGTTTCCCCATCTATTTGCCATGAAGTGATGGGACTGGATGCCATGATCTTAGTTTTCTGAATGTTGATTTTTAAGCCAACTTTTTCACTCTCCTCTTTCACTTTCATCAAGAGGCTCTTTAGTTCTTCTTCGTGTTCTGCCATAAGTGTGATGTCATCTTCATATCTGAGGTTCTTGATATTTCTCCTGGCAATCTTGATTCCACTTTGTGCTTCATCCAATCCAGCATTTCTCATGAGGTACTCTGAATATAAGTTAAATAAGCTATCATAATTAATCCACAAATCCAGGTTGTTTCTCAAGGGTAAGGTGAGCTAACAGACTCCCAAGCATGGACCACCTGGCCAGAGACATCCTGTGACTCCCAAAACTTCAATTAAGAAACGTCACAGAAGTGTCACAAACCAATAATTAATCCCAGCCTTTTGGTTCTTTCCCTTAAAAAATAAAAGCCTAACGAAGGACCAAGCTGGAGTAGATCTGAGGCTTGCCTCCCACTCCTTTGCTTGATGTCCTGCAATAAAGCCTTCCTTTCCTGCAAACTCCCACTGTGAAGAGTTTGGCTTTCCGTGCCGTGCAACTTCACTTTCTCTTTTCACTTTCATGCATTGGAGAAGGAAATAGCAACCCACTCCAGTATTCTTGCCTGGAGAATCCCAGAGAGAGAGGAGCCTAGTGGGCTGCCATCTATGGTGGCACAGAGTCAGACATGACTGAAGTGACTTAGCAGCAGCAGCAGCAGCTGTGTGTACATGAGCCCTTCACTTGGTTTCAGGGTCATTTTGTTTAAAGTAAAACTGGAGGGAAAGATTTCCCTATGGCAACTACAAATTGGCAATTGCCATCTACAGCTACAGGGATTAAATCATGTGCTGCTGCTGCAGGTGACTTTCAACTCTCCCCTGAAAGGAACTCAAGCAGGAGAGCAGAAATGAGGCACTTTCTTCTCTGGGAATACTGGCAGAACAGGTTTTCAGATAGATTCTTTTTATCTCCTCATATCCGGAAAAGCACTAACATCCTTCTTGGCAGTGACTACTCCTTGTGAATAGCAGAAACCTTCACAAGACTAGCAGAAAGTTTCTGCAAAAAATATGTGCTTGATCACATGTACTCTCCCTTCATCAAAATCACATATATGCTGACCTTCCCCCCTACCTCTTTGGAGTAATTTCCTAGAGCTATCTGTGTCTCCCAGGCTATAGTCCTCATTTTGCCCCAAATAAAATTTCACTCACAACTCTCACATATACATTTTTTTAAGTCACCACCTATGTCTTGTTGATGAATCTTAAACAGATTAGTAACAAATGCCTAAATGTTTTAGAAATTTATTTTTTCAGTCTTTAGTACAGAAATTAACTCCAGGTACAATATTGGAACAGCTCAGTGAAAAGGTACAGTGAAATAAATACCTGTCAGGATATTATTGAACCTACAGATTATCCATGAAACATTTCAGTGACAGTCTAGTTTTTAACTTCCAGAAGGCAACAATAGCAACCTATCAATCATTTAACATTTCCTATTTCTAACTGCTTTAAACTTTGAAAAGTGTTTTCATATCCATTTATTATAAACATAGAAATGAAAATAAATATATATATATGTGCATGCATGCTCAGCCATGTCCAACTATTTGTGAACTCATGGACTGTGACCTGCCAATATATATTAACCTATAAAAAGTCTAATTAAGAAGACACAGTACAGGACTTCTCTGGTGGTCCAGTGGTGAAGAATCCTCCTTTCAATGCAGGTGTTGCCAATTTGATCCCTTGTTGGGTAACTAAGATCTCACATGCTTCAGGGCAGCTAAGCCTGTGCACCATACCTAGAGAAGAAGCCTACGTGCCACAAGTGAAGAGCCCATGCATAGCAGCAAAGACCCAATGCAGCCCCTCCGCCACCAAAAAAGCAACAACACACACAAACACACACAAGTAAAGCCCATTACTGCCAAAATGATGTATGTCACTCAAAATCAAGTGCAAATGGAATGGAAGCAGTCCAAAACTCACACATTGCATTAATTATCTTTCACTGAGTTTTAGCTTACATTTTTCAAAAATCTTTTTGTCCTCACCTTGATTATTTTTAATCCCCATTTCAGAGATGAAGAAACAGAGATACAGGTAGATTAGATAAATTGGCCAGGAATTTGGAATGGGACAAGTAGAATGAAAGCCTAAGCCTTCTGATGCCACGTTTAATATTCTTTCCCTACATAATGCTTCAGTAGAAAAAAAAAATTAAATATGCAAAAATAATAGCACTTTGCTCATCTTCTGAAACGATTTTTTCTTTACAATCCTTTCTACTTGGCTGGCTTAGCTGGCAGAGAACAAATCATCAGTCAGGGGAGGAGTAGCCATTTGCTCCTTGGTCACTGATCAACACAGGCTGTCCTAGAGGTTGCCCGCTGCCTTTGTGTGTGTAGCGTTCATACTAGCGGCTCCCTGCTGCTTCTCTGCCTCCTTATCCTCATCCTGCCCAAATGTGACAGTTTAGTCACTTACAATGCCACCTGAGGTTCCAGCTGCCCACCAACCAACACAACTATCCCTTCAATGTGGTCTTGCCACCTCCTGGGCAGCACAACAACACCCTAGTGCCCTTCTGCTCAGGAACCATAGGTTTCCCTCACTCTCTTCTGTCCCCAACCCAAGTGTGAATACTGCAAAATCTCCTACTACCAACTGTAGGACTTGGGCAAGTTATTAACCTGTTCGTGCCTCAACCCCTTCGTCTTTAGATGGAAATTTACTCCAACAAATATTTATTGAGTACTTAATCTCTGCCAAGTGCTCTTCTGGGTAATAAGAGATAAAGCAAGTAAACAAAAGAAGACAAAAATCATCACCCTTGCAGAGCATTCTTATGATATTAGTAGTAACTCCCTCACAGGGTTTTGAAAGCATTTAATGAGTACATAGTGCTTCCAAAAGTGCCTGATGTATAGTTAGAGATCTGTGAGTATTAGCAGTTGTTAATATCATTAGCAAGTTTCTGAAGAGGGGATCAGTTTCCTTCAAGAGTCTATGCCGATGAAGTATTGCATTCTCTGTAGTTAGGTTTTGGAACTAAGAGCCAGGATAGAAAAGCAGTTGCAGGGCAACTTCCATTTCTCATGTTGCTTCATCCTCTCCTGAGGAGAATGAACACAAAGTCAACTCTCTTTCTGGATAGAGGGAAGGGAACGTGAGAAATCCAAGATGAGAACCCTGTGTGGATCACTATCTCACAGCTCCCTGCCCCCAGTGGGGTGATTATTTCTTCATGCCAGGTGCCCGTTACAGACACCCTGTGCATCTAGATTGGACTGCATGAAAGGTGACTGTGAATAAGTGTGGCAATTTGTTACACTTTGTCCACACAATCATTACAAGGACTATTATAATTTGACTGTATCTTCCTTTCCTCCATTACTCCCAAATTGGAAGCCAGCTGACAAAATTATCAAGTTCCTAACTGCTGTTCAAAACCCAGTATTAACTCAGAGTCCAATTTTTTCTTGTTTCCTTATCCTCCAACCTGCACAGTAGTGTGGTCTTTCAAGGTACTGATGAGACTTCTGGTCTGGAGTACTGCCAGCTGGAGCCCTGGTACTGGAATTCCAGCTCAGCTGCTTTCCAGCTCTGGAATCTTAGGCAGATCCTCACCCTCTCTCAGCTTGTTTCCTCTTCTGTAAGACAAACGGTGATGATAAAAAATTATTATTATCAGAGTAGAAAGGATTAAACAGGTTAATATATTCAAGTAACTCTGCATTGCCTAGCAAGTGATTACTGCTTGGTAAGTTTGAGTTATTATTACATATTTCTTCAATAATGGAAAAATAAATATTATAAAAATAGCTCACATATAAGTTCCTTCTTATTTTTTTTTATTTTGATAAAGGGGAAGTGGTCAATCAAACCCATTTCTACTTTTCTAGCTGCACTGTTGATGAAAAAAGAAGGAAGTCTCCAAGAGAAGCCCACAGAGCTTCCTTCTCAACTTCTAAAGCTTTCTGGTATATTTTACTTAATCAAACAATTTCCTCTTCATAGTTAGTATTTGAGAATATGAAAACATCTAAAACTGAAGTATTTAAACCTAGGATTAAGAAATGAAGAATATGTTTCTTTTTCTGCTCCTAACCTATTTGGGTAATTGAAATGTGCTTGTAAATTTTTAGTATCTGTGTTTTCCCAGATTTCAACAGGGACAGCACTATTTTCTTACCTGATGCTTCAGGTACTGTGAAGAATAATACAGTAATTATCACCAAGAATGTGAGTAAATGTTTTTCTGCCTAGACTTTTGGCTGAAAGAGGATTCCCAGATATAAGAAAATAATATAAATAGATAATATTTGTTGATTGCTTCCTGTGGGCCAGACATTGAACAAAGGGCTTGCCGTGTATTGTCTCATTTAACGCCCACAAAGTGACATCATAAATAGTTACATAACTTGAGTGTGGTTACATTACTGACAAAGGCTTGTCATGAAAGCATTTCTAGATGTAAAATTCCTTAAATATTTGAATCTTATTCATGAGGTTTCATTTTTACTCTTCTATCAAGAATGAGGAAAATAGGCATCAAAACAGGGTAAATTAACTTATTTTTCAAGAATTTTCCAGATTCAATTACTGTCCTCCCTGTATCATCACAACATACACTATAGGAGGAAGGACCATGCATTAAACCCTACCTCTGCCTTCACCCTGTCCTGTTACCCAAAAGTGGCTCGTCTCCTCTAAGAATGTCAGTTCTAGGAAAAGAAGAGTTAGCCATGTGACCTCCAAATTCACTTTCTGCTCTATTATTCAATGACATAATCTTCCCTGAAGACATTTCCTCTGTCTTATGTAAACAGCAAGTCCAAAGGGACAAAGTTCATGGACTGTAGATTACAATGGCACAAGCTATTTTGTCCTCAAATTTAGCAACACAGACAAGATACTCAGATCAAAGGAAGGTCACCCTCTCTGATAATCCCAGGTCACAGGATGGGAAAGACTGCCTCTTTAGAGGCACTGAAGTAATATACACAGGAGTGCAATTTAGAAACAATGTTTTGGTGACAGTAAACCCTTTTCTAAAAGTTAGTATGCAGCAAGCAACCCAAGCTGTATCTATTAAAATGATTTGTATATTTGAATTCTTTAAATACATTTTGAAAACATATTAATGCAAAGAAGTATGTTTTTCCCATGAAATTTAGCAAAATGAGTTTATAGAAAAGAACGTATCCAAAATTTCCAGGACTCTGTAACAAACTGACTAATAATAGCAAATGCTGATATTTGTGCTAATCAGTTACCTAGTACTAATGTTTTAATTTTTCAAATTCTCAAAGCAACAGAGCCAATATTTTAGCAGTTTAGTTAATGTGCCTTTAGAGTCCTTGTTATTAATCACTGCAACAGATGGCCTCATAAGTATATCACTAGGTGAGGTGAAGTCGCTCAGTCTTGTCCGACTCTTTGCAACCCAATGGACTGTAACCTACTAGGCTTCTCCGTCCATGGGATTCTCCAGGCAAGAATACTGGAGTGTATTGCCATTTCCTTCTCCAGGGGAATCCCCCCAACCCAGGGATCGAACCCGGGTCTCCTGCATTGGAGGCAGACGCTTTAAGCTCTGAGCCACCAGGGAAGCACCTAAGTATATCACTAGGTAGTTGATTCGGACAGATCTGGTTACCTAAGAAACAAATTTCCAAATGGGAAAATGTCCCCATTACTCATAAAATGTGTATGTAACATGAATGATTGCCTCAGTTACTGACATACTTTTAACATGTGGGATGATCGTCCACGTTTCCATGAACTATAGATATTTATAAAATACCCGCAGCTAAGTAATCTGCAAGTAGACCTAAATTAAAACCTACAGGAGGAAAAGAGCCTGGGGCTGCCAGAGAGGGAAGAGATCATTGTCACAGGGACCTTTGAACTCCATGTGCTCCCAGACCGCTGTCTACAAGAAACCCACTTTAGACCAAGGGACACATGCAGATTGAAAGTGAGGGGCTGGAAAAAAGATATTCCATGCAAATGGAAATTGAAAGAAAGTCGGAATAGTAACATTTATCTCATATAAAATAGAGATTAAAATAAAGACTGTTTCAAGAGACAAAGAAGGACACTACATGATGGTCAATCCAGAAAGATAAAATTTAGATATATAGATATATGCACCCAACACAGGAGCACCTCAAGATATAAAGCAGATGCTAACAACTACAAAACGGGACATCAACAGTTACACAATGTGGGAGACTTTAACAGCCCACTAATACCCGCAGACAGGTCATCTGGACAGAAACCCAACCTTGGTAAATTAAGAAAACGGAAATTGTTTATCAAGCTTTTTTTCTGACCACAACGCTGTAAGATTAGGTATCAATTATAGGAAACAAACTGTAAAAAACACAAACACATAGAGGCTAAACAGTAAGCTTCTAAGCAACCAAGAGGTCACTGAAGAAATAAAAAAATACCTAGAAACAAATGACGATGAAAGCATGACAACTATGGGACGCAGAAAAGCAGTGCTAAGCCGGAAGTTTATAGCAAAACAAGCCGACCTCAAAAAATGAGAAAAACATTAAACAACCTATCCTTATACCTAACGCAACTAGAGAGAGAAGAAAACTTACAGAAAGAAGCTAAATGTATTTTGATTGCCTAATACAGTAAATGGAAGAAACACTCCAAATTATATAATACTTGACATAATCTCTGGAACTGGAGAGAGCATGAACTAAACAACTGCTCTGAAGCTAAGCCTATACATTTCAAAACTTCAGATGTCTAGGCTTAAAAAAAGAAAAAAGCCTTAAATAACATTTTCTAAATACATTTGGCTACTAAGAATATCTCTCATGACTTAGTCGAAAAGATAAAATGTCAGACTCCAAAAGGAAGGAAACAAAATTACTGCAAATTCAGATTCACTCTCCCATTGGAGAAATGATTTCACTAAGTGAATTTACTGAGTTCTACTCATGGAGGTTAGTAGCAAAGACAGTTAAACAACGGGAAGAGACGCCTCCCTAAAGTAATTAGGAATATCATGTTTCACTTTACGGCTATCCCCAAACACCACACCTATATATTGATCAGCACAACATTCCCTAAATATAGATAGATATTAATACAGATAGATACAAGTCTACTGTGACAATGAACGTGTAGATAAAAATCTGAGTTTTCCAGCAATGGAGCTGTTCAACCAGCAATGCTGCTTACAAGTATACAAAAATTACTAATAATTAGTAAACATGGGTTTAAAAAAAATTACACAAACTTGCTAGGTTAAATCATCTGAATAGCTCTTGCTTCTGGAAAGCATATAAAAATATTTTTTCCCATGGAGGTTGAACCCTGTCCTCCTTTCTGTGTTGTTCAAGTCATCTGGTTTCTTTTTTTCATTTTCACCCAATTGAACAATTTAAGTTGATTAAATCAAACATGCTGAAGCCATCAGCAGTACAGCTTGTCACAGAAAGGTTAGCAGAGTGGAATACAGTCTTTGCCACAGTATCTTTGGAGCAATCAAGGACACAAAACTTCTTAAGAAGTATACCGCCAGGGTAAGTATACCGCCAGGGTAACAGTTGGTTTGGAATTCAGCTTGAGAAACAAGACTCCTAGTGATTAGTGCTGAAGCTGTTATTGCCCCGCAACCTTCCCAGGGGATGCGCAGCTTCTAGGTTTCAGTAACCCTCATCTGACAAACCTCACAGTTTTATTTTAATCCCCTCCCCCTAAAAGATGGAAAATCCAAAGAGTTCCAAGCCATAAAGAACTCCTACTGAGACAATTTAAAACCCATTCAATCACAGCAACTGCCACTTTGAAAGGGGAAAAAAAAGTCGCCAGGAATAAGGGCCAACAATGTAATCAACAGCTAATGGGATCAGAAAACGTCTGGATGTCTGGGGCCAAGGAGAGCAGTGTTACTTCAGAGGCTTTAGGGCAAAAAAAGATCTTGTTAGAAAGGCTTTGAGATAAGGTCCGAACCAAAAGTATTTCCCAAGGGGAAGACAGAGAACAACAAAAAATGAAGTTTCAGTAGAAAAGAGAGACATTTGGATTCAGTTATAGAAGATGGTTTTCTAGAAGAGAATCTGATAAACAATGGCAGAGGAAAAAGTGCATAGCCGGAATTTTAAGACTCTGTGTAGTAACTCAGATTCTAGAAGTTTTAGAGTTCAGAGACAGTTATGTTTCTGCTTGCTTGCCCTGAATCAGAGATTTAGTACAGTGAGATCCCTACCTATTGAAATTATATTCTCTTAGAATTGATAAATAGGAAGTCAAGTCATTCTTTCAAAAGCAGTTTCTTGTGAAAAGTAGCCTCATCTTGATTCAGAGGAAGAGGAATAGAAAGGGGAAAGCTTATCCTTGCAGAAAGAAGGGCTGTGATATACCATGATACTGAAAGGAGCTCAGATTATGTCTTTCAGATTGAGGAGTGGCGTGGGGAAGAAGAGGGGCATGTCACTTTCAGGAGAACAATAAGGCCAAGTGACAATTTTCCCAAGTGCCTGCTATTTGCCAATTCAACCGAGAATTTAGAGGAATGGAAAGAAGAAGCAATTAATTCTATTCAGGACACCAACAGAGGCTGAGAGCCAAGTAAATGAACCCTAAGAGGAGATATTGTCTTTTGTTTCCAGTTGTGAACTCTATTTTTTTTTTTTTTTTGAAAGTTGTCTCATCACTTTCTGTGGCTGTGTTTAAGGAAAAAAACCCATCCTCTTTAACTGTAAACTCACTACACTGTCTTCATTAAGTTACATGTTGCTTCTATCACTCGACTCTCCCACTGAATCGCAACAGGGAAGAGGGGATTGCAGTGAAGATAACACATCTAATCCCTGGAGTCATTCACATGACACCCGGTTCAGAACCTGAGAAATGGCTTCAGCTCCCTTCAGAGTTCAGTATGCACAAATGGAGGCCCAGACTGCTCAGGAGACAAGGTCAGGTTCTCCGTGACTTGGAGAGGCAGAAGGGAGACTCCTAAACAGCTTTCTCCATTTGGGTCACTCTGCAGTCCAGAATAGGCTTCCCTTGTGGCTCAGACCATACAGCGTCTGCCTCCAATGCAGGAGACCTGGGTTCGATCCCTGGGTCAGGAAGTTCCCCTGGAGAAGGAAATCGCAACCCACTCCAGTATTCCTGCCTGGAAAATCCCATGGACGGAGGAGCCCGGTAGGCTACAGTCCATGGGTTGCAAAGAGTCAGACACGACTGAGCGACCTCACTTCACTTCACTTCAGTCCATTATGGAGCCCATTCTATCTTTGTTCTTAAATGGTCTGATGAAGAGGACGGTACTGGACATCAGAGATGGACCCTTGCCCTGGGGCAGTTTACAGCTGGGCTGACACATGAAAGCACAGCTGATGATATGGTCACTGGAAAAATCCAAGAGGAATTCAGAGAGGGAAACTTTGCAACAAGCAGGAGCAGCAGAGGAAGGCTGTGGTGGAGAAAGAACAGGTGAGCGCCAGACAAGGCCGCTCTAAGCAGGGAAGGGAAATGGGGGTACAGTCCCCCCAGCACACAAAGGTACATGTTGGATGACTCAGACACAACAGAGAACAACGTGAACAAGGACGAGAAGGAAGAATAAAGACTACAGAGAGCCTTCAGTGCCAAGCTATGAAATTTGGACTTTATTTACCAGACAGCCAATAAAGATGTCTGTTGGTACAGATAGAAATTTTAGTAAAAATACAAATGATGTATACAAGGCAGCCTTTTAAGAGAATAACTCTGGAGACACGGTACAAGGTAGACTGAAGAAAGACTGGAGTCGGGGAACCGGAAGAGGAGAGGGGCAGTCCAGGTATGAGAGGATGGGGACTGGCCAGCAAAGGAAGGGAGGACCTTTCTTTCTTAAAGGTCAGTGGGATTTAGCCATCAACTGGACTCAGGCAGCAAAGGAAACGGAGGAGTCGAGTTAGGCTCGAGATATTCACAGATACAAGAGGATGGTGTCTCCCCGACCAGAGGGAGTGACGTCAAATGCTGAACTAAATCTCTGCAAGGACACCAGGAAGCACACCACGTGGAAGAGCCAAACCCTGAAGGTGACTGAGTCACGTGAGGAGCCCCAGAGCCCAGCCAGAGGTGAAGGCCACTGTTGGGTGGCAGGAAGAAGCAGAAGTCAGGAAAGGAACACAGAAGGCGAAGTGTCAGAGGAGGCAAAGGATGAATGAAGAAAGGTGCTCTATGACAGAACTAATGGCCAAGGAATTGAAGTCAATGAATGAAGAGAAAACACACTGGATGAGGTGATTAGAAGATCATGGATATTAACAGAAAAAGGAGGAAAGCTGATGGTAAGCATAAAACAAAAACAGACACGGGAATATGAATAATCTCCATTGAATATTGGTGAGTGAGAAGTAAAATCAGCAAAATCTGAAAGGCAGTGAGATATAACAGAAGGTTCTGTGCACTGCGATTCAAGAAACTGGAGATTTACCAGTGATGCCAACTCCATGGTGCCGAGCAGGAATCAGGGTTCCTGCACTGTGCTCCGCATCGGACCTGTGCTAATGAACTCAACTCCAGCGACAGGGCTGTGAAGGGAGTCCTATTAGTCTCATTTTTTAAATGTAGCAGCTGAGGCACTGAGAGGTGCAGGAGCTCTCCCAAGGACACAAGCTAATGAGTGGCAGACCCCTGTGCTCCAGGCTGTCGGAAGCCTCATCTGGGAATGTCACTCTGGTCCAGTGGTTAAAAATCCACCTGCCAAGTCAGGGGACATAGGTTCGATCCCCGGTCCAGGCAGGTTCCATGTGCCGAGGGGCAGTTAAGCCCAGGCGCCCCCACCACCGAAGCCCACAGGCCTGGAGCTTGTGCTGCACAGCAAGAGGAGCCACTGCAGTGAGAAGCCTGAGCTCCACAGCGAAATGGAGCCCCTGCTCACTGCAGCTAGAAAGCCCCCGCAAAGCAACAAAGACCCAGCACAGCAAAACAACAAAAAAGAGTTTTTTAAAAAAGAGGGCTCCTCTATACGCTTCCTCACTATGCTCTTCTCCATGAGGTACTGTGAAGTCTTGCGCAAGAATAGGTCCTCTGAGCCTGTTTCCTCACCTGGAAAATATGAGGAAGCATCACTGATACCTGACATTTCCAGACTTAACATTCTACGATGCTGGGGCTCTGTGTTAGAGGATGTTTTTGAAAAATCTTTAGTGAGAGACAACAGCTTCTCTTTTTCAGCTTCTTCCCATCTCAGTGGGCAGCTTCACTTTATTTCAGTGAAGCCAGGAACGCAACAGAGGGTGCTGACCCTCAGATTGTTGTCTTCTTGCTTTCAGCAAGCAGTTTGAGATTAGAGTGAGTACCTCCTGCAGAATGTGAATCAGAGTAAGTGCAGTGCTAGCTTTTATCATGTGTTACCCCTGCCTCATTGCTTCAGTAAACATAACATATATCTTACTTCTACCTGAAGTTGATATGAGGACAGTAAAGAAATGATTTGGCTGCCTCTGCAGTTTCCTTAGCAGGGAAACATGGGTGGTCTACTAAATACTGAAAGGGACTTAAGTCACGTCTTCTTGGTCCGATACACTTACTACAGTAAAGGTATTGTCACCATCCTATCTCATGGTAATAGTATAGCTCTGATTTTTTACAAAAAATTCTGCGCCCCAGGAACAAGACAACTCTGTGGTCTGGTCCTCACTCCCTCTCTCATGTAAAAGCCTGACTGAACACCACGCTCTCCGCTGGTTCAGGAGGAAGTGATGAGCTGAGGGAGGGCAGGGCTGAGTCCCAGCCGTGTGCTCTAAAACAGTCACTCTCCTTCCAATGCCCATCCTAATGACACAAGAATCTGCTCAGAACCAGAGTACAGAAAGATCCAGAGGTCAGGGGAGAGAAGAGGACAGGAAGACCTGCCCGCTTGACCGAGGACAAGTCAGGAGAGAAGCAATCCCTCCTGCCCCCACCTCCCCAGGGTCCAGGTCAAACACTCATTCTTTTCCTTCAGAGCTTTCGGTAATGACAAAATTTCCTCTCACATCTGGCTAGCTCTCACCCTCTACTTACATTCCAGGCCTGTTCTTTCCAGCCGTGGCCCTGCTGTTGCTCCATTAGTTACTGCCTCTGCTTGTATCTCCTCCTCTCTTGAATCACAGGGCACAGAGCCCTGTGCTCTTCTTTTGCTGTGCTCTGAACCTTCTCCCTTCCTCCCGGGTCACCTGTCGACGGGCTCAGGCAGATCTGGATGCCTCTGCACGTTCTGTGTCTTTGGGGAAGGTACAACACACCTGCTTTGTGAGTTTCAAGCAGAGCTATGCAGGGCAGCATGCTTCTTCTGGTTTTCAGACCTGCTCACCCAGAACCAGTCTGGACACGTCTATCAGATGGATGGAGATGGCCTTCAGGCCCTCCCCTGCTGTGTCTTATTCTGCAGTCACTGTCTACCTGTAATTCTTTGGTTTTGCCATTTGTTCAACCAAGCCTCTGTGATGTTGCTAGCCTCCTCACACTCCAGGATAGTTTTTAAGGAGGAAAACAAAAATGGAAAATGAAAAAAAGAAATATTCTAGAATTTCAGGAGTCACTCTCAAAAAATAAGAGAAACCGGACTCCATTCCAAAGCAGGGGATTCGAGTTCAATCCCTAGTCCAGGAAGTAAGATCCCACAGGCCACGGTGCACTCTGGAGCCTGCAAACTACAAGTAGAGAGAAGCCCATGCTCTGCACGAAGGTCCCGGATGCTGCAAGACCCAATGCAGCCAAAAATAAATACACACTTAAAAAAAAAAAACGGAGAGAAGTAGAAAGAGAAACCTCTGGAAGGAACAGAACTCCCTGGCACTCTGAAACCCAAACAGAAAAGACTGTCTCCCCAAGAAATCAGTCCTGCGCCCCATAGTGTCTCCAGACAAATGGCACATGGAGGAGGGGAGATGGTCAACGAACACTCACTAGTGTCCTCAGTTACATGAGCCTTTCTGTCATTTTATCAGGGAGAGGAGTCTAACTGGTATCACCGATCAGCCAGCCGGGAAGGAGCATTCTCCCCAGGAGCCTCAATTTCTCAAGCAAAGATGATGCGAATCAATGACTCCTCAAGTGTCAGAGACAGAATACTGCCTTGAAAATCACCAGTTCAGCCACTTTAGTTGATGCCAAAGGAAAAGGGAATGTAGAGAAAATCTGCTCAAAGGTCACACAGCAGCACAGAGGCAGTGCTAGGATTAGAATCCATGCTCCTTGCGTCATCATCTCAATTCACCCTATTACAAGCACACTGCCTCCCGACATCCGTTCTTTTACATGCTGAGACTTGACCTTTATAAACTGACACAAGTTACTTAGATGACCAGACCTTTTCTGCGATCGTGTGCTCTTGCTATTGGAATCCAAACATCAATCACCAAGTTATGTCACACACTTCCTGAGAGAGTGCATGTGAATGTTTCTGGAAGTGGCGTGGGGAATTCAGATCAAATAGTCAGTGAGTGACTCAAAACTGGAGACAAAGACAGCCAACACGGGAAAACACATGTGCCTTTTTCTAATGGGCTAGAATCCAAGCATGTGTAATACTACGCCCTCCACTTCCTACGTGCTGGTGACTGGAAATCTTGGGGTTAGTCCAAGGTCAACCTACATGCATGAAGGGAACTCCCTAGGATGGTCTTAGAAAAGCATGCCCTCCCCCAAACGCGTAAATTTAGGGCACATCATTCCAACAAACAATCATAACTGATGATCTTTTTTCCAACTGTTATGTCACACAGGGATTTATACTTTTTCCTTTCTGATTTAAGAGGCAGGGATTTTATCCAGAAGGATTTCTTAGAGTGCTCCTTCAACAATACAATTGAAGCTGTTTTATTCGGCTTTCCTTTCCTGCATGTTAACGTATCGCTATTGGCCAGAGGAAAATTAAGTTATCCAGTCTCCGAGCTTATGAACCTCAGAAAGAGATTTCCAGTTGTCACTTCACTGCCTTTGTGAATGGCAGCTCTGCAGACCACATCACCGGGAATATTTACCCAAGTATGGCCAAGCCAAAAGGTATCCTTTTGCATAACTTTAAATCAGTACTGCCTGCATTTTTCTTTTCAAACAAAAAAGTCTGGTTTGCTTAGGTTAGACTCCAATTTTTAGAATTTAAATTTCCATAATATCCCATTTGTTCATACTTAGAAAAAAAGTACCACTGGGGAGTGTACTAAGAAAAACTTCAAGACAAAGACAGCTGCTCTGATGGTTCAGAATCCTCTGCAGGAGGTTCTCTGAGAGCCTGGATGACTAATGTAGGACTGCAGGGTTTTGGCAGGTAACTGAGTGAGTCACAGGGGTGTGCCTAATGGAGAAGGTACAGCCCATCTTACAGGGGCAGCAGCCATTCAGACTTGACCACTCACTCCAGTGAGGAAGACTGCAAACCACACAGGGTTTTTTGGGGGGAGGGGGCGTTGAAGGCAATGGCACCCCACTCCAGTACTCTTGCCTGGAAAATCCCATGGACGGGGGAGCCTGGTAGGCTGCACCTCATGGGGTCGAGAACAGTCAGACACGACTGAGCGACTTCACTTTCACTTCTCACTTTCATGCACTGGAGAAGGAAATGGCAACCCACTCCAGTGTTCTTGCCCGGAGAATCCTCGGGAAGGGGGAGCCTGGTGGGTTGCCGTCTATGGGGTCGCACAGAGTCGGACACGACTGAAGTGACTTAGCAGCAGCAGCAGGTCTCAATATTTAACGTTACCTCAGGTAGAAAACAAAACACAGTTCGTGCCTGACCAACCATGCCCATGGGCTAGACTTTCGGTTGCTGAGTTTCCTGTTTGCAGCCTCTCCTCTATCGGAAGAGGGAAGAACGCACAGTCAATGCTAAATTAGAATATTCATCTCAGAAACGTTCTGGCAGCCTAAGGGGATGTGTGAGGGGAACAGGAACAGGACCAGAAGCAGCCAATTATTAAGGTTTTATGGACATCGGGGACAAGCAGAGCATTCAACTTCTTTGTAAAGTCACTGGGTTAATGGAAATAAAACCCCACCCTCCATCCACTACAGAATCGCTATGGAGCCTACTTTCTTTTCCCCGTAACCCACTTCTCTCATTGCCTTCAGCCTCGCCTGACACCTAAACAGAGGCCGGGTGCGGTATCTCCTTTCTGAATTCCAAAGGTCTCACCTCTCACTCCCAACCGCGACCTGAATGCAGCCTCTCGGCCGCGGCCTGAACCACTGACGTCACCACGGCACCCCCACCCTCCCGTCTCTCCCTCCTCACCTCATCCCACCCCAGCCCCTTCCACACAGCTCGGAAGCGAGCTCTCCTCAAGGAGCACTTTGTCAGCCCTCCGGCCTCCAGATTTTTTTTCCCTCCTGTATTTTTTGAAGGATTTTTCTTACCATGTGAGCATTGTTTTCTTAGAAATACAGTAAGTTTTACTATGTAAACCATTAATATATCATTCTGATGTTTTATTCTTTGTCTTGAAAATGTGTATGGTTGTGCCTTCCACTTCTAGCAGGGGGAAGAGTTTTCAGAGATTTCTGAGAATCTGTCTCCTGGGTTAGAATCCTCAGTTTGGCTCAAATAATATTCCCTTTTATCTTCCTTAAAAATATTTAATATGTTTTAAAAACTGTACTACCCCAGAGATTCTAGATTGAGAAGCAAGACATCTCTTCATCCCAACCCACTGAGGCATGTCTGTGGACTAAAGATTTTTTTATCAGGGAGATGAGAGAAGATTGGGAAATTAACCACAGTGGAGCATGGGACACAGCCAGGTGAAGGCAAGAATGGAGGAGGCTGTAGAAAGGAGCGAGGAGAAGTGCAGAAACTGGGAGAAGCGTCGTCTAGAATGGGCAGCACAGCCCCGGCTCCCCTTCTGCAGTCTTTGAGGGAAGCGCAGAGTCCTCCCCAGCCCGAAGTCAGATGTCTGCTGTCCAAAGGGAGCAAGTGACCTGCCAGGAAGGCTTAGCGTCCCTCAGCATGGACTTCTCCTCTGGAAGGAATCTCAACTTGTCCTGCTGGCCACATCCTTAAGGGAAACCTGCCCTTTCATATCCTGCTCCCTCAGCTTCAGAATACAGCCCTCCTGATGAAGGGGACGGAGAAGGCAATGGCACCCCACTCCAGTACTCTTGCCTGGAAACTCCCATGGATGGAGGAGCCTGCTGGGCTGCAGTCCATGGGGTCGCTAAGGGTCGGGCACGACTAAGCGACTTTCACTTTCACTTTTCACTCTCATGCATTGGAGAAGGAAATGGCAACCCACTCCAGTGTTCTTGCCTGGAGAATCCCAGGGTCGGAGGAGCCTGATAGGCTGCCGTCTATGGGGTCACACAGAGTCGGACACGACTGAAGTGACTTAGTAGTAGTAGTAGTAGATGAAGGGGAAGGTCAGCTGGGGGTAGCAGCTATTTTTAAGAGGAGAGAAATTAAGTCAGCTCTCTAGAACAATCAGTCTAGGTCTTTGCTATGAATCTGGATAGGTAATCAAGGATCATCAGATCCCTGTTCAAAGTTGAACAAGAGGGGGCTTCCCAGGTGACTCAGTAGTAAAATATCTGCCTGCCAATGCAGGAGCGGCAGGAGACTTGCTTTTGTCCCTGGGTCGGGAAGATCCCCTGGAGGAGGAAATGGCAACCTAGTTCGGTTCAGTTCAGTTCAGTCGCGCAGTCGTGTCCGACTCTTTGTGACCCCATGAATCGCAGCACGCCAGGCCTCCCTGTCCATCACCAACTCCCGGAGTTCACTCAGACTCACGTCCATTGAGTCCATGATGCCATCCAGCCATCTCATCTTCGGTCGTCCCCTTCTCCTCCTGCCCCCAATCCCTCCCAGCATCAGGGTCTTTTCCAATGAGTCAACTCTCGCATGAGGTGGCCAAAGTACTTGAGCTTCAGCTTTAGCATCATTCCTTCCAAAGAAATCCCAGGGTTGATCTCCCTCAGAATGGACTGGTTGGATCTCCTTGCAGTCCAAGGGACTCTCAAGAGTCTTCTCCAACACCACAGTTCAAAAGCATCAATTCTTCTGCGCTCAGCCTTCTTCACAGTCCAACTCTCACATCCATACATGACCACTGGAAAAACCATAGCCTTGACTAGACGGACCTTAGTCGGCAAAGTAATGTCTCTGCTTTTGAATATACTATCTAGGTTGGTCATAACTTTTCTTCCAAGGAGTAAGCGCCTTTTAATTTCATGGCTGCAGTCACCGGCTGCAGTCACCATCTTCAGTGATTTTGGAGCCCAAAAAAACAAAGTCTGACACTGTTTCTACTGTTTCCCCATCTATTTCCCATGAAGTGATGGGCAACCCACTCCAGTATTATTGCCTGAAAAATCCCATAGACAGAGGAGCCTGGCAGGCTACAATTCAAAGGGTTACCAAGGGTCAGACGTGGCTGAGCAACTGAACAACAACAACAAAGGAACAGAGAAAGACTAGTACGAAACAAGCAGAACCAATCCCAGAGGAAACAGTAATTCAGGAAGCAGAAGAGAATTTAAGGGGGGAATCTGAGTACCATCAAAGATATTAGAAAACATATAATATATACATGAAGCAAAAACCTTATGATAAGGAAAAGCACATATTGAAATTAAAATTGGATTTTTGAAGTTAAAAACTCAATAGAAGGGCTGAGATAAAAGAGTAGATAAAATTCCCAAAAAACTGAGAAGGTGTGGGGGAAAGGAGAAAAGACAAAGTTTGATAAAGAGTTAACCCAAGAGGTCCAACATCAATCTATTGAACTTACTAAAAAAAAAAAAAAAAAAAGGCAAGAGAAGATAGCAAAGAAAACAAGTCTTCAGATTAGAAGGCTCACAGGCAATGGGCAGAACAGATGAGAAAAGATAGAGTCTCATAAAAGGTCATAGTATCAAGGAAAACGAAACACATCTACACTTACAAAGAAAAGGTCTATATGAAGGCCTGGACTCAGTAACGTTGACTGCTAGAAAGCAATTCCTTTCAAATGCTGAGGGAAAGATATTTTGATGTAGATTTTCATACTCAAATTGCCAGCTAAAGCTTAAGAGGGCAAATCAGCATGGGTTCAAAGTATACCTGCCATGCAGTATTTCTGAAAACTTTCAAAATACACTCCAGAAAAATTAAAAATATATCTAAGAGGAAGATAAAGGCTCTAAGAAGAATTAATCCAAGATTAAAAAAAAATTCAAGATGACAAATGGGTAAGCAAGTTCAGAAAGTAGTTAGTTCATCATAAAGCATTCAAAAACTTGTACAACTAGCAAATTATAGTGTTGAGAGAAAGAGAACAGACATAACTTCTGCTAATGAGAAAACAAGCAATTAGAAAGTCCCAGAAGAACAAGGCCATACAAGAACTTTGTGGTCCATACATATGTGAAGCAAACAAAAGTGTGCCAAGACCCTAAGCAAATGACCACACATAAAGCGACAGTTTTACTCAGATGTTCAGAACATCTTCCTTCAAGTAACCTACATTTAGTTAACAACATAGGATTCCAATTTGATGATCCATTCATATTTTTGAAGACCACTTAAAGAGAGGTATCTGAGCCTCGATCTAACCAAGAAAACAAGCAAACCATGTGCTTGAATTTTCCCAATGTAAGAGTGTGGTAGTCACTGTTAGCTGAGTAAATCTCCATTTCCCACCCTTGATTTACCAACCCTTTTTGCAACCTGACCACAGTTAAAGCCAAGGAAATGTGAGCCACTGAAGTTCTTCGGATGGTTGCCTATAAGATAAAAAGGCAATTTTGGACTCTGTGGGAGAGGGAGAGGGTGGGATGAGTTGGCAGAGTGGCAATGTAACATGTATGATATCATAAGTGAAACGAATCGCCAGTCTAGGTTTGATGCAGGATGCAGGATGCTTGGGACTGATGCACGGGGATAATCCAGAGAGAAGGTGTGGTTTATAATAGCCAGGACATGGAAGAGACCTAGATGTCCATCAGCAGATGAATGGATAAGAAAGCTGTGGTACATATACACAATGGAGTATTACTCAGCTATTAAAAAGAATACATTTGAATCAGTTCTAATGAGGTGGATGACGCTGGAGCCGATTATACAGAGTGAAGTAAGCCAGAAAGAAAAACACCAATACAGTATACTTACACATATATATGGAATTTAGAATGATGTAATGATAAACCTGTATGCAAGACAGCAAAAGAGACACAGATGTATAGAACGGCCTTTTGGACTCTGTGGGAGAGGGAAAGGGTGGGATGGGTTGGCAGAGTGGCAGTGTAACATGTGTGATATCATAAGTGAAACGAATCGCCAGTCCAGGTTTGATGCAGGATGCAGGATGCTTGGGACTGATGCACGGGGATAATCCAGAGAGAAGGTGTGAGGCGGGAGGGGGTAGGTGGGGGTCGGGATTGGGAGTTCATGTACACTCGTGGCTGTTCATGTCGATGTGTAGCAAAACGAATACAGGATTGTAAAGCAAAAAAAAAATAATAATAAAATAAAATAAAAACAATAGCAAAAAATAAATAAATAAAAAGGCAAGACTTGTAAAATCGGAAATCTTGCACTTTTCCATTCCCTGTATTTTTTTTCCTGCCATTTTGTGACTGATGATGAAAACCACATATTAAGAATGGTGAGGCAGGAAGGTGGATTTGAAATTATTTCCATGAGCAACTCCACCAGCCTTGGATGGACTTCCTTCAGGCTTCTTGCTACAAGAGAAAACTAAACCGCTGTCTATTTAAGATAATAGCTGCATATTTATTGTTGTTGTTGGGAACACATTCTTAACTAGAACAAGAAATCAATTTCCTATTTTGAATGAAACCCAGATTGAGTTGGGTTTCCCTTTCTTGCAGGCAAGAAAGATCTGAATAATACATACTTTCTTTGTACTTTGTTCCAGAGGAAAAAAGAGTCGCAATCAAAGATGAAATCTTTAACCTTTGGTCTCAGGAGGAACAGGATGTTGTGTAGGGACCCACAGCTTTCATTTAACCACTTGGCCGCAACCACAGACTAATTTCTGTGCTGAACATAGGACACATAACAAGCCTAATAAGACACTGCATTTGCCCTTGTGGGCCCCAGTAAAATGGGGCATAGTTTACAAACACATAGAATACTGTCAGAGTATGGGACTGTGTTATACAAACATAGTAAAGGAAGTAATTTAGGACAATCTAGTAATATTTCAAAACATATTAAACTCTAAAATGCAAGGGTGCTTGTTTGGTCTGATTCAGCTATATCAACATTTCACTCACCACTAACTCTTTAATATTCACTGGATAACAGCACAGATAAGCCAAATAATATCTTCCTTGAATGAATTTGTATTTTAAACTGGGTGTGCCTGCAGTTCTGGGAATCTACCACACCCCAAGGAAATTGAATCCAAATGGAAGGTTCTAATTCAAAAGAAACCAGCACATTGTTTAGCTGTGCCAGTGCTGTCTCTTTAATGGAATTATTCCAGGTGGCGGAGTGGTAAAGAATCTGCCTGCCAATGCAAGAGACACAAGAGACACAGGTTCAATCCCTGGGTCAGGAAGATCCCCTGGAGGAGGAAATGACAACCCATTCCAGTATTCTTGCCTGGAAAATTCCATGGACAGAGGAGCCTGGCAGCTACAGTCCATGGGATCAGAGAGAGTCAGACACGACTGAGTGAGCACACACCTCCCCAGTTTCCATGCAAGAGGCAGCTAGATCCTTCCACACTATCTGAATCAAAAAGCCCATCGTCATCCTAGCACTGCTCATTTCAGTCTTCTAACAATACTAAACAAGCATCTACTAGGTCAGAGGCTATGCCAGATATTGTGGATACTCCAGAAAATAAGAGTACCTGCCCTCAAATGGCTTCTGTCTAGTGAGGCCAGGGGGGAAAGTCAGGGTTCAGAAAGGGAAGAGTCACTAAGCTAATTACAACATGTTACATCAACTCCGAGAGAGGGCAAGTTAGAGAGCACTATGCAAATAAAGAACAGGGACTTTGAGGGTGGTGGTCAAGGACTGAGTCCTAAAAAAAATAAGATATTGTTGGGATGGGTTCTCCTGATGCAGGGAACAGCATATGCTAAGGGCTAGAGGCATGGGGGGGGGCTTCCCTGGTGGCTCAGAGGTTAAAGCGTCTGCCTGTAATGCAGGAGACCTGGGTTCGATCCCTGGGTTGGGAAGATCCTCTGGAGAAGGAAATGGCACCCCACTCCAGTATTCTTGCCTGGAGAATCCCATGGACGGTGAGCCTGGTGGGCTACACTCCACGGGATCGCAGAGTCAGACATGACTGAGCGACTTCACAGAGGCATGGGACTTCACTGGTGGTCCAGCAGTTAACACTACACGCTTCCACTGCAGGGAACCTGGGTTCAGTCTTTGGTTGGGGAAGTTCTGCATGCTTCCCTGTGTGGCCAAATAAACAAATAATGTTATAAAAGTCTAGAGGCAAGACACAAAATGGCACAGTCAAGGACTTGGAGTTCAGGTTCAGGAAAGCTGTCTGCCTGTGCATTTCAGTTCAGTTCAGTTGCTCAGTGGTGTCCGACTTTTTGTGACCCCATGGACTGCAGCACACCAGGCTTCCCTGTCCAACACCAACTCCCGGAGCTTACTCAAACTGATGTCCATTGAGTCAGTGATGCCATCCAACCATCTCATCCTCTGTGATCCCCTTCTCCTCCTGCCCTCAATCGCTCCCAGCATCAGAGTCTTTTCAAATGAGTCAGCTCTTCGCATCAGGTGGCCAAAGTATTGGAGTTTCAGCTTCAACATCAGTCCTTCCAATGAAGTCCTTCCAATCTCTGTGCATTAGACAGACTGAAATTAGGAACTCAGGGGAGCACAGGTTTGAGATATTCGAACAGGATTCCAAAGGGCAGTCACATAGTTTAAGAGTCTTGCGATTCCTACAAACACTGCCATTCACTCTTTCAACCAGACACAGATACTTAATGTAGCCTCAAGTCTGAGAAAAGTCACGGTGGCCTTTAAACCTGGGATAACGACAGTTCTTGCTTTATTTCTACACCATACCAGCTTCTTGTTTGTTTTGCTGAAAGTGCTAGCAAAGCAAAACCAAATCATTCTGAAAGCCAAATGACAACCTCTCTTGACTTCGCCAAGGTGACTAGTTTCGATTCACATCTCTGCAGCAGGTGCAAACGAGCAGGAGGGTCAGCACGTTCCGTTACCCCTCTTCCCATGTTTGGTGGCACCAGTGTTTGTCACAGACTCTCTTTACCTCATCCCTCTCTCTTGTTAGTGGAGGTCACCAGAAGTTTGTGGTATCAAGATACAAAAGCATCTGGGGAAATATATGGGGCTGAGCACTTTCAGTTTTAAGGTTCACGGGCATGGGTCATACACCCTAGTCACGACTGCCAGTCACACTGACCCAGCACGGTCTGTGGGGCCACAGTTCAAAGAGTGGTATCTAGAGCAGAGGTGGAGAAAAGAAATCTCTTCCATGAACGGAGGGAGCACACAGATGAACGATGGTACCAGTGCAGAAACTCGCAGGTTGGTGACAAGCCAAGAAAGTCACAGCTCAGTGGCTCTCTCACTGCAAAGCAGGAGGCCAGGGCATCTGCTAACATTGCGAGAAGGGGTCAGACAGGAGAGCAGAAGAGACAGCAGATGATCACCAGGGACAGCGGCAGACTGAGTTGCCCAACTTGGTATTTTTCAGTGAACTGATGGCAAAAGGTTCCAAAATCGATGTTTTTTTTTTTTAAAAACAAAACAAAACTGAGTACCATGAGTACAGTGAAGACAATCACTGTATACAATAAGCTGCTATGACACGCCTATGTGTATACTGAATTGGGATGTAAAATGCTCTTTCCGTGGGTGCCAGTCAAGGTATTTGAAAGCCAACAGACTAGGACAATAGAGGGAATCACTTAAGAGCACTGAGAACTCAGGTGAGGTTGGGAACAATTTGGCTTGTAGTGGCACTTATCCACTTATTCATGTTGTTATGATTCGTGCCTCATGCCTGGCCAACAGTAGAGGACGTAATTAAAATGGAAAGGCTCCTATTAAATGCAGTGACTCATGGAGAGAAATACATATAAAAAAACATAAAGTAGCATATCTTATCACTTAAACTCTACTTAATTATGCTAATTAAAACTTTTAAAGTAATTTGACAGCAAATTAAGAGACTGTACTACTCTGCTTGACCACATAATTATGCTTTTTTGCCTTCCATTAAAATTCTTATATCAGAAGATCTTTAAGGGATCTATTTAACTTGTAGGATACATCATGTGCTTGGATAAAAAGGTTAAAAGATGTTTTATTTTAAAACCACCCACATTTTTATGATTTACAATAGAACAAAGCAAGACCCAAAACTCCACAGAACCCCATTCTTGTTAAATCCTCTAATAACTGAAGTCAAATAAATTTTCTTAGAGAAAGGTCCCACCCCTAAAGGATCCATGTAAATGACTCCATAATAGAAAAAGGCGTTTATTTTCCTTTCTTAGTCATTTGTGAGATGCCCCATTGTACAGATAAATCCCATTTGAAAAATGAACATTGCCATCTTTTTCATTTATCCAAATACTATTCAGAGACCAAGATGGTCCTTCAAAATCATTCAATCCTGACAACTCATTCTGTAAGTCTACTGAACGGATTAGAAGACAGTCTGAAAAGACAGAAAGTTGCCGGGTAATGGACTCCATTCTCACCTCCAAGCCACTTAGTAGACTTATCATCATTCACTGCTGCTACTGCTGCTAAGTCGCTTCAGTCTGTCTGACTCTGTGCGACCCCATAGACGGCAGCCGACCAGGCTCCCCCGTCCCTGGGATTCTCCAGGCAAGAACACTGGAGTGGGTTGCCATTTCCTTCTCCAGTGCATGAAAGTGCAAAGTGAAAGTGAAGTCGCCTTCGTGACCCCATGGAATGCAGCCTACCAGGCTCCTCTGTCCATGGGATTTTCCAGGCAACAGTACTGGAGTGGGGTGCCATCGCCTTCTTCAATCATCATTCACTAAAGGAAAACAATTAACTGGAAAGCATGGTGCTCTTAATATGCTTCAGAAGTCATTTACAAAGACAGCTCTGAAGCCACTTATTTCTTTACCTGTAGGAAGCAGCTTAAACTTGGGGAAAGGAGGAAGCATATTCCTCTTATTTTTCTCTTTACTGTAACTCCCAGAACACATTCATCATCACAATAAAAGCGAATCTATTTTACACATGTGACGTACTAAGGTGCTATAGGTCTAGGAAAAGTCAAACCTCAACTCAACCAAAATGTATAATAAGCTCTAACCACAAAACACTAGAAAAGATAGAAAAAGATGAATACTTTAGTTAATTAATAAACACTATCTTTCAAGGTGACCTGAATTCATTATAAATACAAAAGTAGTAGAAAGAATCAATAACCCCCAACTTGGGAAAAAAACAAAAACTCAGAAACGTTAAACAAAAATATTAATCTAACCCAGTGGTTATATGGTATTCAAACTTTTTGGTGTCAGGACCCTTGCACAGTAAATTACTGAGGACCTCAGAGAGTCTTGTTAAACAGGAGGCAGGTCTATCACTACTCACCATATTCAAAATTAAGAAATTTTTAAAGGATTTATTTAAAAATAATTTTTAGATTACATATTAAATTCTTTGAATGAAAACTATTTTCCAAAAGGAAAAAATTCAATGAAAAAATAAGGCAATGTTCTGCATTTGTGCAAATCTCTTAAATGTCTGGCTTAATAGAAAACAGTAAAGTCTCATTCCTGCTTCTGCACACAATGGGTTGAGATACGTTGGTTAGGCTGAAGTACATGAAGAAAACCTGGCCTCATGAAGCTATGCAGTTGGAAACATGGAAGGGTATTTTAATGGCCTTTTCAGATGACTGTGGATGCTTCTTCAGTGCTTCCCTAAAATGAAATCCATAGTTTTTTTCTCTCTCTTTTTAAACAAGTTGATTGAGACAGAACTGACATACAAAAAGCTGGACATACTTAAGGCATATAGCTTGATGAGTACATATTACAATATGATGAGGGTAATTTCTTTAAAAGAATTTATGTATTTCATTTTTATTTTGGGCAGGCCAAGGGATCTTACTTCCATGACCAGGGATTGAACCCAGGCTCACAGCAGAAAAAGTGCCAAGTTCTAACCACAGAACCATCATGGAATTCCCAGGGTGATTTCTCAAGAATTGAATGCAATGTGGAATCTGAAAGCAATTCTCTGTACTTTATTATATTAAAATCCAAAAGTCCATCCTGTACTTTGAAAGGATCTTTTACCCAGGCACGATTTAGGAAAATTTTGGTTCAATGCAGATCTTCTAATAGTGACACATTTCTTTACAAAGAATTTTAAAAAATCACATTCATTAATACTATTGTCAGCTTTAGCAAAAATATCTTTAGGTATTGAAAAGCTGTCAACCACAATTTATAAGTTTTCTAAAATTCCAATTTTCACTTTTCATTTGACAGCTCAAATTTTATCACTAGTGAAATATATTCTTGAAGTTATAGGCTCATTTAATTCTGGGAAAATATCAAATGGCTTAAGTATTTAAAAGAGATTAATTAAGTTAGGATACATCTTTATGAGGAATTATGTGGTCATTATACCATTTACAAATAATTTAATGGCATGAGAAAACACTCATTGTAGGTGGGAGGAAAAAGGAGCAAAAAAGCCAATATATTACCGTTATCAGCTCTGCTTTTAAAAGTTTGTGTATCTCTACTTGAGGTTTTGGTTTGTTTTCTGACAAAAACAAGCCATAAAATCAAGTCCAAAGCTTTTTCTTAAGCAGAAGGCAGAAGAGAATTTTCAAATAGTCATTAATACCAAATATTAACACTTATGAGGTAGCCTGACAAACATTCTAACAAACATAATTTATCTTTGTTTGATTTAAACTTAAAAAAGCCCAACAACCTGAGTTCAACATCAATGACAAGCAAGAATGAAACACAAATCCTAGTCTATGTCCCCAACGTGGAAGGATTTAAGCTCTATCTTTTGGCATAGAAGGAAAGCCTGAATCTTTATGCATTCTTTCCCAAAGACTGTCCTTTTAAGATTTTGTTAGAACACACTGGTTTTATCCAAAATCTAAAACATTTCTTTAATTATACAATCTGCACAATGCCATGTAACTCCTAAAATCTACTTTCAGAGTATGAAATTTGTGTATTGAGTAAAATTAGGGCTTCCCTGGTGACTCAGACAATAAAGCATCTCCCTGCAATGCAGGAAAGTTGAGTTCGATCCCTGGGTAGGGAAGATCCCTGGGAGAAGGGAATGGCAACCCACTCTAGTATTCTTTCCTGCAGAACTCCATGGACAGAGGAGCCTGGTGGGCTACAGTATGTGGGGTCACAAAGAGTCGGACACAATTGAGAGATTTTCACTTCATTTCACTCCAGTAACATTAAATGATATACATAGACACTCAATAATCAAAGCTATCTGGTTATTAAAAAAATTCAAGGGTTCATGTGTTCATGTACCCACCTGCTAATAAAGAATTGAAAAGTACACCTCAATAAAACTCATCTCAAGGGGAGAACTGAAAAGATTGATTACCAATCTCTTACACCAACTCAAAAGCATTAACTTTTCATGTATGTCTCAACAGCTTTTTTAAAGTACAAGGTCTACTAAGTGTAAGACCGGATACTGTAGAAGTCCTAGAGGAAAATGTAGGCAGAACACTCTTTGACATAAATCATGGCAGTATCTTTTTGGACCCACCTCCTAGAGTAATGAACATTAAAACAAAAATAAATAAAGGAGACCCAATTAAACTGAAAAGGTTTTGCACAGCAAAGGAAACCAAAAACAAAACAAAAAGATGATCCTCAGTATGGGAGAAAATACTGCAAACAAAGCAACCCGCAAGGGATTAATCGCCAAAATATACAAACTGTTCATGTAGCTCAACACCAAAAAAAAACCAAATAACCCAGTCAAAACAATGGATGGAAGAGCTATTGAGATCTTCCAAGTATCTCCAAAGAAGACATACTGATGACCAAAAAGCATCGGAAAAGATGCTCAACATTACTAATTCTTAGAGAAATACAGTGAGGTATCACACCAGTCAGAGTGGCCATCATCAAGGAGTCTACAAGCGTGTCAGGAATTCAGGGGAGAGGAAAAGAATTAAAAAGAGTCTGCAAACAATAAATGCAGGAGATGGGGTCGAGAAAAGGGAACCCTCCCACACTTTTGGTAGGAATGTAAATTACTACAACCACTATGGAGAACAGTATGGAAGATCCTACATACAAAAAACAGAAGTACCATACGATCCATCAATCCCACCCTTGGGCACATATCCAGAGAAAACCGTAATTTGAAAAGATACACGAACTGCAACATTCACTGCAGCACGACTTAAAATAGCCAGGACATGGAAGCAACCTACATGTCCGTCAGCAGAAGAATGGATAAAGATGTGATGCATACACATGCAACGGAATACTAGAGCATAAAAGATAAGCCACAAAAAGGAGTGAAGTAATGCCATGTGAAAGCAACATGGGTGAACCTAGAGACTGTCATAAGGTGAGGTGAAGTCACTCAGTCATGTCCGACTCTTTGGACCCCGTGGACTGTAGCCTACCAGGCCCCTCTGTCCATGGGATTCTCCAGGCAAGAATACTGGAGTGGGTTGCCATATCCTTCTCCAGGGGATCTTCCTGACCCAGGGATCGAACCTAGGTCTCCCGCATTGGAGGCAAACGCTTTAACCTCTGAGCCACCAGGGAAGCCCAGAGACTGTCATACTAAGTTAAAAAAGTTAGACCGAAAAAGACAAACATCATATTACTTATTTGTGGAATATACAAAAAAATTATACAAGTGAACTTATTTATGAAACAGAGTCACAGGAACACACTTATAGTTACCAGAAGAGAAAGGTGGGGTGAGAGATAAATTAGGAATTTGTGATTAGCATATACACACCACTACATGCAAGACAGATAATTAACAAGGACCTACTGTATAGCACAGGGAACTTCTGCTCAATATTTTGTAATAACCTATATGGAAGAAGAATCTGAAAATAAAATAGACGTGTAACAGAATCACTTTGCTGTACACCTGAAACTAAGATAATCAACTATACTCCAAAATAAAATAAAAATTAAGTTATAAAATAAAGTACAATCTATGGAAAACCAAAGGTGCATTCTCCTAATGTTCCCTCAAACAAAGACACTCTCTAGGATGCCCTGTACTTTTAGGCCTCTTAAATCTCTTTAGCATATGACTGTGAATACAGATTCCCAGTAAAAGCAATGCCAATTCCATGGATCTAGGCACATTACTACTTGTACTTTCTCCAACTATTACATTTGCAATCAGAAGGGGGAAAGTCAAAGAAATTACTCTTAGTTTGGGTTGACAAGGATTATTACCATTTTTGGATATCAGATAATTATTCATATGTAGGGCACCTTTACTCACTGCAAACTCTTTAGGGCTGAGCCCATCTTTTATGCTTTATTTCCTATCTATCACCATACATTTTAAAAGATGATACCAAATACGAGCAGTTATTGTTTACTGAGTACTTATGTGCAAATATTTATACTCATCATCTTAGTCCCCACAATGACCTGAAAGGGAAAGATGGTTGTCTCTGTTTTATAAAAAATAAAGAAACTAAAGGAAAAGTAACTAGCCCTCAGTTAGCTAGGACTAGTTTGGTGCCAAAGAAGTTCTCAAACTTGGATATGAATCAAAATCACTTGGAGAGGGCTCCCTTGGTGACTCAGTGGTAAAGAAACTACCTGTCAATGCAGGAGACATGGATTCGATCCCTTTTCCAGGAAGATCCCACCTGCCACAGAGCAGCCAAGTCTGTACACCAAGATTACTGAGACTGCTCCAGAGCCCAAGAGCTGCAGCTTCTGAAGCCCAAGTGCCCTAGAGCCTGTGCTTCTCAACAGGAGAAGCTACTACGAGGAGTCTGCACACTGCACCTAGAGAGTAGCCCTCACCTGCCACCACAGGAGAAAAGCCTGCACAGCAGGGAAGACCCAGCACAGCCAAAAGTAAATAAAAAAAAATTACCTGGAGAGGTTGTTTAAAAAAATTCCTGGGCCTACCTCCTGATTTTCAGATTCAGCAGGTCTGGAATGGGGACACAGTACTTTGCATTTCTAACAAGTGCCCCCATGATGGTCACACCGTTGGTCCAGGGACAACCCCTTGAGACCCCCCAAGACTTTGCAGAAGGTTCCATGTATATGCAGGAAGTGCAGAAGGTTCTGTCAGGCGAGTGTGTTTCCCTTGGTTCTGTCTCATCACAACAAAGATTTGGAGTGAAGGACATTAAAGCCCCCTCAGCGTGTCACAGCTTTCAGGTCTCGAACGGACCGTGTTATAGCTCTTAGACAAATCAGTGTTACAGCTCCATTTTATAGATAATAGCAGGAAAATCTATCCTTGAGGCGTGAGGGCATGTCGACCCAAAGATGCGAAGTAAAGAGTGCCCCAGCGTGCTGGAGAAAGAGACTCCCAGCCCCTTGGCTCCTCTTTTTATATGCTTTTTCTTCCCCTGGGCCTGCCCTATGTAAATTGGGCTAGCCAGGAGTGTTGTTTGTTCTACCTGAGGTCCTCACTCCGGTCCTCGGACTTCCTTTGTTCCATTTTCACAGGCTTTTCCCTTCCTTGTCTTTTAGCCACTGCCATTCTAGACTCCTGTTCCCTATTCTAACTACCTAACAGTTCCATGTGTATGCAGGAAGTAACTGCAGGCTAACAGAGCCTCCATTTACATGGAGGAAAAAGGTTGGAATTTTGGCATATTTTTCAAAATTTAATTTGAGAAACGCTTTTTCCCATTTGGGTATTTTTCTACTCTCCACCATTCCCTTCAAAAAAACCTAAGTCAGTTACAGCACCATGAGTGCACGTGTAGGACAACCACCACTATCCCCGCCCGCTCATCCTGGCAGAAAAGAGCTGGCAAGACCCTAAGTCTCCAGAGTTCTTCACCTGGTGGGCGGGGGTGGGGGTGGGGGTCGGTATTCTCAAGTTAGGAAAGAGCAAGCAAAGAGACTGGCCCTAACAACTAGAGCACTAGTGTCTCTTTTAAACCAACCAACAGTTTAGCAGCATCTGCTGGAGTCAGTGCAGATAGCTCTCCAACTTGACTAGTTAGGACAGATTGCAGCTAAAACTAAATGATGGTGATGGGAGAACCATTTATGGGAATGGAAGCTGACGGCAAAAGAGCAGGACATGGAATGTACCAAAAAAGACCTCTTCTCAGTACATTAACTCTGGATCAGATACTGGCTGCTATGCCCAAGAATCATAGCTGGGTTACTATTGATTAATCAATAGTCTCCCTGACTCCCTCAGATAGCTGAAGAGCTATGGGTTTGATGTAACAAATCTCCACCTAGTAAGCTGCAAAAGTGGCATTGTTAAGACACTGCACTTTCAAATTGTTTAAAACTCCCACTGAGAAGCACACATGTCCAACACCATTTCACTTCTCACAGTAACAACTCGAGGACAAGGTGAAAAGACAGCAATAATTTGACTGCAGGGAAGCCATTCTGAAAAGTAAAAGCTGTAATACAGCCATCACCTAAGGGATGATCTCCAGGAGCATCTTAATTTTCTGGAGACATTTATGGTGCTGCAGAAACAGCTTGACTCTTTCATATCAGTTCCACACAGAGGCAAACCTCACACCTCAAAGTGACAAATGCAAATAACTGACGGAAGTGAAAAACGAAAGGGAGGCAGGCCAGTGGGCTTATATTTGAAGGAGAAAAAAAGGAAAAACTTCTAATAACAACTAGAAGCCAAACCGCGTGACTGCCTAAGCCATGCATCTGATTTGTTTAACCTCTCCTTTCACAGGGATGTTCTGGGAAAGACAAGCAGATTTTAGTCCTCTTTGGAAAGAAAAATGAAAGGATCCTCGGGGATGCGATTTTCTGTATTTAACAGGGTTTATAACATAAACGTCCACTACAGATGCTTTCTTAAGCACACATAATTGGCGAGCCTGTGGAAGAATGAGAATCACACCTGCACTGCTGGTAGTAGGATTGTAAAATGGTACAATCGCTCTGGAAAACAGTTTTGAAGTTTCTTAAAACGCTGAATACCTACTTTCCATGTGACCAGCTATTAGATTCTCTTAGGTCTTTACCCAAGAGAAACGATGTAGCACGTGTCCTATATCGCATGCTATATGCAAATGTTAACAGCAGATTGATGTGTAAGGTCCTCAAAATGGAAACAGTTCAGATGTCCTTCAACAGATGAATGAACAAACTATGATACATTCAAACAATGGAACATACTCAGCAACAAGAAGGAATACTGATATATGCAACATAGATGGGTCTAAAAATTATGCATGAAAGAAGCCAGACCAAAAAAAAACCAGGACATATTGTAAGACTCCCTTTACATGAAATTCAATAAAATACAAATTAAATTAATATAGAGTGACAGAAAGCAGATCAGCAATTGTCTAGGAAAGACAAGAGGAATGGAGAGAGGGGAGGGGCGAGAGAAAAAGTTTTGGGGACGATGGATATGTTCCGAGTCTTGATTGCAGTAACGGTTTCATGTGTACACGTATACATACATTTCCAAAACTGTGCACCTTAAATATGTGCAACTCATTGTCAATTACATCTCAATAAATTGCTTCTTTTTTTTAAACAGCATACATATTTAGATCTTTCAAGCACTGAGCAGGAGAAGGTGTAGATTTCAGTGGCTAAACTACACAGAAAAAATAAACTCTAATTCTAATCTAGACTTCACATAAACCATTATGCAATATTTCAGGAGCCTTGACCTCTATATGTACTTAAATGTGGAAAGAGCACTGTTCCTGCTTGGCAATGTGCCAATGGCCTCAGTCATGGGTCAAGCACCTAAAAGCTCTGGAAATTATTACCTTCCAGTTCTAAAACCAGCTCAATGAACTTAAAACCTTTCCTCCCTCTCAAGAGTTAGTTACTATACTAGCCCACAGAGGTCTGGTGAGGTTAATGGAGAGGTTAAATATTCAGAACTCACATTCTATGAGAGCTGTTCTCATCCACCTTAGCTATTACAAAAGCACATACGTCCCCCTGCGTTCATATCATGCTTTAAGTGTCTGCCAACTAGGCTCAGATGGTAAAGCGTCTGCCTGCAATACGGGAGACCTGGCTTCGATTCCTGGGTCGGGAAGATCCCCTGGAGAAGGAAATGGCAATCCACTCTAGCACTCTAACCTGGAAAATCCCATGGACGGAGGAGCCTGACAGGTTACAGTCCATGGGGTTGCCAAGAGTCAGACACGACTGAGCGACTTCACTTCAACCCATGGACCAAATCCACGTTAGAGGGTGTCTTGTACAGCCTGTAAGCTAAGAAGAGTTTTTACATTTTTAAATGGTTGGAAAAAAAAACACCCCAAAAGACTATCCCAAGACATGCAAAAATTATATAAATTTCAAATTCAGTGTTGGTATATATAAGTGTGTATCGGAACACAGCTACACCCACTTGTTTGTATGTTGTCTATGGCCGTGTACCTCATACAATGACAGAGTAGTTGTGACAGAGACCATAAGACCCAAAGGTAAACTATGTACTATATGGCCTTTTCCAGAAAACACGTGCCTTCCCCTGCCCTAGACCCAAGTCCTACATGCGGCTGAGCATTTTGCGACTGGAATGAATGAATCCCAAAATGAATTCCAGAGACAGGCAATTGTCCTGAAAATTGCCGAGTGGTACCTGTGAAATGAAAATATCTCCTGCCATATTAACAAGAAATGTCACAACCACCAGGGATTTCTGGCCTCCAAATGTGATGAGAGCTCTCAAAACCAGGATCCAGCGATGCTGCCACCCTCCACGGTGATTGCTGAGGAGCTGGGGGAGTGCAAGAAGCAGGGTGAACGAGGAAACAGAATGGGCCCCGGAGAGCTGAGGAGCATGTGAAAGGGAAGGATTCAGTGAGCCCAGAGGCCTGCAGCTTCCCACACACAGAATGCTAAATTCCTTAACTTGACACCTGATCCTTGATGTTCAGACAGCCTGCTGCCTTTGCTGCAAACTTGTATATAGCCTGACTTGCCCTCCTGCCTCCTTGAAGCAGTTTTCTCAGCTACTGAGATGCTGTCTCCTGGGCTCCGAGTCCTGAATATTCCCACCAAATACAATAATTTCACTTCCAGGTTGTGACTATATTTTTTTAGTTGACATATCCCTGGGTTGGGAAGACCCTCTGGAGAAGGGAAAGGCTGCCCACTCCAGTATTCTGGCCTAGAGAATTTCATAGACTATATGTATAGTCCATGGGGTTGCAAAGAGTCAGACACAACTGAGCGACTTTCACTTTCTGTTACAGATGCTTCTCCTCATTCAAAGCAAGGCTATGATGTCACGAGATGCACCCCCAACTTCAATGCTGGCTCAGGCGGGGACAGAGCAGTGCCTAAGAGGCTACGCTTTCAGTAACACAGCCCCCCAGTATACAATCCCTTCTTTACTTTATAATAGATTCTCAGAGCAGATGTAAAGATTTCAGGCTGCTTCCAACTACTAAATGAGTTGGGGCTCCTTGGGCTGAAGTACCGAAGACAATCTGAGATAATTTAAGTGAAAAAGCTGATGACTTAAAAAATATTGACGAACTAAAAGTTGAGGAGTTAGCTGGTTTATATATAAGTTTTGAAACAAAGGGCAGGTAGTTGAACATCAAAAGATTATTGTTAATTAAAGGAAAATCAGCTATCTCAAGTTAAGGCATTTAGCACTTTTCTGTGCATATGAAAGTGCAAGAGTCTGGGCTCATTGAAATCCTTCTTTGATATGCACCTCACTTATCTGGAGCCAGTGTCCTGTATTTTCACTTCCTGAGTTTCCTCAGAGCTCACCATGGGAACTGGCTGCAGTCTACCACAGGCTAGATGCAGGTCTTTCTTCTTTCCTGAGTTTCCTCAGGGCTCACCTAGGGCTGCAGTCACAATGGGCTTCCCTGGAGGCTCAGATAGTAAAGAATCCACCTGTGATGTGGGAGACCTGGGTTCCACCCGGGTTGGGAAGATCCCCTGGAGGCAGTCATGGCAACCCACTCCAGTCTCATTGCCTGGAGAACCCCATGGACCGAGGAGCCTGGCGGGCTACAGTCCACGGGGTCACAGAGAGTCGGACAGGACTGAGTGACTAAGCATAATCACTGATGACTGCGACATCCTCTGTTTACCGATATGGCAGGAAATATTCTATTTCTAAAAGTCAACCAACTCACTTTTCATCCTTTCTAAGTACACTGTTCCTTTTGCAGCTTGAGGACCCTGAGCAGGAAACGGTGCTCATTTCCTGACTGCATCCTTCCCTCCACTTCTCCTGCTTCCCTCCGTCATTGGAGACCAGTCCCTCCCGGGTTCAGAGGCCTCCAGAGTTAACAGTTCCCACGATTCAGAAACAAACCAGGAGTAGAACATATTCCATTTCCAAATGCCCAGGAGTTGGGCCCAATTAAGCAGCATAAATGGAGGGGTGGTGCCTAGAAAATGGGGACGGGGAGACCTAGGTAACATTTTAAGCCTTCACTTGGCCTGCTGCCCTACAGGCAGGGAGAACACACTAAGGAAATTTAGTAGGAACAACAGGAAGTCTCCTTTCAAGGACAAGTCTCATAAGACTCGGGGACTTGATTTCAACTTTTATTAAAACCCTAGGTCCTAACCCTACACCAAACTCCAGAAAAAACTGAGTTTCTCTTTTATATCTCCTCTTTGCTTCATTTCTTCTCCTGGGACCTGAAAAATAGCTACTTGTGGGTTCCGGTTTAGGTGCCTACCACCTCCACCTTCCGTTTTCATTTCTTCTTGCTTCTTTCCCCTTTCCCACTCCACCTTCTCAAAACACACACACACACACACACACACACCCGACTCCCACCCCACGCCAGTACCACTAGTGCCACAAAAGTAATCGTCTCTCCTGGAAAAAAAAAAACCTATGTGGGTGGAGTCAGTCTATATGTTCATCCTCCTAAAGTGGGGTCTTATTTACCCAGCAACAATCAATTACACTATTTACAGAGGTGTTACCCAACCCAGCAGAGCTCCTTACAGAGGCAGCCAGAGGTGGTCCTTGGAAATTCCCATTATCTTCCATCAGGTTTGATTCGTACTTATTTGGGAGAGGGGTGGGCAATTGCACCGCACTCTTACTTTTAAGGACGTCTTAGCACTTACAAAGCCTCTGTGAACACCTTGTTGCCTTGGAGGTGGTCTTCACACTCCCAGCATGGGGTCAGGTAGAAACAAGAACAATTTAAGAGATCATCGAGGAGCTCAAGCCACTACATAAGGTACTGCAATCTTGGCCTGGGGAGCAGGTCACATTTCGAGGCCAGGGCACGCCACTGTTCTCTTTCACTTTGCTTTTTAAATAAGGGCCTAAGTCACTGGCCAGCTGGCAAAGGGGCTTGGGCCAAGAATAAACTGGGTCAGAGTCTTGCACAGACTTGACTTGGCCAACAGTTAGCTAATTAAGAGAACTTAGCGATGACTGCATTATTACAGATTCCAGCAGGACCGGTTGAGCACCTCGTCTCCATGGCTCTTTTCTTCCTATCCACCCATGACAGACCTTCTTCACATTTCAGTTTTTGGTTCTCCCTTCTTTAACCTCTGCCCTGGACAATACCATCAACCCTCGTGGACGCCAACAGCACAACTCCCCACGAGGCTCAACCCAAACACAGTGACAGCTCAAGCTCATCCCATACCTCTAAAACCTGTCCCGTCGTCAGCAAAAAAATGCCCCTCCCAAAACTAAGCTTATGTGAAATAGGTAAATAAATAGTTTATATACATGATCAGAATAATTGTGGGAAGTAAAGAGGGTGGTGCTGCCATCACCACGCAGCAGATGGGGCCCAGCCCCCTGCCCCGGGGCTTCCTCCTGACCTCCCGCTCAGCGGTCACACCAAAACCCTGGTGTGTACTAAGACAGGCTGCAACATGGATGGCCCTTGAAAACATCACACTAAGTGAAAAGCTAACACAACAGACCACACAATATACAATTTCTAAAGCAGGCAAATCCATACCGACAGAAGTGGACTGGGAGTCGCCAAGGAGGGTGGAAGGCAGGGAGTGACTGCTAATAGGGCTTCTTTCAGAATGATGAAAATATTCTAACAGATTATGGTGACGGTTACACATTCTTGTAAATGTACAAAAACCACTGAATTGCACACTTTGGGTAAATTTTATCATGTATGACTACCTTAATAAAGCTATCAAAACGTCTATACTTATATGTAACAACTAAAACAATACAGGTCTGCTGAAACAGAACTAATTTTAAAGTAGAATGAAAGGAGTGCATGATTAAAAAACAACAAAACTCAGCTACATCTTCAACTCCGCTCTGCTACTTTCCTTTGTGATCACTTACTTACCCAACCCTGTCACATTTGTAGCCAACATTTTCCTCATCTTCATCCACACCCAATTTCTACAAACCTGGGTAACTAAAACACTTCCTTAACTTCTTCCTGAGCACATCTCCCTATCCAAACACTCCTGTACAAATATGTTCAAAATTCCTCTTCCACAAAGCATCATTTTCCTGGGCCACATTCCTGCTAAAACTCTGCAGTGATTTTTCCTGGAGCAGCCAAGGATACTAGTTTCCAGCTCAGCATGGAACACACACAGGTCCTCTAGAGGCAAGCTGAACCTAGCCTTTCCCATTCACCCAGGTCTTGCGTCGTGCTAGCAGAAATCCATGGACTGCGAATCCATGGGGTCGCAGAGTCGGACACGACTGAGCAACTTTCACTTGGACCTGGACCTCATGCTAGTTTGCTCAGCTCCCCTACCCATCCCCACACAGCATAAGCACTACAGAAACCCCTTCCTCCTGCTCACGGGAAGTCCCTCAAGATGGACAGCCTGCACCAATCTCCCTTGACCGCTCCAGACCCTAATGTTTCTCTCAACACCTAGCATTCCCAAGTGTGTATGATTTACCCGATACTTAGATAACAAGAAAATGTTGTGTTCTGTCCCCCAGTGAGGGCCAAACAACAGCTCTGGCAGGTAGATGACGTTACCTCTTCTCTGTCTTCCTTCCACCCAGTGGCTATAGAATACTGTTACACACAAAGTATTACTCAACTGTTAGAGATGGCCCCGAGTGCCTTAGTTCATTCATTGAATGTCTAAAAAACTTTTTCCTTTGGGAAGTGGATTTTTCTTAAATCACCCATTAATCTTTGGTTATCTGCAAACAATTATAACTGGCTTCTAGAAAGGTTCCAAATACTCAGTTTAAAGGGAACAAAACATCCATTAAGACAGACCAGTTTGGAGAGGCCAACAATTATATCCATAAAGAAGGCTGAGTGCTGGAGAACTGATGCTTTTGAATTGTGGTGCTGGAAAAGACTCCCGAGGGTCCCTTGGACTGCAAGGAGAATGAATCAACCTTGTATATTCATTGGAAGGACTAATGCTGAAGCTGAAACTCCAATACTCTGGCCACCTGATGCAAAGAGCTGATTCACTGGAAAAGACCCTGATGTTGGGAAAGAATGAGGGGAAGGAGAAACGGGGGGTGACAAAAGATGAGATGGTTGGATGGTATCACCGACCCAATGGACATGAGTTTGAGCAAACTCTGGAAGATAGTGAAGGACAGGGAAGCCTGCTGCGCTGCAGTCCATGGGGTCGCAAAGAGTCAGACACGACTTAGTGTGAACAACAACAACCCTAATTGGTTAGTACAGAACACAGGGACAGGAGTATGAGCATTGATGGTGTTACCTCTAAGGGCCAGGCTTTCTTCTCAAAGATGAGAAGGCAAGGAAGAAGCAAAGGGTACCAGACGGACAATCAGAGAACGGCAGCAAAAATTAGAAACAGTGAAGGGAGCAAAGGAAATAGAAGGACTGGGGTGGGTGAGGACTTGACAGAAAAAACAGGGATGAAGAAACAAAAGTCAGACCAGCTTCACATACTGGAGGGAGACAGAACACTGATTCTCTGCTTGCAAAGACCTGTGCATCACAGGCAGGCAAGCTCCTTTCTGGAGTGAGAGCACGTTATTCTCTCCAGGCAGGGACTGGGTCCTTTGGCTCCAACAGGCTCAACCTCTAAGAGGCCACTGAACTCTTTGCTATAAGCTTTTTCAAAGAAAATCTGAAGTTTAAAGAATGCTTATGTGGCTCAACTTCTATCTCTCAAACTTCATTCCTGAGATGATAACACATCAAAAAAGCACTTTCTTCATATCTTTAGTGTGTTTTTAATGTGTTTTTCCCACACTGACAGACAAATTATGAAATGGTGGTAGTGCTCTAAATCTGATTAATGTTATTCAGGGACTCCCACAAACTGTTTGCCGTTTATTACACTTGTTAATTAGGAGCTGGAAGGTCTTTATCTGCTCCAACCTAGAGTCACATGCCCAAGATGGCGCTTTACTAAAAGCAGGACTCCTAGCTAATACTGTTAATGAGTTTAGCACTGCCAAAATGTCAGTGGTCTTTTATTTGGTCAGAAAGGGCCTAATTTATCTAGTTCAGCTGCCCTCAGTAATTTTCATGGAAATGTCAGAGCAGCAATCAGGAGAATGGCAATAAAGATGATTACTAGAAGGGTAGCAAGAGCACCCCACTGACAGACTGCTTTTATTTTTCTTTCATCACTGCGAGATTTAGTTCAGAGATAAGGCAGAGTACACAGAGCTCAGTATCAAAACATGTCCATGTGTTTGTCTGGTTGTCTGGAGCACAATTACGTTTTGAAGTTCTGAAACATGTAAGATATAGAAGATGACTATAGAAGGAAGAGAGCATAAGAAAATGTTTCATGGGGAGATTCAGAAGGGCAAGGACGTTTAACAGAAGTTGTTTCCATTCACGAAAAATCTTAGGATGCTAAATATGCGCATCTGAAAGAGCTACATCTAGATTGCTTTCATCACTGTTGCACTAAAAATTTTTGCTTATGACTTACTCAACACAAAATAAAAATAGCTTCCTTCTTTAGCAATTTCCATTTACCATTCTTATATAAGCGCACACGTGTGTGTGTGTGTGTGTGTGTGTGTGGTCAGTTGCTCAGTCATGTCCGACTCTCTGCAACCCCATGGGCTGTAGTCTGCTAGTCTCCTTAGTTCATGGAATCTTCCAGGCAAAAATACTGGTTTGCCTTTTCCTACTCCAAGGGATCTTCCTAAGCCAGGTCTCCTGCATTGTAGGCAGATTCTTTACCATCTGAGCACCAGGAAGCCCACAATAGTGGTACATTTGTTGCAACTGATGAACCTACACTGATATATCATAATTACTCAAACTCCATGTGAACATTCTGGTTCACTCAATATTGAATATCCTATGAGTTTGGACCATCGCATATTGACATGTATACACTGTTATAGTATCATACAGAGTATTTTCACTGCCCTAAAAATCCCATGTACTCGATCTATTTCTCTCTCCTCCCCAATCCCTGACAACATTGATACTTTTCTTTCCCCATGGTTTTCTCTTTTCCAGAATGTCATATAGATGAGGTCACATAATATGTACTTTTTTCAGATTTTAGTAATATACATTTAAAGTTCCTCCATGTCTTTTCATGGCTTGACACCTCACTTCTTTTTAGCACTGATTAACATTCCATTGTTTGTATGTACCACAGTTATCCATTCACCTACTGAAGGACAGCTTGGTTGCTTCCAACTTTTGGCAGTTATGGATAAACTTTCTATGAACACATGTGTGCAGATTTCTGTGTAGACACAGGTTTTCAAGTCCTTTGGGTGAATACCAAGGAGAGTGATTGCTGGATTGTAGATATGAGTACATATGTTTACTCTTGTACCAGGGGATTTTCTCAATCCAGGGATTAAATCTGCTTCTCTTGCATTGGCAGGCAGATTCTCTTTACCACTGTGCCACCTCGGAAGTCCCTTATATAAGCTTCAGTTCAGTTCAGTTGCTCAGTCGTGTCCGACTCTTTGCAACCCCAGGAATCAAAGCTTAGGTAGTAACAAATGTAATCAGTCTGAAGTCTGTAATGGATAGATAACAAGGCTGTTCACCTTCAGGTCATGTCAGAACATGGGAAGCACCCATTTATGCTCACTGCAACAGAATTGAGGGAGAAAGTCCATCTATTGGAGAAGGCAATGGCACCTCATTCCAGTACTCTTGCCTGGAAAATCCCATGGACGGAGGAGCCTGGTAGGCTGCAATCCAGGGGGTCGCTAAGGGTCAGACACGACTGAGCAACTTCACTTTGACTTTTCACTTTCATACACTGGAGAAGGAAATGGCAACCCACTCCAGTGTTCTTGCCTGGAGAATAGGGACGGGGGAGCCTGGTGGGCTTCTGTCTATGGGGTCGCACAGAGTCGGACACGACTGAAGCGACTTAGCAGCAGCAGCCCATCTATGGGTGTTCATTTGAGGAACTGGACCCAGTCTTTCACTGACCGAATTTCAAAACTCACCCTGGGGATACATCATATTCATTCTAATTATGGTGGAAAAGTGAAAGTGAAAGACGCTCAGCTGCGTCCAACTCTTTGCGAGCCCAGGGACTATACACAGTCCATGGAATTCTTCAGGCCAGAACACTGGAGTGGGTAGCCTTTTCCTTCTCCAGGGGGTCATCCCAACCCAGGGATCGAACCCAGGTCTCCTGCATTGCAGGTGGATTCTTTAGCAGCTGAGCCACAAGAGAAGCCCAGTTATGATGGGAAAGGATAGGTAAAATGAATGATAAAGAAAATAAAATGCTTAGTCTAGTTCCCGATAGCTGACCTCATAAGGAACCAAAGTTCCAGGCTCCCAAGATAACTACTGTCATCCAAACAACTAAGGTCATCCTTTGACACCCACCCCAGTCTCTCCCAACACTCTTTACCCCCTCTAATAGGCTATAAAAATGTTTCATGGTTTCTGAAGCAAGGCCAATTTTAACTTTTCAACTTACTAGAAGAAGAGGCAGAGAAAAAGAAAGATATACCCATTTGAATGCAGAGTTCCAAAGAATAGCAAGAAGAGTTAAAAAAAACCTTCCTCAGTGATCAATGCAAAGAAAAAGAGGAAAACAATAGAATGGGAAAGACAAAAGATCTCATCAAGAAAATTAGAGATAACAAGGGAACATTTTAAGCAAAGATGGGCACAATAAAGGACAGAAATGGTATGGACCTAACAGAAGCAGAAGATAGTAAAAAGAGGTGGCAAGAATACACAGAACTGTACAAAAAAGATCTTCATGACCCAGATAATCACAATGGTGTGATCACTCACCTAGAGCCAGACATCCTGGAAGGCAAAGGCAAGTGGGCCTTAGGAAGCATCACTATGAACAAAGCTAGTGGAGGTGATGGAATTCCAGTTGAGCTATTTCAAATCCTGAAAGATGATGCTGTGAAAGTGCTGCACTCAATATGCCAGCACATTTGGAAAACTCAGCAGTGGCCACAGGACTGGAAAAGGTGTTTTCATTCCAATCCCTAAGAAAGGCAATGCCAAAAAATGCTCAAAATACCACACAATTGCACTCATCTCACATGCTAGTAAAGTAATGCTCAAAATTTTCCAAGCCAGGCTTCAGCAATACATGAACCATGAACTTTCAGATGTTTAAGCTGGCTTTAGAAAAGGCAGAGGAACCAGAGATCAAATTGCCAACATATCCACTGGATCATTGAAAAAGCAAGAGAGTTCCCGAAAAACATCTATTTCTGCTTGATTGACTATGCCAAAGCCTTTGACTGTGTGGATCACCATACAGTCAATTTTCCACCACAAACTGTGGAAAATTCTGAAAGAGATGGGAATACCAGACCACCTGACCTGCCTCTTGAGAAATCTGTATGCAGGCAGGAAGCAACAGTTAGAACTGGACATGGAAAAACAGACTGGTTTCAAATAGGAAAAGGAGTACGTCAAGGCTTTATTTTATCACTCTGCTTATTTAACTTATATACAGAGTACATCATGAGAAACACTGGACTGGATGAAGCACAAGCTGGAATCAAAATTGCCGGGAGAAACATCAATAACACGAGATATGCAGATGACACCACCCTTATGGCAGAAAGTGAAGAAGAACTAAAGAGCCTCTTGATGAAAGTGAAAGAGGAGAGTGGAAAAAGTTGGCTTAAAACTCGACATTCAGAAAACTAAGATCATGGCATCCGGTCCCATCACTTCATGGCAAATAGATGGGGAAACAGTGGAAACAGTAACAGACTTCATTTTGGAGGGCTCCAAAATCACTGCAGTGAAATTAAAAGATGCTTACTCCTTGGAAGGGAAGTTATGACCAACCTAGACAGCATGTTAAAAAGCAGAGACATTACTTTGCCAACAAAGGTCCATCTAGTCAAAGCTTGCTTTTTCCAGTAGTCATGTATGGATGTGAGAGTTGGACTATAACAAAAGCAGAGCACCAAAGAATTGATGCTTTTGGACTGTGGTGTTGGAGAAGACTCTTGAGAGTCCCTTGGACTTCAAGGAGATCCAACCAGTCAATCCTAAAGGAAATCAGTCCTGAATATTCATTGGAAGGACTGATGCTGAAGCTAAAACTCCGATACTCTGGCCACCTGATGTGAAGAACTAACTCATTGGAAAAGACCCTGATGCTGGGAAAGACTGAAAAAGACTCTGATGCTGGGAAAGGCTGCAGGCAGGAAGAGAAGGGGACGACAGAGGATGAGATGGTTGGATGGCATCATTGACTCTATGGACAGGAATTTCAACAAGCTCTGGGAGTTGGTGATGGACAGGGTGGCCTGGCATGCTGCAGTCCATGGGGTCACAAAGAATTGGACACAAGTGAGCGACCGAACTAAACTGAGACGAATTAGAGAATATGGTAACAAGGCCCCTGCTTAGAAGCTGAGAAATGGAAATACCAGTACCAAATTTTATGTGACCCGAGTTATATCCCTAACTTCCATCCATGCTAACTTCCAAGTAGCTGCGTACAAAAGGAAGTTCTGTGTCAGACTCTTTGCGATCCCACAGACTGGGGCCCACCAGGCTCCTCTGTCCATGGGATTTCCAAGGCAAGAATACTGGAGTGGGTTGCCATTTCCTTCTCCAGGGGATCTTCCTGACTCAAGGATCAACCCAGGTCCACCTGAGTCACCAGGGAAGCCCTAGCTACGTGAATCTCTACTTTCTTCAATGAAAGGGCCCCAATACTAAAAAAAATAGATGTTTAAGAAAAACCTTTGACAGAAAGCTAACTTTTTCACTTTACCTCTCAAATTTCCCTGCAAAAGAAAAACAAATATACAAACAAAAAATTGATATATATGAGTTTAATTTAATCTCCCCTTGGAGAAAATCACCAGTTTGCTGAGCATAACAATATCTGCTTCATTAAATGTTCTATAAATTAGTCTAGCCTAACTAAGCAATTTAACAAAGTCTTTGACTGCAGCAGGACTACTTAAATGATCAAGTATGTTTACTTTCAGTTCAGTTCAGTCGCGCAGTCGTGTCCGACTCTTTTCGACCCCATGAATCGTAGCATGCCAGGCCTCCCTGTCCATCACCAACTCCCGGAGTTCACTCAGACTCACGTCCATTGAGTCCATGATGCCATCCAGCCATCTCATCCTCGGTCGTCCCCCTCTCCTCCTGCCCCCAATCCCTCCCAGCATCAGGGTCTTTTCCGATGAGTCAACTCTTCGCATAAGGTGGCCAAAGTACTGGAGCTTCAGTTTTAGTATCATTCCTTCCAAAGAAATCCCAGGGTTGATCTCCCTCAGAATGGACTGGCTGGTTCTCCTTGCAGTCCAAGGGACTCTCAAGAGTCTTCTCCAACACCACAGTTCAAAAGCATCAATTCTTCTGCGCTCAGCCTTCTTCACAGTCCAACTCTCACATCCATACATGACCACAGGAAAAACCATAGCCTTGACTAGACGGACCTTAGTCGGCAAAGTAATGTCTCTGCTTTTGAATATACTATCTAGGTTGGTCATAACTTTTCTTCCAAGGAGTAAGCGTCTTTTAATTTCATGGCTGCAGTCACCATCTGCAGTGATTTTGGAGCCCCAAAAAACAAAGTCTGACACTGTTTCCACTGTTTCCCCATCTATTTCCCATGAAGTGATGGGGCCAGATGCCATGATCTTCGTTTTCTGAATGTTGAGCTTTAAGCCAACTTTTCCACTCTCCTCTTTCACTTTCAACAAGAGGCTTTTTAGCTCCTCTTCACTTTCTGCCATAAGGGTGGTCTCATCTACATATCTGAGGTTATTGATATTTCTCCCAGCAATCTTGATTCCAGCTTGTGTTTCTTCCACTCCAGCGTTTCTCATGATGTACTCTGCAAATAAGTTAAATAAGCAGGGGGACGATATACAGCCTTGACGTACTCCTTTTCCTATTTGGAACCAGTCTGTTGTTCCATGTCCAGTTCTAACTGTTGCTTCCTGACCTGCATGCAGATTTCTCAAGAGGCAGGTCAGGTGGTCTGGTATTCCCATCTCTTTCAGAATTTTCCACAGTTCACTGTGATCCACACAGTCAAAGGCTTTGGCATAGTCAAAAAGCAGAAATAGATGTTGTTTCTGGAACTCTCTTGCTTTTTCCATGATCCAGCGGATGCTGGCAATTTGATCTCTGGTTCCTCTGCCTTTTCTAAAACCAGCTTGAACATCAGGGAGTTCATGGTTCACGTATTGCTGAAGTCTGGCTTGGAGAATTTTGAGCATTACTTTACTAGCATGTGAGATGAGTGCAATTGTGCGGTAGTTTGAGCATTCTTTGGCATTGCTTTTCTTTGAAATTGGGATGAAAACTGACCTTTTCCAGTCCTGTGGCCACTGCTGAGTTTTCCAAATTTGCTGGCCAATTGAGTGCAGCACTTTCACATGTTTACTTTAAGATATGTAAATGTTTTTATCAAGAGGCCTTTGCATTTCTGAGCAGAGACTCAGGGATGCAGCCCTGTGGACTCAGATGTTATGGACTTCCCCCAGGCCAAGAGAAGAGCTGTGCTTTTCCTTCACTCAGCCTTCCCATCACTAACAATGACACAGTTGTCATCTCTTCTGCCACGTACCTGGAACATTAGGTTCACAAGTGAAGTGTTAAGCATTGTGATCCCAGCGATGGTCTCCAGACTCAAATCTTAAGTGGAAGATGGATAACCACACAGGCAAGAGACTTAGCTTATCAAGAAAAAACTATAAGGTGGTTCTAATGATCAGTCAGCTTTGCTTTAATAAAAAATTTCCTACTGCAAAATTAAAAACAAAACTTGGTATCAAAACAAAACAAAACAAAAAACTTGGTATCAACATCAGAAGTAAGGTGACCAACCATTCCAGTTTGCTCAAGACTATGAAGGTGTTTGCACTGAAATTGCTGAGCAGTCAGAGAGACAATTATCTCAACAGAAACTCAAATGAGTAAGAATATTCGCATAATCAGAGATGACTGAACTTCAAACTCAATTCTCTGCATTAAAAACTAGAGCTTGACCACATTTAGCTCACATATATTTTATCTTCCTCTTGTGTTTCTTTTTTTCTTTTTTAATCTTCAGTTTCACCAAAGAAAACTATGCAAGATTTAGATATCTGAGGCTCTGTGACCTTGGGTTAGTTTTTTAACCTCCCTATATCAAGAGGTTCCTCATCATGACAGGCACACAGTAAGCACCCAAAGATGAGCCAATAGGCTATGACCATATTTTCTCTACTTGTGATTTTTAAGTTTCACACCCATCATGTCTATAGTGTTTTCTCTTTTCTTCCCTTTTTAAAATCTTGGAAGAGCATACAAATACAATCAGGTTGATATGTTCTCCTTAATTCCTCTTCCTTTTTTCTGGCAGACCTACATAAAAAATAAAGAAGCAATTTCATTTCTTTCTTCATTTTAAAATCAGGCCGTACCATGCTCAGTCAGAAAACTTTTTATAATAAAATATCATTATTCCTTTCTCAGTAATTTCTAATTACCAGGGTACTCTTGTCCATGTTAAGATGTTTCCTTTTCCAACTGCTAAGCTAGCAAGAGGAAAATGCTTATTAGGATTCAAGCAACATAAGTAACAAAATATAATTAATTAGCTTCTTGGAATTTATGAGCCTATTCTTTCAACAAAACACAGCAACTATTATCCTTTAAAAATGAATATGATAATGCACGGATTGCAAAGAAACACTTCAATGAATGAAGTAAGGGACATTACTCTCCTATCATATCTGACTAGGTTTCTTTTGTTCTGTTGTCCTTTATTCATTTGAGTTTTCAATATCAAACTGATAAAACCATGGACTATCATGTGGGTAGGCGATACAGAAATCACTAAAATGTAGTAATATGGACAAGGTGGCAGGTGAGTCTTGGGGCTCCCAGCAACAGGAACTGTAGAAATGGAGCAAGGAATTGTTTACACAAATTACTACTTAAGGATGTGAAAACATTAATGAACTAAGGAGAGAGACTTACCAATACTATGATAATGGAAAGGAAAATGAAAGAAACTCTTAATCTACTGTACTTAGCAGAATAGTTCCTGAGGAGCTGACAGTGACAGTGACTCTCTTTTGGAGTAGAAAGAGAAACACACAATTCCTTCCAAATCAGGATATTGATTAATTACCAATTACCAAATCAATGTCCAGTTCCTAGCAAACAGTAGGAGTGCCAGAATGTACATCCCTTTCCTTTTCTGGCAAAGTTCCATTATCAGCTACAGCACATGATATAAGGGGATCAGAGATTTCCGACTCGCTTGGGGTTTTCTAAAAGCTGCCTGCAGGGAAAGCTCTGTAGATGAACAAGGAGATCTTGGGAAGTTTACTCAAAGCTGAGAGCCAGGGATTCCGTGCTCTATTCTGAGTCATGCCTTCAACATGCAGGGTCTTTGTCAATTGGCTCTTCTTTGATTTTCTCTTCCTGAAGTAGGTAATACAAGGGGCCAGTAGGAAGAGCACACGCAGTGCCAGCCACTGCCAGGACTTAGAAGCTCGCAGGGGAGGAGAAAGTTAAGCTTGAGAAACAGGATGAAGCTACATTTTAAAGCACTTATTGTGTGCTTGTAGAAACTAAATGCAACAGGATTTTTAGAAAAGAGGGACAGAGAGTAGGCATGAGGTGGTGCCGAGCAGAGTCAGCTGGACCAAATAAGGGCATTTTCACGATTAAATTGGATTAAGTAAACACTGTGCAAATGGCCATGGCAACAAAGATCAGGAATCTCCTCTTCCATAATAATCAACTGGATGATGAAAGAAAACAGTCATATGTAGGGTGGACAGGCTAATGAATCCTTCCTCCATGAAATACGCTCTGTTCCCTGTTTCTTTCCTTCAGACTCCCAGTTCAGCCTATCACGTTATGTGCCTAAATTCCACTCCTAATGGGCTGCCCTCCGGGTTCATCTGTACCACTGACATACAGAGGAGAGAAACAAGGTTTGCATCTGTGCAGAGAAACGCCAGCGTGCCCGGCACACATGAACTGCTGAATATGGTACATCCACGGCCGTATGAGGCAGTGTGGGGGGCTTCCAGAAGGTCACTGAAGAGCCGTACATCATCGGGACTTAGTTCAATCACACTATTAGACAACACCCACTTCCTTCCTTCCATGCTTGTCCAACAGGTAGCAGTGATTACAGTGGAGCATAAATCAGATTCCTCACATTAGAAACTGGTCAGTTCCTTCTCCTACTTTGCTAAGAATGGTCTAATTCTTAGCAAACCAACTTCCTCCAAGGAAAGGCAGAAACCAGAAGAGAAGCATCTGTGCTAAGCTGGGATCCTTTAATTTATTTTATTTTGTGTTGGGAAATAGGTGATAACAATGTTGTGATAGTTTCAGGTGGACAGCAAAGGGACTAAGCCATACATATACATGTATCCATTCTCCCACAAACCCCACTCTCATCCAGTTGCCACATAACACTGAGCAGAGTTCCCTGTGCTGTTCAGTAGGTCCTTGTTGGTTATGAGATCATTTAATTTGGACTAAAGACACTTGAAGGCTAATGAAACTAAGGTCAGATGAGCACACTGACAGCTATTTCCAATCATTAGTCAAGTTTCCACTACAATCCTTTGACGGGTCGAATAATGGACTATTGAAATCACAATGTGTGAAGGATTTAGTAATACAAGTTCCCACCATCAAGTCTATTCTCATAAACACTCATTTCTGAATGAATGTTATATCTTAGATTCAGAAAATATGTCCACAATCAATGACATCTCTGGGCAAGAAACTGGGCTCTGACACCTCCCTGCCCCTGCCTGGATTCCCAGCTTGGCTTTCAGCCTACCAGAGAAGGGGGACAGGGGGTTTCACTCACACAGCTTGGGATCCACCAGTCACTATCTGAAAGCAGCAACACCTAAGGCCATCCCAGCAACCAAAGCCTCCAGGGTGGGCCACTGGATTCACAAACTCCTTAAAAGAAAAACTGAAACTAACAAAAAAAACCCAAAGACACCCCAAAGCTACAAGTGGACCCTCCTCCATTCTGCCAAAATAGTTACTACAATTACAAGAGTGAAATTGATTACATAGCAGGGTCCACCAAGCCAGTAGGTTAAATGTTGCTCTAGATTAGCATTTTGGTCACATCCATGTTAAACAAAAATTTATAAATAAAGGCTTTAATGTAGACTTGCAACATAGCTCTATTTAAGGATTTCCAAGTAATCATTTTGTTGTTATTTATAGGAAGTCACCATCAACACAGAGAAAACCCCAGCAATTCATAATGGTCACACTCAGTCAGAAAATAAAATTCAGCAGCTCCTATGATTAAAAAGGACTCCATTGGGCCTCAGGGACTGAGCTTCCTACAATTAGACTGGTTCATGGAAGACTTTGTGACAATAGGTTAATATGAGATCATGCAGAGAAAGATAATATCAACATTCATACAAGAAAGGAACATTATTAGATGTTCAAGTGAAATATCCTTTTTAAATAAACCATTTAAAAATTTATTTCATTGGTGGTTAAAAAAAAAAAAAAGGCAGGATAACTTGTTCTTTCCCATCCCCCACACCTTGATGGATCAGAAGGTCAAGGCCACAGTGGCCAGTTAGGCTGGCCCCGAAGGGTACCCAGCAGGGAGCTGCACAGCAGCCGCGCTATCTCTCTGCACTCCTGCCCTCATGCCATCTGATGCCCGGCAGCCCTCCTTCACCACTTTAAAGGCATTCTTAAATAAGCAGCAGGCAGAAGACTATGTGAACAGGCCAAGGTGGAACAACAGATGGTCCCAATTTATTTTAGCCAGTGTATTTGTTTTTTAATTGGCCTTTTCAGTCTTTACATTATTTTACAAAGATCACCCTAGGATCTCAAGATACCCTTGTTTTTTTCTTCTTTAACACCAAATACCAACTCTGCATAAAACATTGCTCATTTCCTTCATTCACTCACATTTCTTTTTTTCTCTCTTTCCTCTCCCTGTCTGCCTTAAATATGTAAGAAAACACAGTTATATAGGTGCATTATTTATATGAGCAGAGAACTGAAAACCTAAATATTTCTTCAGTAGCTATTATGGCATACAATATGGACTACTAGAAATTGTCTGGACCTAACGGAAGCAGAGGATATTAAGAAGAGGTGGCAAGAATACATGGAAGAACTGTACAAAAAAGATCTTCATGACCCAGATAATCATGATGATGTGTTGACTAATCTAGAGCCAGACATCTTGGAATGTGAAGTCAAGTGGGCCTTAGAAAGCATCACTACGAACAAAGCTAGTGGAGGTGATGGAATTCCCGTTGAGCTGTTTCAAATCCTGAAAGATGATGCTGTGAAAGTGCTGCACTCAATTTGCCAGCAAATCTGGAAAACTCAGCAGTGGCCACAGGACTGGAAAAGGTCAGTTTTCATCCCAATTCCAAAGAAAGGCAATGCCAAAGAATGCTCCAACTACCGCACAATTGCACTCATCTCACATGCTAGTAAAGTAATGCTCAAAATTCTCCAAGCCAGACTTCAGCAATATGTGAACCGTGAACTCCCTGATGTTCAAGCTGGTTTTAGAAAAGGCAGAGGAACCAGAGATCAAATTGCCAACATCCGCTGGATCATGGAAAAAGCAAGAGAGTTCCAGAAAAACATCTATTTCTGCTTTATTGACTATGCCAAAGCCTTTGACTGTGTGGATCACAGTAAACTGTGGAAAATTCTGAAAGAGATGGGAATACCAGACCACCTGACCTGCCTCTTGAGAAATCTGTATGCAGGTCAGGAAGCAACAGTTAGAACTGGACATGGAACAACAGACTGGTTCCAAATAGGAAAAGGAGTACGTCAAGGCTGTATATTGTCACCCTGCTTATTTAACTTATATGCAGAGTACATCATGAGAAATGCTGGACTGGAAGAAACACAAGCTGGAATCAAGATTGCTGGGAGAAATATCAATAATCTCAGATATGCAGATGACACCACCCTTATGGCAGAAAGTGAGGAGGAGCTAAAAAGCCTCTTGTTGAAAGTGAAAGAGGAGAGTGGAAAAGTTGGCTTAAAGCTCAACATTCAGAAAACGAAGATCATGGCATCTGGCCCCATCACTTCATGGGAAATAGATGGGGAAACAGTAGAAACAGTGTCAGACTTTGTTTTTTTGGGCTCCAAAATCACTGCAGATGGTGACTGCAGCCATGAAATTAAAAGGCGCTTACTCCTTGGAAGAAAAGTTATGACCAACCTAGATAGTATATTCAAAAGCAGAGACATTACTTTGCCGACTAAGGTCCGTCTAGTCAAGGCTATGGTTTTTCCTGTGGTCATGTATGGATGTGAGAGTTGGACTGTGAAGAAGGCTGAGCGCCGAAGAATTGATGCTTTTGAACTGTGGTGTTGGAGAAGACTCTTGAGAGTCCCTTGGACTGCAAGGAGATCCAACCAGTCCATTCTGAAGGAGATCAACCCTGGGATTTCTTTGGAAGGAATGATGCTAAAACTGAAGCTCCAGTACTTTGGGCACCTTATGCGAAGAGTTGACTCATTGGAAAAGACCCTGATGCTGGGAGGGATTGGGGGCAGGAGGAGAAAGGGACGACCGAGGATGAGATGGCTGGATGGCATCACAGACTCAATGGACGTGAGTCTGAGTGAACTCCGGGAGTTGGTGATGGACAGGGAGGCCTGGTGTACTGCGATTCATGGGGTCGCAAAGAGTCGGACACGACTGCGCGACTGAACTGAACTGAACTGAGAGTTAATAATATTCAAGTGTTTTTTTGTTTTAAGAAATATATCAAGAGAAATTTGAGGAAAGAAAGGTATAATACTGTGAAACTCAAGTATAATCCCTTTAAAAAGATATTACTAACCAAGAGAACATACCAAAACGTTACCTGATAATATAATTACAAGATTTTTTTTTTTTTACTGATTTTTTTTCCAAATTTTGTATGTACATGCACTACATTTGTGATCATACCCACATAGCCCTTACCCTGCCCATTCTTAAGGAGGAATCAAAGGTAGATATGCTCACATCATATCATGAACTAACTGGATTTTTCTTAAATATGTTTTGTTAAAAACTATGACTTTAAATTCATAACCATTCAGTTATAATGGCAGATTTTGAACCATAAACATGTGTATATATTATATATACAGAAAGTGCTAGCAGGCAAAGACTGTAGTACTTTGATTAGCACTGGGGTAGGCATAGTATCATTCGGTTGCTTCACGCAACTCCTCATTTATGTGGGACATAAGCAGAGGCATCTATTGTGAAGGCTGGAACAGACAATGATTGCAGCATCAGTCATCAACTCATCTGCATTGTAAGGAAACAGCCATGAAGACCAAAGATTCCCAAATGACTGCTTTCTGAGCCTTATTAGCCCATAGCCTGCTAGCAGCACATTTCCACTTAGATGACCAACAGGCAACTCAAATTCAGCATGCCTAAGTCCAGACTCACCACAAATTGGCTTTTACATGAAATCTCCAGTCTCTCCTGTTAGCATAGTATTAGTCACTCAGTCGTGTCTGACTTTTTGTGACCCCATGGACTGTAGCAATCTGGCTCCTCTGTCCATGGAATTCTCCAGGCAAGAATACTGGAGTGGGTTGCCATTTCCTTCTCCAGGGGATCTTCCTGATCCAGGGATTGAACCCAGGTCTCCCACATTGTGGGAGAGGTTCTCCACAGACTGCTTACCGACTGAGCCACCAGGAAGCATAATCCTCTCAGAAGCCTGGACATCGCCCCCAGTGCCACTCCTTTCTAGTAATCTACCAACCCACCCAGCAACCCAAGTCTTAGAGATGCCAGTTCTAGAGACCATGACTAGGCACTGTGCAAACAGCAGGAACTTCTGGAATCAAGACCCAGGTCTAAACTTGGCCTTGACACCTACTAGATGGATAACCTTGGACAAGACCCTTAATCCTTCTGAGCTTCCAAACGCCCCTAAAGATAGGACCTTTGTCACAGGAACTGCAGTTTAAATAAGGTCATGTGCTCAGAAGGGAATGTTGAGGGCTGGATGCTAAACAAGTGCTAGTGATCAACGCTGGACAGCAGGCACTCTGGTAGAAATGATAAGTCTGGAGCCCTGAACAGTGTATTAAGTGCTGTAATGCAGAAATGCCCAGTGCTATCGGGGCGTCGTAGAGGATGGAATCTAGACCAGAGTGGAGATGTCAGGGAAGACTTTCAAGGGAACTAACACAAACAAAGTCCTATGAGAAGAGCAAGAGGCACATAAGCAAAGGTGGAGGCTATGGATAGCGTACTGGAAGAGGACAAATGAATGTGAAGTTCTGGGGTCAAGAGACAACCAGCCACCTTGAAGGTACTTCAAGTAGTTGAGTTGGCTAGAGGTCAGAATGTGAGGGTGACAAGGAGCCAAATGTAGCTGGAGAGGCCAACAGGGGCTAAGGAGCTGGGTACCCTAAAATGCAGGATCATAAGCAGGGAAATGACATTTTAAAAATGTACCCAGGGACTTCCCTGGCAGTCCAGTTGGTAACACCATGCTTACTGTAGGGGGCATGGGTTCAATCCCTCGTCAGGGAACTAAGATCCCACATGCTCTGTGGCATGGCCAAAATGAGAGTAAAAAGTAAATAAAATGCATGCAAAATTCTTAGCACTTCTGAGGGCTATTTCTGAATACTCTATGTAACTGCCTTCATTTTTACTACTATATAATCTGGTAAGAAATTTATAGTGTTATGTGTTTTTTCTTAAGTGAGCCTCTTCCTACTAATTATTATGTTAGGGTATTTTTTTTTTAAGCAATTTAAAAATTTTCCTCAATCTACCTGGGGAAAAAAGGCAGAAATGTAAAGAGAAAATCCAATCAGTCTTTGCCCTGGCTCTTTGGCAGTCAGAAGAACAATGAAAAGGTTAATTTCTTACCTAAGTCATAAACTTCAGAGCTCTCCACATAACTGATCACACTAACTTCTCAATTCCAACTGCTGTGCTCAGCAGTATTTACAAGATACTGCATCAGCCTCACCATTTCATCACATGATATGCTCCAGGCTTCCAATCCAGCCCACAAAAGCACCAGTGGTTCAGGGCACTCAGTCACCCAAAGCGCCACAGGCTGATTTGATGGAAATGTAATTCTGCCACTGAGGATTACTGCAGTCACACTTTGAACGAAATCTACCCAGTAACCCAGACCTCATTGGAATCCCTTATTAGCTCTATACCACAACTGATGAGCACTGGTAATTTTTAAAAACCTAAATTAGTGGAATGAATTGAAATCTTTATCATTCCCACCAGACTAAGAATCATTCACCTAAGAAAAGCAATTAACATATTCCTGTCACTTGCAAATGAATGTTGAAGATTAACTGCAGGGACTTTCCTACTTTTCCAAGGATGTCTTTCTGCATGTAGGGCACAATTACATATAGAATTATTCTCCATGCACTCACCCTTAAATACTACATATTCATTTCTTTTTTGGAAGGGAATTTTGCTAAGGCTAAAGGCATTAAGTTTAACGCCTTAAGTTAATCATTCTCATGATTTCTAACAATTTTACGTTAATCAGAGCATCAGTGAACAATACTCTCTAAAAAAAAAAATCACATCTCTAGCAGGATGCTTTTGAATATCAAAACAATTACCGTGTTGAGTTTTGTTGTACTGAAGTCAACAGTTTTTAAAACTATAGATTAGGCCTTTGATACACATGAAGTGAAGTGAAGTGTTAGTCGCTAGTCTTGTCCAACTCTTAGCGACCCCATGGACTGTAGCCTGCCAGGCTCCACTGGAGTGGGTTGCCATTTCCTTCTCCAGGGGATCTTCCCGACCCAGGGATGGAACCTGGGTTTCCTGCATTGCAGGCAGATTCTTTAGCGTCTGTGTCACCAGGAAAGCCCATTATAACCCCACTCAATCTGGAGGCCAAGCTTCACCTCTGCCCTTCACATAAATTTTCCATTTCCACTGAAGGAAATTCTGCAGAAGATGATACTCATAAATGGAGGGAATATTTGCAAGACAAAACAGAAGTAATTTTGTACCATACTGCTTTACTTGAAGTATTCCAACAAAATATCTGCATTACCATCCTTCCTATTGACCATTTCTAATACGATAGCATGATCTAATTCTAGCTCCTGGAGCTACTCCCACCATCTCATGACTAGGACCTGATTCCAAACAGCTTACACTCTGATCTCGTCTCTTCCTAAGAGAGAATACTCAGAGTCAGCCCAGACACCCCCATGAGCCTCAGCTGCAAACAAAGATCTCCAACCCTGGTAATACTGGGTGGGTCCCTAAAGGCCTAGTGTTTGCTTTCAGAAGGAGGTGGAGGGATGTGTAACACAGATCCAGCTTCAGCGAGTGGGGACCTGGTGGTGGACGATGAAGTAATTGGTGTGAAAGTAGTTGCCTTTGTGTACTTTTTCTTTCTTTAGTTTTTTCTTTTTACTCTTTTCATCATTTGTAACGATCATGTGTCCTGCCAACCACAGTGCAATAATGGGCTGAGAATAATGCATTTCTTCAGTCACTGGCCACTCCTGCACCAGGTACATGCCTGAGACAGAGAAACAGGTGACAAGATCAGATGACAGAGCGCTACGGGCTTAGTAGCGTTGCCAGACGGCGTGTGCTACCTGACAGCCCACTGACCGGGAGCTGACAAAGGCCTTCTGGAGGCTGGCATGACTGTGTGGGAGAGGGCGGTGGGGAGGAGGAGGAGCACTGACAACAGGAAGTTCTTGTATTACAAAGACCTGCACTTCTCCTTTTACCTGTCAGGTATTCAAATTGATCTGGGTGGAATGTTACAGCCTGGTGAGGCCACAGCTTCGAGGTAGTAGCTCAAGTCACGGGGATGAATAATGTCCCTTGGAAGAACATTCTCAGAGATGAGCCGGAGATGCAAGTTCAAGGAATCCCAAACTTCACAACCAGAAAGTGAGATGTGAGAGGGGGCCAGGGTTAAGGCCGCTGACTCGTGCTAGGTCCCTTCCCGTTGCCCTCAAGCATATCCCTCTTCAGCCAAGGATCAAACTGTTTCACAGCTTCAGAACCCAAGAGAATATGCCATTTCCTCCTTTCTGACCATGAGACGAAACTTCAGTCAAGAAGCTTTTAGCAAATTCTTTCAAATTGAAAAAGTTAGCTGTACACAGCAATAGAGATAGACGTCGCTGCTGCGGGCACACCTCAAGTCCTCTCAAACCTGCTTACCAAGGGCCCCTCCTTTGGCAGAGGAGCCTCCCCCATCTGTTAGCGCTTCAAAGCAAAGCTCCCACCCACATGGCAGCAACCTTCCTCCAGTAAACAGATCACAGCTTAAAAGGGACTCCACAAAGGGTACATCGCTGATAAAACCGGGTCTCCATGATAGAAGCAGTTATACAACAGCAGTACCTGCAGGTCGTCTGTTTCTCTGTACTGCTTTCTTATCCTGGGTGTGGGCAGTGACTGGCTGGCCTTCCCTCTCCCGTGTTCTATCACCAACTAGGATGGTCATCTTAAGGTCAGTCCTGGGCACAAAGAGGACTTGATGGCACTATAGCTGGGACAAAATTAGAACAAATGAAATAAAAGTGATAAACACACTAACCTTTTAAAAGTAATTAGTAGGGACGTCCCTGGCAGTCCAGTGGTTAAGACTCTATGCTTCCAATGCAGTGGGCCTGGGTTTGATCCCAGGTTAGGGAACCAGGATCCCACAGGCTGTGTGGCACAGACAAAAAAAAATGTTTTTAACTGATTAGTACTGCCACTTGCTAGCTCATTAAATTCTGACTCTGTAAATCCAAAAAAGGAAATACCTTTCTTTTGCCAATATTTGGAAAAACATTTTCCCAGATAATGAGCTGTTGGCATTGAAGTCCAGCAAACATTAGCAGGCTGTGAAACTCTTTTCTTGGATATTGTCTTCATGACAAGTCTGTCTCCACTTAAATTCTTTTAAAAAGTTTTCTAAAAATTTTAGTGCTCACTTACAACCACAGCTACAAATGTTCTGTCTGTAGTAGCAAAATAATAAAAATAATACTACGAGAGCTAACTACTAGTATTTATCAGGCACTTTGATCAGCACTACATAGGTTATGTCACTGGTCTTCACCAAGGTGAATTTTCACTATTTTATAATCGAGAATGTGCAGCCCAGAAAAGCAACTGATTCCCAATCGCCTAGCTGGGAAGTGGCAGAGCTGGGATTTCAGAGCACACAGCTTCACCACACAGTTTTGCAGATGGACAAACTGAGGTGGTAAATCAAGTGACTTGGCCCAGAGAAGAAGTTAGTAAAGAAGTTGATGAAAAAAGGGACTTTTCTCTTGGTCATTCAACATATTACCCTGATTCCAAGATGTCCTCATTGCTGGCTGGGACTTTTATGCCAAATAAGAAGGGTGCCCTATCTCCAACACTGGGGGAATTAAAGGGCTTGAAGGCAGTTCCATCACATCAGACCCTTTCTTTGGCCTTAATTATAAAACATGTATGTCCAGGCAGCATTTTCATCAGCATCTCAGAAGCCCCAAAGGAGAAACAGTCTGAAAAATCACTCTATTAATCAACCAGAAAGCAACCTTCTGACTTCTGAGTACATCAAAGCAACCTGAAAACAGGGGATCCCAACTTTAGTTTAAATATACCGACTGGAAGTCAAAACTCCTGTCCTGAGGTCCAACTCACCTACTTTCCCGTCCTCACTACTAACCCCTGATTAATAATCAGCCCCAGCAGAGCAGCCCTGGACTACCTCCTTCCCACAGTGCTCTGAGTCCATGCTCACTCTCATCCAAACACTAATCAAAAATGCTCCCAATCAAGCATGAAAATAAATTAGATTTTGGTTTAACCAGGATTAGATTCACAGCACCAAGAAATAAAGTAATGGTTATCTAATCTAACAGACCAGCCTCAGACTTCCTGGCTACTCTCCACAGGCCCCTCTTGCTAAAGCCCTCTCCTAAAAAATCTTCCTTAAATACTATGAAATCACTGCATGTCAGTGGAGCAGCATAACTCTTCAAGTGCTGTGTACATAACTGCTAACTCTGGTGCCTAACACTGCTTGAGATAACCTAGTCTGTATGTATACAGCAGCAGGGGGAGAGCTGCTGGGTGTCGGCCAGAGAAAGGAGCACTGGCCTCACGATACATCAGGGAGCTCCTTATTCCTGAACATCGTAGAGGAAGGAGTCTCCTGGGCTTGAGTGAGCCCATCTGTTTTCCGTGCAGAAGCAGTGTATATGTTCATGCCTCATTTTACACTCATAGTAACTCCATCTGGAAATATCAAGGAGCCAGAGGCTGTGCAAAGCTCCAACCACAGAGAAAACGCAGACATGGACAAAGGAGAAGAGGAAGACAGAACTGATGTCCAAATACATGAAGCACTCTTACCATGCAACAACAAAAAAAACTTCCTGTATAATTCGATCAAACAAATGTAGGCAGACTTGAACAGAGATTTCTCTGACAAAGATAGGGCCAATGAGCATGTGAAAAGATGTTCAACATCAGTAATCATTAGGGAAATAAAAAGAGGAGCCACAAGTAAATGACACTTCATATCCATTATGATGGCTATTATTTAAAAAGCAAAATAAAACAGAAAAGAAATGTTGGCAAGGATGTGAAGAAGTTGGAATCTCTGCATTGCTGGTGGGAATGATGTAAAGTCGAGCAGCCTCTAAAATGGTATGGCCATTACCCCCAAGGTGAAACACGGAATTCACACATGTTCTAGAAATCCTACTTTTGGGAATGTACCCAGATGAAGTGAAAACAAGGAGTCCAACAGATATTTGAATACCCACAGGCATCCAGAATTTTTCACAATAGCCATGAAGTAGAGGCAACCCAAGTGTCCATTGACATATGAATGGATAAATCAAACATAACATGGCAAATAGATGGGGAAACAGTGGAAACAGTAACACACTTTATTTTTCTGGGCTCTAAAATTTACTGCAGATGGTGACTGCAGCCCTGAAATTAAAAGATGCTTACTCTTTGGAAGAAAAACTATGACCAACCTAGACATCATATTAAAAAGCAGAGACATTACTTTGCCATCAAAGGTCCATCTGGTCAAAGCTTTGGTTTTTCCAGTGGTCATGTATGGATATGAGAGTTGGACTGTGAAGAAAGCTAAGTGCCAAAGAATCGATGCTTTTGAACTGTGGTGTTGGAGAAGACTCTTGAGGGTCCCTTGGACTGCAAGGAGATCCAACCAGTCAATCCTAAAGGAAATCAGTCCTGAATATTCATTGGAAGGACTGATGTTGAAGCTGAAACTCCAATCCTTTGGCCACCTGATGTGAAGAGCTAACCCACTGGAAAAGACCCTGATCCTGGGAAAGGCTGAAGACAGGAGGAGATAGGAACGACAGAGGATGAGATGGTTGGATGGCATCACTGACTCCATGGACATGAATTTCAACAAGCTCTGGGAGTTAGTGATGGACAGGGAGGCCTGGCATGCTGCAGTCCACGGGGTCGCAAAGAGTCAGACATGACTGAGCAACTGAACTCAACAGTAGATTATCATTCAGTCACAAAAAGGACGTTCTGACACGTGCTACAGTATCAATGAACCTAGAAGACATTATGCTAAGGGAAACAAACCAATCACGAAGGAATAAATATTTTATGAAACTCAAGGTATCAAGATGAGTCAAATTCAGAGCGGCAAAAAGTAAAATGGTAGTTACCAGAGAGAGGAAGGAAATGGGGAGTGTTTGATGGGCACAGAGTTTCAGTTGGAGAAGGTGAAGAAGCGCTGGAGACAAATGGTTATGAAGGTTGCACAATAATATTAATGTACTTAATGCCACAGAATCCTTAAATGGTTAAGACTGTTAATTTTATGTGAAATATATTTCACTATAATTAAAAAAAAAAAAGGCTAGAATGATTGACTAAGTCCTGCACTATCAACAGACAGCAACTGGCAAACCAGCCAGACAGCTATTCCCCAAATAGAACATACTGCTCTTCTGCATTTTTTACCTGGTAGACCTCAACAAGCTTGACCAATAAAAACCCATGGAGTGCGGACTACTACAATATACAGCAAAATCATACTTAGAGCTAAAAATAAATTATTCCAATTATTTTAATAGTGTAATTTAGTAGTAATGCCATATGGAGATGAGAATACAGAAGAATTAGACTTTTACCTCTTAAAATAATTGCAGACGATTATTATAAAACACATACTTTAAAACAAATCCTGTGATATAGAAACTGAGGAAGTTGAGGTAGAAGAGGAAAAATTATCCCTGGGAGTTAAGGGGAAAAAAAATCTGGTTTCTACACTTCCCCTCTACCACTAACCAAGCTTCATGCCTCAGCTTCCTAATTAATCATGCAAATAGCTTGGATAAAACAAAATGCAAATCAAAGAAGTTCTTAACGGCGCCACCCAACAGAAACATCTCCTTTGTCTAATTTCAGGCTTACCTGGCAACTTTCTGGCCATGATCTGACTGCTAAATAGCTATGCTTTTCAAAAGGAAAAAAGTGTCAACATTCCAGGCTCCTTGGAGCTATATTAGTTATAAGTCAATAAACTAATATGAACGTTCATAAAAAAGTCAAGTGATCTTAAATAGTGGAAGGAAACTGGTCCAAGTGACAACGGAAAACAGAGCTCAGTTTTCCTAATTCAGAACCCACCTATACTCTATATATCAGCATCCATCAACACTGAACCATCCATCAAGGAAGGGAAGGGAGTTTTCAAATCATTCTTGGCCAGTGTTCACATCACTTAGTCCTTTAAACCATTCCTCTCAAGGTAAAAGCATACTCACATACTCTTGAGGATTTTCGAAAATAATATAGTTTATTTTAGCACATAGAAATTTTCTGCTTGGAGAAAATGACACCATTTGAAAGTCTGGACATATGCAAAGGCTTTAAGAGAGTGAAGGAAACGAAAGAGGGAAGCATCTGACCCGTCGCTCTACCTTTTTTGAGAACAGTTTCTTTTAACTGGCTTTTGGGACACAACGTTCCCGGCCTTTTCTTTGCCAGCTCCTCCTGTTCCTGAGGACATCTTCCTGCCCCTAGCCCCTCAAAAGAACACATACACACACAAGAAGCATTTTTAAAAAATCAGTTCAGACGTATTTTCAAAACACTCCAGAGAAATCCAGATTCTTCTCCAAAGTCTACAAAGAGACAGGTGATCTCACCAGAACTATCTTTCCTGACCTCACCTCCTTCCACTCTCCCCTTGCTCACTGCACTCCGAGGCACATCTCCTTGCTGACACATACCATGCACGCTCTGGCCCCTGACCTTGACCTTTATTTGTCCCACTGCCTGAAACAGTCCTCATCATCTTTGCATGACTCCATCCTCCTTGCCTTCAGGTCTCGGTTCACAGAGTGCCGCAGACAGGTCTTCCCTGAGCATATAACAGCATCCCTCCCTTCTTCCCTCTTCCTTCCTCCTGTGTATCACCACTGGATGTATCTGTCATGCATGTTGTCTGCCGCTGGAATGTAATGTTCATTAAAACAAGGACTGCATCAGTTTTGTTTCTGTAACCCCACACCGAAAAACAGCACCTGGCAGACAGAAGGCACACAATGTCTGTTGAATGAAAAAATGAGCTAGGAATAGAGAGTGTTAGAGCAATAATGATCAAACTAAAGTTTTTAACATGTGTCCTTTAACCAAAATACGTAAGTGGTCAATCAAACACATCTGTCCCACTGTGAAGTAACTGCTCTCTGGTCCAACAAGTAAATATGAAGCCTGTGGATGCCCTGAGTCACATATTGACGAGGTGCTGGCAATACTGTGATGGGTTTCACTCTGTGCCTGCTTTCAAAGATCGCATGGTCTCCCAGGGAGGTTATGGATAAAGTAGATATTTGAACACAGATGAGGAAAGAATGACTAACCTGGGAAGCTGAGAAGAACCTGGGCAGGAGCAAGAAGTCCCTGCAAGCACGCCATGTATTCTATGAACAAGTCAACACAACCCATAGGAAACAGGAATAAGCCATTACCCCACTCTCACCGTGCAACCAACCAGCGGACCCACTGCCTTTCTAATTCCTGGGCAATCTTTTTCCACGGTGGCATTCCTCCTTTGACAATTGCTTCAGTATTTCTCACATATCCAGCTGGAGTCGTTCACTGATGTGCCTGCACACATTGAGGCTTTGTGAAGCTTTTTGTTCTCAGAACACCACCGCCTTTGGCTTACGAGTGCATTTCCATCTCAGGTCCCATATGTCCCGGCATGTGTTCCAAGCACCAACCAAATCTCCTGACAAGTACTCTATCTCACAATGTCCCATCAATCAAAGCATGGAGTAGCTTCACCATACAACTCTTCCAGCCCAACAGATTTTGATTGCTCTTTACAAAGTTAACAACCCCTAACTTACAGCTTTTTGTATGGCAAGTGGAATCACCAGCTGCTGATGTCTGAGAATGGAGGAAGCACAAGCTGGAATCAAGATTGCCGGGAGAAATATCAATAACCTCAGATATGCAGATGACACAACCCTTATGGCAGAAAGTGAAGAAGAACTAAAGAACCTCTTGAAAGTGAAAGAGGAGAGTGGAAAAGTTGGCTTAAAGCTCAACATTCAGAAAACGAAGATCATGGCATCTGGTCCCATCACTTCATGGGAAATAGATGGGGAAACAGTAGAAACAGTGGCTGACTTTATTTTTCTGGGCTCCAAAATCACTGAAGATGGTGATCGCAGCCATGAAATTAAAAGACGCTTACTCCTTGGAAGAAAAGTTATGACCAACCTAGATAGCATATTCAAAAGCAGAGACATTACTTTGCCAACAAAGGTCCGTCTAGTCAAGGCTATGGTTTTTCCAGTGGTCATGTATGGATGTGAGAGTTGGACTATAAAGAAAGCTGAGCGCCAAGGATTGATGCTTTTGAACTGTGATGTTAGAGAAGACTCTTGAGAGTCCCTTGGACTGCAAGGAGATCCAACCAGTCCATCCTAAAGGAGATCAGTCCTGGGTGTTCATTGGAAGGACTGATGTTGAAGCTGAAACTCCAATACTTTGGCCACCTCATACGAAGAGTTGACTCATTGGAAATGACCCTGATGCTGGGATGAATTGAGGGCAGGAAGAGAAGGTGACGACAGAGGACGAGATGGTTGGATGGCATCATCGACTCAATGGACATGGGTTTGGGTGGATTCCGGAAGTTGTGACAGACAGGGAGGCCTGGTGTGCTGTGGTTCATGGGGGTCACAAAGAGTCGGACACGACTGAGCAACTGAACTGAACTGAATGCCTGAGTTGTTTTTTTTTTTTTTTTTTTTCCTAAATTGTCTCAAAGTGTAATTTCCTCTGCTGTGTTTCAAAGATATACTGAAAGATTTACATAAAAAGTGGTTTATAACCTCAGTCATTCCTTATGATAATGCAAACTTTCAAAAAGGTGTTCTCTTTCCCTTTTGTATTAATGTTGGCTGCTTCTGTTCAGCAAGAGAAAAGGGGCATTTGATAGAAAGAGAGGACAGCTCTGTGATCCCAGTAAATATTTACTCTATGAATTGAACTTCTCTTTATCTGTATAATCCAGGTTATTCTCTTCCTGTTTCTTTCAAGAATAAAAGTTGGCCACTGCCTGGAGAATCCCAGGGACGGGGGAGCCTGGTGGGCTGCCGTCTATGGGGTCGCACAGAGTCGGACACGATTGAAGTGACTTAGCAGCAGGAGCAGCAGCAGGAATTCAGGTGCGTTTAGGGGAGGTGAGAATATAACTGCTAATAACTTATCTCTGCCATGCTACCCCCCCTGCTGATATAAAAATCTACATCCTGACTACTATCAATTTTCTGTGTCTTTTTTTAGCTTGTCTAATTCTATAAGCTTGCTAACATAAACCTCTTTCCCAGAAGCTAGAGATTACTTAAAATGTAATCTTGGTTCCTAAAGTTTGACTCTTTGGATCAAAACCTAAATTTCAAATCTTTTTTCATCACCAACTTCTTAATCTTTCTGTAAAGGCAGCTTTTATTTTCTAGTTACAGCCTGGCTGTGGGAGGACGCCTTCCACATGACGTGTGCGGGGTAAATTCGCCTCAAGCAGCTATTAAAATAGCACCTTGAGTTTACTTGGCGAGTGTCTCCATCATACTCCCTGCTTGGGATGTGTGCCCCTCTCAAAGTCCTGGCACCTCAAACCTCCTAACCACAGTCCTCTAAAGAAGTCATTAAGGTGAAAAGTCTTGGGACTGATTTTCAAACTTCCTGCCTGGACAAAGCCCTCCCTCAGAATCCAGGTTCTCGCTCTGCGTTCAGGTCTGGGGCCGTCTCAAGGTCCAGCCGCCTGCCTGGTCTCTGACTGACCTCCCTCCCGTGTTTCTTGACCGCCACTTGGGCCAGCCACGCCTCATGACTCGAGCCCCACTGGGCGCCGCTCACTGTCCCTGCGGCCCTCTCAGCACACGCCACCCCAGGACCCAGCAGCAGCAGCTGCCCTGCCGCCGCCGGGGCTGCCCACCTCATCGGCTTTTTCTTTTTAATCAACCTCAGGGCTCGGCAGGCCCCCAGTGATTTAGCCAACTGTAGAAGTCTGGTGGGCTGCAGTCCATGGGGTCGCTAAGAGTCAGACACGACAGAGCGACTTCACTTTCATTTTTCATTTTCATGTATTGGAGAAGGAAATGGCAACCCACTCCAGTGTTCTTGCCTGGAGAATCCCAGGGACGGGGCAGCTTCATGGGCTGCCAGACGTCTATGGGGTTGCACAGAGTCGGACACAACTGAAGCGACTTAGCAACAGCAGCAGCAGCAGAAGTCTAGAGCCCCACCTGCAGGGGTGAGAGAACCCTAATCTTTGTCACAGAGGACATCTCATTCTCAGTCGGGCACCTCACATATCGCAGCACGAATTCCTCCAATGCCTCAGGGCACACGGGCCGCGGGGTAGAGGTCATGCGGCCTCCTTTCCTTCAGTCTCAGTGGGGACAGAAGGAAGGCCTTCTTGGCTGAAGACTCCTTATCAATAAATCTCCTTTTAGGGCTCTTGAAAATCAGTGTCTAGAATTCTTCAGCCACTTGAAGGTGAAGGCAATGAGCATACTCATTTCATTCTTGTAAAAAAAAAATTTACCTGGGTATTGCATAGAGGTTACAATATAAATCAAGTTAAACAGGCTTATTAAATAGGATACTCCCTCCTAGGAAAATAGAATAAAAAGCTGAGAGTAATAATAGAAACTAACAAAAAGAACCACTAGAGGAATGGGAGATTCTGGAGAAAGACCAACTGGCCTCAAAGTTTGACACCACCATTCACGATGTGTATAATCTTCATAAGGGTTTTCATCTCTTATGCCTTAATTTCTCTACCTGTAACATGGACATCATAGAATGTATGTCATAGGGTTTTTGTTAATTAAGCAAGTGAATACCTAGAAAATGCTTAGAAAGTGTTATCTATACAAACCAGCAAATTAATGGCTAAAAACACAAAATAAAATAGCAAAAGTTATTGCCAGCCATTGGGAATTAGGAGATCAGGGTTTTAGGCATGGCTCTTGTTTTGTGACTTCTGTACTAGATTAAAAATGGTTGCAAATGCTTTATCAAACCCCCTTGAAGAGGTGGGATCTCTTTCTTCACCCCTCTGAATCTGGGCTAAGCATACCGCTGTTCTAACCAACAGAATACAGATGTGACTCTTGCCAATTTCAGTCCTACATTTTAAAGAATTGGCAGCGTTCACTCCCTCCTGGGACCCTCGCTGCCATGCTGAGAGGAAACCCAAGCAGTACATGGGCAGGCCCAGGCAGGAGAGAAGTGAGGTGACCTCCCAGCCCACAGCCAACACACACTGGCCAGCCACGTTATTAAGCCATTTTGGAGGTGAATCATGTAGCTGCAGTCACAGACACAAGTCCAATCACCTCCACCTCTGCCCCAAACTGCAAAATCACAAGTGAGACAGGTATTTTAAGATTTAAATTGGGGGGCAGTTTGTTACACAGCCATGGACAGCCAAAAGAATCCTCAGACCAAGCACTCAAATCGGTTGTTCAAATTCTATGTTTATGAAAAAGGAAGAGAGAGAGAAGAGGCAGGCTGTTCATTCAAACGTTTGTTCAACACCTACTATGTGCACAGCCTCTGTGACACTGCTATTCTGATGCTAATGGTTTGTGTCTAAGACAGACAGTAGACAACTCATTACAATGAAGCATGATTCCAAAAGGACAGAGGAGTAAGAAAGAAGTAGAAAAGGGTGTGGGGACATCAGGAGATCTTCCAATCCTGATATTTTGTAAACTTCATGATGCAGAGTAAGTACATCTGTGAGGTAGCCACTTGGATTATCTTGTATGATTATCTCATCTAGAGAACAGTTTTCTCCTGTGCAAATCCATTTCTTAATTGAGTGAGTGAGTGAAGTCGCTTAGTCGTGTCCAACTCTTTGCGACCCCATGGACTGTAGCCTACCAGGCTCCTCCCTCCATGGGGTTCTCCAGGCAAGAGTACTAGAGTGGGTTGCCATTTCCTTCTCCAGGGGATTTTCCGGACCCAGGGATCGAACCCAGGTCTCCTGCATTCCAGGCAGACACTTTAACCTCTGAGCCACCAGGGAAGCCCATTTCTTAATTAGAGTACCAATAAAAAATATGGGTTTCAGTAGTTACACAACAAGTGAACAGTGAAAGCACAAGGAGTCGCCTCTATAACCTACATTTAGGAATGGAATAATCTCATGAAAGAGGATTTGAATAAAGAAAGAAGGACAGGGTTAAGGGACATATGATTTATTTTAGGGCAACTAAGGTTTCAAAGTAAATAGTGATGGGAGAATTTTACCTATTCATTGCTTGATGTTTAAAAAGCAAAGAATATACACTAATTGCTTTGGACAGGAAGTTTTAAACACTGCCAAAAAAGAACAAACTTTAATGACAAAATTTTAGTTTGCTACATAAATAGGCAGCTGTCTATCAGGCAAGCAGATCCAGTCCACTGCTATCTGTGAAGATAAATTCAAGTCATTACCCTCATAATGCTGTACCTTAAGACATCTTTCCAAGGTCTGAATAATTCTAAGAACCAAAAAATGTGATTATGACAGTGAATAAGGTTCAACTACATACTGGTCCCACAAGTTTTAACCAAGACAAAGAGAACTAATTGCTGACAGAAAACGCACGGCAATGAGGAAGAAGATTTAGCAGCCTTTCCTTGACGAGGTTTGGGAGAATTTATTCTAATACTGCTGAAAGTGTGTCCATTCAGCTTCTTGATCACTGGGGAGAGGACCTGAAAGTCAAACATTTAATTTTCTAAGTACTTTTAAATTTGTCTGGTGTTGAAGTCCTTCCTTAACTTCGTGTTAGGAAAAGAAAAAGTCTTTGATAAGGAGAGCCAACAGACAAGAAAAAAGAATAGCAACTCGTGCTTCTCAAATTTTCCTTTCATTGTATTGTTGTCAATGATAAGGATTAGTTCACTTTGGTTAAAGTGTTTAGACATGAGAAAATCATTTGTGGTCATCAGTATGACCACAGGTAGAGACAATTTTACTGTCTCTTATTATTATGTCACAGAATCTTAAACAGCTATTGTTTAAAGACACAGAAGGAACACATTCATGAGCTTCCTGTTTTTCCATTTTTAAAGTCCTCATGCCAATACCCAGCTGGGTCTCCTGATCATGAATCCTTCACATCCACACGTCTCCTGCCTCTCTTGCACCCAAGCATTCCTGGGGGCACTGCAGGCAAAGGCCAGTGGGGACCAAGCTAGCTGCTGTCACCAACAGGACCAGCAAATGACAAGAAACTAGTATCAGTCACTCCCCCTTGTTTAGGATGTTACAGCGTCGGTGTCAACAATATCACATAAGAGGCAAAGACTGGTGGCTAGAGAACACTTGTAGAAGGGCTGAGCTTTCAAGTCAACACCAATGAGACAGTGTCTTGTTCATGATACCCAGGATAAGGCAAGGCAATATCACTACTCTTCCTGCCCCTGAAATCCCTGGTGAGCATCGGCTCAATTTGACCCCAAGGCGACCTCCACACAGCTTTGAGGCTCCTGGGAAATAAGAGCTACGTCACCAAAAAGTAGGTCTTAATAAAAGAGAATTGCGACTCTGCCTGCTAAGACATTAAAGCAAAACCAGTGTTTAAGAGAAAAATTACAGTGAGAATGGGAAACTCTCCTTTACATCACGGACCTTAATGAGAAATACAAATGAATTGTATTCAAGTCTATGGATCCATGTGGATACTGCTCCATGGATACTACAGAGAAGGCAGTTGCTACAAATACTGCCCATGATAAAGTGAACTGAGATTTAGGGTCCACAAGGTATGACTCACACAACCCTCTTTTGCTTACAAATTCTCTTTACATATACCCTGATTTAAAATATGGGGGAATTCTCTGGTGGTCAAGGACTCTGCACTCCCATTGCAGAGGGCACAGGTTCGATTCCTGGTCAGGGAACTAAAATCACGAAAGATGTGCAGCACAGCCAAAAAAAAGTATTTAAATATATATATGTGTGTGTGTGTGTGTGTATATAAAACTATTCTTAAAGCCTATTTCAACTACTTAATCTGTAGGGAAACTCAAGATTGGGGGGACAGAGTGGCAAGTAAGTCACTAGACCTAGAAATAGAAACCAGCCAAGAAGCAAATGAGCAGACATAGAAGGAGAGGAGAGGGAACCTGGCGAAGGACGTGGCTGGGACAGAAACTTGTTTACTTTCTTAGGAACAAACTATGTTCTGTAATGCTCTATTACTACTGCTCCAACTAATGCACGGGCCACGAAGCACCCTCGGTGCTTTCACGTGGCCACAGGGTTTTCCAAGGAACTCCTAAGGAGTGGATACAGCCAGGCAAATAATTGGAGCATTATACCTCCCACTTGAGTTTCACAGGTATTCTCGGCTCATCAAATGCACTCACTGACTGTGCCAATACTATTCAAGTCAATCCAAGCCTCCTTTCCCTTTCGTCAGCATTCTAGTCACCTTCATCCTAAACCTGTGATTCACTTTTTAACAAAGGTAGCTGAATAACATACTTCTCGGGTGACAGAGACTTAAAGCTGCCACACAGAAACAAACGATGTGAAGGGCCTGGCAAAGACTGTGCAAGATGCATGCCTCTGATTTCTTAATTTTTTTTTAAACTTTCTATTTTGTATTGGGGTACAGCCAATTAACAATGCTATGACTGTTAATTTCAGGTGAACAGGGAAGGGACTCAACCATACATATACATGTATCCATTCTCTCCCAAACTCCCCCCCAATCCAGGCTGCCACATAACACTGGGCGGAGTTCCCTGTGCTATACAGCAGGTCCTTATTGGTTATCCATTTTAATTATAGTAGTGTGTACATGTCCATCCCAAACTCTAACTATCCCTTCCCCTCAGCAGCCATAAGTTCGCTCTCTGAGTCAGTGAGTATCTTGGTTTCTTATCTTAAATGACTTTAGAAGACACGTCAAAGGCTTCTCTTTAAACAGTGCTATTAGTGGAGTGGGTTGTGGGTTCTATTTTAGAAGTGAAACCTCTCCCCACATGTAAAATTGGCAAAAATCACTTGGGTCTTTGAACCTCTTCCCCTACCTTCCGTTTTTAAGTGAAGCCCTCATTTTTAGCATCTACATCACAGGGAAAACCATGGGAATTAAGAAAGGCCTTTACCTCATTTGGCCAACATCTCACAATGCTGTTTCAAATGGGAGCTGGGACAACTCAGCACCAAAACACTTAGAGCACCAGGCAGGGGCCACCTGTCCTCCCGGCTGGATATCGGCCTCAGACCTCCTCAGATTTCCCCCTTCTACACCCCCCGTGCTTCCCCAGCACCAGCCCTCACCCCTAGAGAGGGCTCCATCCTTTGATTTTCCCTTCCCAGCTGGTAATCTGACATCACCTCTCTGCCTTCCGGCTGTTATTTACATGGTTCCTCTTCTCCCTCTTTGCTCTCTCCAGCCATACTCAAGAAACACAGACTGTTTTGCCCCAAAATGGCTCAGGGATGATAAGAGAAAAATCCACAGCCACCAAGCCTCTGCTGTAGACGCGGATCACACAGACTTCCTCCTGTCTTCTGAGCATCCAGTTCTGTAGGTTTCTCATCACCACTTTCCAGGTATTCAAAGCCTGGGAGATGGGGGGTGGGGGTTGGCATGTGCCAGACGCATCCCTCAAGTCATCAAAAAAGGTGGCCTCCAGCATCTGACCACTCATATATTTGCATATCGTTTCATGAAGCTTTAATTTCAATGCTGGTCTCCAACACTCAAGTGGATTTGTTACTGCGGGAGCCGGGAATTGCAAATGTGCTTGCCTCAAAGACTAAGGAGTCCAGTCCCGGGCAGGAAATAAAGTTCTAAGTCGCTTTGATGTGTTTCCTCTCCACTCCCCTTCCCAGCGCGGGTCATTAGTTTCCTCCGAGGAAAGACCACCTTGCCTGAATTGCAGCACACGTGGGAGCCAGTGGCAGGCTCAGGGCTCCAACAAGCCCCCGGGCCTCACCAAATTACTTACCGTCAGACTGAGCTCAGCTGGGACCCCCGTGTATTTTGCCAACTACGAAAGGGAATGTGATACATGCCACTGGAGGAAGGGTGGTGGGAAGGGACCGGGGACCCAGACCACGGAGAGTAAAACGCTTTAGCGTTTGGAGTAAAACGCTTCGGTGCGAGCTTGTTTCTTTTTTTAAGACACCCCTTTCAGACCGAAACATCAAGCCAGTTCAGCTCATTTCCTGAGTAGCACAACAAGTTAAAACAAGATCCAGAAAATCTATTAATCTTTAATTGCGCTGCCTCCAGACTGGGAGCGCAAGGCGGTGGCGTGTAGGGAAGTGAGAGATGGGGAGCGGGGGGAGGTGGTGTAGCAAAGCGAATGCCTAAGAAACCAGAGCTCCTGACCTCAGCTGTTTCTTACCTCACTCAGCTCGGCCGAGGAGTCGTTTCCATATTTCATGGCAACTCCAGAATTCATGACTGCACTTTTCAGAGGCGAGAGCTCCTCCTCCTCTAGGTCTCGGAACTGACGAGCTGCTTAGCAGGCTGGGTATCCACTGCTGGTCCCTTCTGGCACATTTTAGTCTAGACAGCCATTTTCACCCAGGACAGTGGTGAAGCCCAAACGAAGGATGCAGGCACTCCTAGAAGGCACGGAGCCGGCTCGCGTTTCACGGACGAGCCGTTGCTGCAGGAGGCTGGGCGGTGTGGCGCGCTCGCAGCTGCCGCAGCGGCAGGGCCGGCGCAGGGACCCGGGGCACTGCCTCGGCGCCGCCTCGCCTCTCTTACGAGGTCTGGGCGCCCCCCATGACCGGGCGGGAGGGTACCTTCGGCAGGATCCGGTCCCCTGCAGGGCTTCGGCTAGTTTTTGAAGAAAGCAGGGCGGCGGGCCGAGGAGGATCCGAGCCTCGGGTTCTGGGGAAGCAAAGAAAGCTGGAGAGAGTGGGAGCGCCGCTGCACTTCGCGGCGAAGTTTCCCGTTTGAATCGTCTGGAGTTGTAAGTGTTTTCTGATTGAATACAGCTGTCTAGCTGCTGCCTACGGGGTAAGCGGAGGAGGCGGGGCCAGAAAGAGAAAAAAAGGGAGGAGACCGAGCAGAGGAGATCTTGCCTAGAGAGCAAACATCCTTCCAGCTAGCTCTCTGCGACGGTAACTGCAGGACCCAGGTCCAGCAGGAGAGAAGAAACGGGAAAAGCCACCTGATCAACTGTGCAGCAAAATTAAAAAACATGAAACTTCCCTCCTAGTAGCCACTTTTCATAATTTAAGAAGTTCAAGACAAGGCAGCGCTGTGCACTTCTCATGGTACGTTAAGATTTTACAGAAGTGTGGGGTGGTTATTTCCCCTGATCAGTCTAAAGTCGACACAGAAGGTGTAAATTCACTGTCAGACTCTCTCTCTCTTTCTTTGGTAGACAGACCTCCATCACATAAAGGATGAAAGACAGACTCAAATTTACCATCGTCTCCAACCCTCAAGACAGTCCTTAAAAATATTACATTTCCCATCCACTTCAACCCCCAGACCTTCCTTAAAAATCTTACAGTTCACCTGAGCGGCGCTAGATTCATATTTCTAGGGTTTTAGTACAAATCCGAAAAGATTAAAAAAGCTGTTATATATGGACTCCTGGAGTCGGGAGCTCCCCTGTGTCCCTGCCTTTCTCAGACGTGAAAATATCCCTCTGTGTGTCGGGGGAGGGGGCTCGGACTTTTCTCTGTGTAAAGGTTAAAGCCCACCGAACTTGAGATGCATCTAAAAATGTTCTCCTTTAACAGTAGGTCTGCAGGATGGCTTAAGAGGCCTGCCTCATCAGTCACTTTCTACACAATGGGAACAAAATGTCACCATCCCCAGTGACAGACCTTGGCATTTCCTGAAGCTATGAAAAAGACATTGTATTGTTAATTTCTAAGGCCTAAACTTTTTTTTTTCAAACCAAATAGGATGTTTATTTTGCTCTTTAGGAAGAAGCAAAGAACTTGACTGTTTGCCTAGATCTTCTAACCTACATGCCTTCCTCCTGAGTTCATTCATTGCCTAATGAAGGCACTACTGGGATGAGGAAGAGTTGGCAGCTTTTTGGGGGCACTGGTCCCAAGTTCTAGGGCACTGTCAGACTAAAGCACATTAGGAGAAGCTCTTCCGCATGGGGACTAGTTGGGAAGCCACATTATTTTACTTATTTATTCATTAAAACCTGTTGAAAACTGTGTCCCTGAAGATGGAGATGGTGGTAAAAAAAATATAAAAATATATATTAGACTCAAGCGCTATGGTTTTTCCTGTGGTCATGTATGGATGTGAGAGTTGGACTGTGAAGAAAGCTGAGGGCCGAAGAATTGATGCTTTTGAACTGTGGTGTTGGAGAAGACTCTTGAGAGTCCCTTGGACTGCAAGGAGATCCAACCAGTCCATCCTGAAGGAGATCAACACCCTGGGATTTCTTTGGAAGGAATGATGCTAAAGCTGAAACTCCAGTACTTTGGCCACCTCATGCAAAGAGTTGACTCACTGGAAAAGACTCTGATGCTGGGAGGGATTGGGGGCAGGAGGAGAAGGGGACGACCGAGGATGAGATGGCTGGATGGCATCACGGACTCGATGACATGAGTCTGAGTGAACTCCGGGAGTTGGTGATGGACAGGGAGGCCTGGCATGCTGCGATTCATGGGGTTGCAAAGAGTTGGACATGACTGAGCAACTGAACTGAACTGAACTAACCCTGCCCATAACGTGTTTGCAGTCTCATAAAACATAAGCAGAAATGACTATTCTAAATGGATACTTGCCATAAAAGCAGGACAAATGAAGATCTACTGATCTGTGAAGAATGGCTGAGCCCCTCAGAGATGCAGAGTGAGGAGAAAGTATCCCAGGATGTGGGCTCACGAAGAGAGAAAGGGTGGGTGGAGACTGGAATGTGCAAAGCATGTGTGGGGAATGGCAGGTGTTCCATTCGGGAATGGAACCTGGATTAGATGAGTGAGTTAAAGCTGCCAGATCATGGACAGTTTTGAGAGCCAGGCTAAAGAAATGGGCCTTCTGATTGGCAATGGGGGAAAAATGCCTCTATGGGTTTTTGAGCACAGAAATAATAGGATTAGACCCGTGCTTTTTTAGACATTCCAGTGGATTTGTATCACACTCATGAGTAACTAACATGAATTCAAGTAGACTAATATTGAGTATGATTCTGGTATTTAAAGAAACATATTTTTCATACTAGATGGCCCCTAAAGCCAAGCAGATGACTTCATCTGGTGTGCAACCAAGAGAAAAGTGATTTGCTCCAAGAGTGGAAGAAAAATTGGCAGTGTTGAACTTATTAAGAAGCAATATGTCTGCAGATTCTACTTTATGGACAATATAAGACATTTTTAAGAGCTGTGTTGATTACATGGGATTTTCTTATTAAACACGATTGTAATACTTAATCCCCACATTAGCTCAAACTCCACTACAATCTGGCATCAGTAAATGTGGCAAACTGGAGGTGGGAAATGGATGTGCCAGCGGGACTATCCCAACAATCCAGCAAAAGGCTAAAAAGGCCTGAACTGAGTTGGGTCAGTGGAAATGAATCAGAGTGGGCAGATTTAAGAGGTTCTTGGAAAAATGGTAAGATGTAAAAAAAAGAAAGTAAGTACAGGAAAGACAGTAAACAGAAATTGTAGTGGAAAGAAGAAAGCTTAAAATGACTTGTAGATCTAGAACATGACTGACTGGGATTTTCAACAATGTTTTCAACAAAAATAAGTATTCCAGAGAAGAAATATGTTAAAGAGGAAACTACATTTGGAATATCGTAAGTTTGAGGTGGTATATTCAAGTGAAAATGTTTAGAAGGAAGCTTGAAATGGAGCTAGAGAGATAGTCAAGGTTGTGATGGAGATGGAGGTTTTGGGGTTACTCCTATTAGAATAATAAATAAAACCATGGAAACAGGTTAGGTTGTCTGGCAAGACAGGACAGAGAAAGGAGAAGTGCCCTGAGGACAATATCTTAAAGAAGGTCTTTTTCATGAAGGGGAAAGAATAAAAGAAGAAATGGAAGAGAAGGCCAGTTAGAGAGATAGGAAGATAACCAAGAAAACTCTGAGTCTGGGAGCCTAAGGGAAATGTCAAGATAGAAGGGACAGCATCAATATTACATGCTGCAGACGAGGGAGAAGCTTGAAGACAAGAAAAGAGCACTTCAAAGACATTAGATGTCCTTCAAAGGTAAATGTCTACCAAGCCCAGGAGACTGCAGATTATTATAAGGAATGGAGAGGAACTAGGGGCAGTAAACATGTACTACTCTTTCCATAAATTTGATGGTGACAGGAAATCGAGAGATGGGATAGTTTCTTCAGGTAGGTATGCAATGTTGAGGAGTAGAAGCTAGAATAAACATATCTGTATCCTGGGGCCAAGAGAAACCCTGGAGATACAGAGAGAAAGGAAAATGAAGCAAAGTCCCTGAGAAAAGAGGGAAGGAAAAGGCCAAGGACAAAAATCATGAGCTCAGTTTTGAAGTAGGCTTGGAGAGGAAGAGATTTCAGTTGCTCCTTCCAAGCAGCCCAGAAACAGTTGGGAGAGCTGGAGAATTTATAGACTTGTAAAGAGAAGACTTCAGTTACCTGGTAACGAATAGCATTTATTTGAAAGCAATCCAAGTTCCTCTGTATGATTGTGGAGCAGTAATGAAAACCAATGAGAACTTAGCAATTTACTTTAAGAACAGGAAGACCAGAGCTCCGTGGTGGTCCAGGGGTTAAGAATCCACCTGCCAATCAATGCAGGGGACATAGGTTCCATCTCTGGTCCTGGAAGATTCCACATGCCTCGAAGCAACAAAGCCCAAGGATCACAGCTATTGAGCCAATGCGCCCTCGAGTCTGTGCTCTGCAACAAGAGAAGCCCGTGCACTGCCACTGGAAAATCTAGTTGTCTCCCTCTGGCCGCAACTAGAGAGAGTCCTCTTGCAGCAACAAAGACCCAGCGAAGCCAAAAATGTAAATAAATGAATTAAAAAAAAAAAAAAGAGCAAGAAGACGAGAGAACTGCCTGTAAGCTGTCAGGGCACGGAGAACACTGGAGTTGAGATCCTCTTCCCTGAACTTGTTCAGCATATGTTCAACACTGGTGGGCCACACTGAAAGCCAGTGGCATGTAGAGTATAGCTTCATGTAGTCAAGGAGAATCCAAATCAGTTTTCTTCCAATCTAAGATTCCATGAAATGAAGTTTTGTTTTGCATAGTTTAAGTGTTTTGTGGGTTTTTTGTTTGTTTGTTTTCCTCTTAGTTAGGAATCAGGCTGGTAATTTCTACTGTCAAAATATTGCTGTAGATAAGAATGAAACTGGGTCAGTGTCCTCAGATTTTAGGAAGAAAGCATCCTATTAAAGCTAATTCACAAGAAGGTGAAAAATATTCATAATCATCTCAAGAAAGCCCAAAGTATTTGCATTGTAAAAGAGGATGCTTTGAAACAGGGCAAAACTGGTGGGATTTCCTGAAGAAGACAGTGACTTTCCAGAGGAAAAAGGGATTTCAGAACACTGTGGAGATGCAGGGAGTCCCACTCTTCTAGGTCCCTGAGAGTCAATAAAGTCAGGGAACCCTCAAAGCATACACTCAAAAGAATTTCCTGCCCTAAATCTATAAGCCCACTCCCATGAGTTCAAAAATGCTTTCCCTAACTCAGCTCCTCTAGTGCTCTGCTCAGTCTTCAGGCCAGGCCTAGAGCCAGGGCTGACTCCCAGGCTGAGGCCTCCAGCCAGCCTCAGTGGCCTGCCCCATCAGACAACATTTGCTCCAGGTGGCACCACATAAAGCGTTCAGGAAGCACTTCGCTAGATGATGTTTGTCTTGGTCTCTGTGTCCTCAGAGAACAATGTTAAAAACCTGGAAAAAAATCACCTAGCTCATCCCTGCCTTCCACTTATATAGGTGAGGATATGCAGCAGGTTTGTGGTGTTGATTCTAAAAAAGAAGAGCACCCACTGTGTGCCAGACATCGTGCCGTGCTTTGGGATTCAGTGCTGTATGGCACAGAAAAATTCTTGCTTTTACACAGCTGACATTCTTGGTGGAAAATGATCCATAAATAAAGAAGACAGTTATAGCTTGCGGTGGATGCTATAAAGGAATTAAACAGGAGCTATGATGAGGGACAGCAGGCCCCTTAAATAAAGTAGCCAGAGAAGGCCTTGATGAGGTGAGTTCATTTCCGCATGAAGGTCAAGAAGGAGCCCACTAGGCAGAAAGTGGGGGAAGGTGGCCAGGCAGAAGGATGAGCAAGTACCAAAATCCTGAGGCAGAGAAGGGCTGACCTTTCCAATAACCTTTAAGTTTTAATTTAAATTTCAGCAAAATGGTAGACATGACGATGGAATGTGATGAAAGAACGATGGAGGAGCCAGCCCATGCAGTATGTGTGTGTGTTGGCCATAGAGTTGTCACATGAAGACTTTAAACAGGGCAAAGATATGATCCAATTCGTGTTTTTAACAGGTACATCTAGTCCTATACAAACTTTAAGAAGACAAAAGAAAGTTCCTCCTTTATATGAGTATTCCTACAAATAAATGAAAAATTGATAGACTATCCCTACTTTGCAACATCTACTGAATTAATCATTTAGGCATAAAGCACAATGCTACTAACATCACAAGACATGCAAACACATGGCTTCTGATGGAAGAATAAATACCACCTGTGAATCCATTTTAGCGGTACCGTAGCAGAAGGAATAGGTTACATTAGCCACAGAGATACAATCAGTAAATGCAGACCATCGCTCTACAGGACAATCTGGTTTCTTAAACAAGTAAATTGTAATGGGGGAGAAAAAAGCAAGTGAATGATATATTAATGGAAGGAGAATGCTATAGATATATCAACCAATTGCAATATGTGCTCCTTATTGGAATCTTGACTCAAATACACTGACTATAAAATAATATGATACTTATGAGATATTCAGAAATATACTTTTTGCATATTTTATGCAGTTTTAAATTATTAATGTTTAAAAATTTTTAATAGTCTTGTGTTTACTTAGAATTTTTATCTTATACATATATATATGAAATATTTAGGGATAAAATAATACAATAGTTGGGATTTGTGTCAAAATCCTAAGGAGGCAAGGAAATCAATGGAGTTTTCAATGAAACAGACTGGCATGAATTGATAACTCTTAAAGCTGGGTGACAGTGTATAGGAGCTCATGCTACTCTCTGTCCACTTGCATAAGTTTGAAAATCTTCATAATAAAAAAGCCAAAAAAGGACAATCTTGCCTTTATGTAAGAATGGGTTGTCGCATCATAAAATCAGTAGAGCAAAGAAACTTGTTAAAAGCTATTTTGGTTGTCAGAGGATGCCTGTGGCTTGAAACTCAGTAAAATCAATGAAGATGGTGAAAAATGAATGAACCTGAGATATATTATTTAGGTAAAACTGACCCAAACTCAGCGAATGACTGGATGGATGTAATGAAACAGAGAGGAATCAGATGATCAATGTAGGGGTTCAACAATTGGGTGTGGAGAAGGACTAGGTTTAGGGGAATCAAGGGTTCTATTTTTTATTATTTATTTATTTATTTATTTATTTTTGGTTGCCCTGGGTCTGCGTTGCTATGCTTGGACTTTCTCTAGTCCAAGTCTCTTAAGCAGCAAGCTGGGCTGCTCTCCCTTCAGTGTACTGGCTTCTCACAGCAGTGGATCTCTCTTTGTGGAGCACAGGCTCTAGGCCACGGGGTTCAGTCCTTGTGGCTCGCAGGCTTAGCTGCTCTGCAAAATGTGGAATCTTCCTGGGCCAGGGGTCTACCCTGTGTCTCTTGCCTTCTCAGGCCAATTCTTACCCACTGTTAGTCAGTCACTTCAGTCACTCAGTCATGTCCGACTCTTTGCGACCCCATGAATCACAGCACGCCAGGCCTCCTTGTCTATCACCAACCCCCGGAGTTCACTCAGACTCATGTCCATAGAGTCAGTGATGCCATCCAGCCATCTCATCCTCGGTCATCCCATTCTTCTCCTGCCCCCCATCCCTCCTAGCATTAGAGTCTTTTCCAATAACTCAACTCTTCGCATGAGGTGGCCAAAGTACTAGAGTTTCAGCTTCAACATCATTCCCTTCAAAGAAATCCCAGGGCTGATCTCCTTCAGAATGGACTGGTTGGACCTCCTTGCAGTCCAGGGGACTCTCAAGAGTCTTCTCCAACACCACAGTTCAAAGCATCAATTCTTCGGTGCTCAGCCTTCTTCACAGTCCAACTCTCACATCCATACATGACCACTGGAAAAACCATAGCCTCGACTAGACGGACCTTAGTCGGCAAAGTAATGTCTCTGCTCTTCAATATGCTATATAGGTTGGTTATAACTTTCCTTCCAAGGAGTAAGCGGCTTTTAATTTCATGGCTGCAATCACCATCTTCAGTGCTTTTGGAACCCCCCAAAATAAAGTCTCACACTATTTCCACTCTTTCCCCATCTATTTCCCATGAAGTGATGGGACCGGATGCCATGATCTTCTTTTTTTGAATGTTGAGCTTTAAGCCAACTTTTTCACTCTCCTCTTTTACTGTCATCAAGAGGCTTTTTAGTTCCTCTTCACTTTCTGCCATAAGTGTGGTGTCATCTGCATATCTGAGGTTATTGATATTTCTCCCAGCAACCTTGATTCCAGCTTGTGCCTCTTCCAGTCCAGCGTTTCTCATGATGTACTCTGCATATAAGTTAATAAGCAGGATGACAATATACAGCCTTGACGTACTCCTTTTCCTATTTGGAACCAGTCTGTTGTTCCATGTCCAGTTCTAACTGTTGCTTTGTGACCTGCATATAGGTTTCTCAAGAGGCAGGTCAGGTGATCTGGTATTCTCATCTCTTTCAAAATTTTCCACAGTTTATTGTGATCCACACAGTCTAAGGCTTTGGCATAGTCAATAAAGAAGAAATTGATGTTTTTCTGGAGCTCTCTTGCTTTTCAGTGATCTAGCGGATGTTGGCAATTTGATCTCTGGTTCCTCTGCCTTTTCTAAAACCAGCTTGAACATCTGGAAGTTCACAGTTCACGTATTGCTGAAGCCTGGCTTGGAGAATTTTGAGCATTACTTACCTTGCGTGTGAGATGAGTGCAATTGTGTGGTAGTTTGAGCATTCTTTGGCATTGCCTTTCTTTGGGATTGGAGTGAAAATTGATCTTTTCCAGTCCTGTGGCCACTGCTGAGTGTTCCAAATTTGCTGGCATATTGAGTGCAGCACTTTCACAGCATCATCTTTCAGGATTTGAAATAGCTCAACTGGAATTCCATCACCTCAACTAGCTTTGTTCGTAGTGATGCTTTCTAAGGTCTACTTAACTTCACATTCCAGGATATCTGGCTCTAGGTGAGTGATCACACCATCGTGATTATCTTACCCATTGTACCAGCAGTGAAATCCACGGGTTCTATTTTTGGACACATTAACTTGGAGATTCATATTTGATATCCATAAGGATGCCAATAGCAGGTGGATAAATGACTTTGGGGTTCAGGGGAGAGTCAAGTTAGACAAATGGATTTGGAAGTCAGCAGCATATAGATTCGACTTGATGTTGAAAGTCACGCAAACACAGGAGATCACCTAGGGACAGAGTGAATACCAAGATGCAGCCCCAGGACTTATCGCTGAGATGCTCCAATATTTCCAGATTCTAAAGGAAGAGCATCTAGCAAGGAGATCAGGAAAAAAGTGAAGATGTGACATCATTGATGCCAGAGACCAGGGTGTCAAGCAAAGTTGCGACCTATGTGAAATATTGCTGAGAGTTTGAGAAAGTGACAACAAAGAAGTGTCCTTTGCTATTGGACATTACTGGGGACCTCGAGAGGAGCAATTTCAGTAAGTGGTGGAAATAGATAGTAGCTAGATTAGTGTGGATTGAATAGTGACTAGGAAGTAAAAATATGAATGGAGAACTATGGACAGAGGTTCATGACATTATACACGAGGTAGGGATCAAGACCATCCCCAAGAAAAAGAAATGCAAAAAGGCAAAATGGTTGTCTGGGAGGTCTTACAAATAGCTAAGAAAAGAAGAGAAGCTAATGGCAAAGGAGAAAAGGAAAGATATACCCATTTGAATGCAGAGTTCCAAAGAATAGCAAGGAGAGATAAGAAAACTTTCCTTAGCAATCAATGCAAAGAAATAGAGGAAAACAATAGAATGGGAAAGACAAGAGATCTCTTCAAGAGAATTAGAGATACCAAGGGAACATTTCATGCAAAGATGGTCTCAATAAAGGACCAACATGGTAGGGACCTAAAAGAAGCAGAAGATATTAAGAAGAGGTGGCAAGAACACACAGAAGAACACTACAAAAAAGATCATTACGACCCAGATAATCACAATGGTGTGCTCACTTACCTAGAGCCAGACATTCTGGAATGCGAAGTCAAGTGGGCCTTAGGAAGCATCACTTCGAACAAAGCTAGTGGATGTGATGAATTCCAGTTGAGCTATTTCACATCCTAAAAGATAATGCTACGAAAGTGCTGCACTCAACATGCCAGCACATTTGGAAAACTCAGCAGTGGCCACAGGACTGGAAAAGGTCAGTTTTCATTCCAATATCAAAGAAAGGCAATGCCAAAGAATGCTCAGACTATCGCACAATTGCACTCATCTCACATGCTAGCAAAAATAACGCTCAAAATTCTCCAAGCCAGGCTTTAACAATATGTGAACCGTGAACTTTCAGATGTTCAAGTTGGTTTTAGAAAAGGCAGAGGAACCACGATCAAATTGCCAACATCTGTTCAATCATCAAAAATGCAAGAGAATTCCCCAAAAACGTCTACTTCTGTTTTATCGACTACAACCAAAGCCTTTGACTTTGATCACAACAAACTGTGGAAAATTCTTAAAGAGATGGGAATACCAGACCATCTGACCTGCCTCCTGAGAAATCTGTATGCAGGCCAGGAAGCAACAGTTAGAACTGGACATGGAACAACAGACTGGTTCCAAATAGGAAAAGGAGTACGTCAAGGCTGTATATTGTCATCCTGCTTATTTAACTTATATGCAGAGTACATCATGAGAAATGCTGGACTGGATGAAGCACAAGCTGGAATCAAGGTTGCTGGGAGAAATATCAATATCAGGTATGCAGATGACACCAACTTTCTGCCAGAAAGTAAAGAAGAACTAAAGAGCCTCTTGATGAAAGTAAAAGAGGAAAGTGGAAAAAGTTGGCTTAAAGCTCAACATTCAAAAAAAGAAGATCATGGCATCTGGTCCCATCACTTCATGGGAAATAGATGGGGAAACAGTGGAAACAGTGAGAGACTTCATTTTTCTGGGCTCCAAAATCACTGCAGATGGTGACTGTAGCCATGAAATTAAAAGATGCATACTCCTTGGAAGGAAAGTTATGACCAACCTAGATAGCATATTCAAAAGCAGAGACATTACTTTGCCAACAAAGTCCTGTCTAGTCAAAGCTATGGTTTTTTCAGTGGTTATGTATGGATGTGAGAGTTGGAGTATAAAGAAGGGTGAGCACTGAAGAATTGATGCTTTTGAACTGTGGTGTTGGAGTCGACAAGAGTCCGTTGGACAGCAAGGAGATCAAACCAGTCCATCCTAAAGGAAATCATTGCTGAATATTCATTGGAAGGAGTGATGCTGAAGCTGAAACTCCAATAGTTTGGCCACCTGATGCAAAGAACCAGCTCATTGGAAAAGACCCTAATACTGGGAAAGATGAAGGTGGGAGGAGAAGGGGACGACAGAGGATGAGATGCTTGGATAGCATACTGCCTCAATGGACATGAGTTTGAGTGAACTCTGGGAGTTGGTGATGGACAGGGAGGCCTGGCATAGTGCAGTCCATGGGGTCTCAGAGTTGGACACAACTGAACAACTGAACTGAACTGTACTGAGGAGGTAAAAAAGTTGAAAGAGCACATGGAGATAACTTTTGAGAAGCATTTTGCCCAAAGTCTCACTATGCCTGAACCATCTGATGAGATCATGAACCTGTCCTAATTTCTACTTCTGAGCTTTTCTCCCTTTATTATGCCCCTTCAGTCAACTTATTTTGGAATCCCTTAGCTAAGATTACAGATTCTATGTTGTTAGCACTGTGGACCCCTCCCTAAATGGATAACTGTTCCATCATTCTGGGTCTTTACCTTACTGTTTATGAAATTAGGTCTATTGCTTGTAGACTCAGTGAGTTACTGCTGTGAAATAGATGGACTGCAGCAGATGATTTGGTTCATCTGTGTTTAAAATTTGCTAATAAAATTCCACACAATTATGGTCAATTAAACTTCAAGAAAGGAGCCCAGAACATATATTGGATAAAAGACAATCTATCAAGTAATGTTGGGAAAGTTGGACAGTTGCAATGTTTGATCAATGAGGTCACTCACACAATACACAAAAATAAACTAAAAATGGCTTAAAGCCTTGAACATAAGACATGACACCATAAAACTCCTAGAAGAGATCATAGGTAAACATTCTCTGACATAAATCATAACAATGTTTAGTCAGTCTCCCAAAGCAATAGAAATAAAAACAAAAATAAACAAATAGGACCTAATCAAACCTACAAGCTTTTGTACAATAAAGGAAACTATAAACAAAATGAAAGACAACCTACAGACTGAAAATATTTGTAAATGATAGGACTGACTAGGGCTTAATTTCCAAAATGCGTGAAGAGTTCATACAACTCAACAACAACAACAACCCAATTGAAAAATGGGCAGAAAATCTAAACATATTTTTCCAAACAGGACATAGAGATGACCAATGGGCACATGCACAGAAAAGATGCTGAACAATGCTAATTATTAGAGAAATGCAAATCAAAATTATAATGAGGTACCATCTCACACCAGTCAGAACGGCCATCAAAAGTCAACAAATAACAGACCATGTGTGGAGAAAAGATAACCCTCCTATACTGTTAGTGGAAATGTAAATTGGTGCAGCCACTGTGGAAAACAGTATGGAGGTTCCTCTAAAAACTAAAAATAGAATTAACATATGATCCAGCAATCCTACCCCTGTATCTAGAAAAATACATGTAATTCAAAAAAATATATGCACCCCAATATTCTAGCAGCATTATTCACAATAGCCAAGACACAGAAACAAACTAATGTCCATCGAGAGATGAATGGCTAAAGAAGATATGGTGCATATGTACAATGGAAAACTATTCAGACAGAAACAAGAATGAAATAATGCCATTTGCAGCCATATAGATAGAACTAGAAATTATCATGCTAAGTGAAGTCGGAAACAGAAAGACAAATACCATATGCTATCACTTATTCGTTAGACATAAAATATGGCACAGAGGAACCTAGCTATGAAACAGAAATATATTCACAGGAAACAGACTTGTGGTTGCCAAAGGGGAGGCGTGGGTTTGGACTTTGGGGTTAGCAGATGCAAGCTAGTATATACAGGATGGATAAACAACAAGGTCCTACTGTACAGGACAGGGGAGTATATTCAAAATCCAGTGATAAACCATAATGGAAAAGAATATAAAAAGAATGTATATATATATATATATATGTATGTATGTATGTATAATTGAATCACTTTGCCGTGCAGCAGAAATTAACACAACACTGTAAATCAACTATAATTAAACAAAAGAAAAAAGAAAAAAATCTCCAAGAAAGGAAGTACTTGAAAACTATTTCCAGATTAAACCTCACACACAGAACAAAAAACCAGCCTTTTCAATACAAATATAACTCAAACACAGGGAGTACCCCTGAGGTGTTTTTCATCTTGTTAATTACATTCACAGACTGCCTCACACCCAGTCTGGCATTCTACTAACCTAGAATCACTTGGCATCAACATCTCTGACATTATCAGTGGGGAATTCCTAGTTCAGATTCACAGGGGCTTGCATGCTGGGAAAGATTAAGGCCAAGAGGAGAAGGGGGCCACAGAGGAGGAGATGGTTGGTTGGCATCACTAACTCAATGAATATGAGTATGAACAAACTGTAGGAGATGGTGAAGGACAGGGAAGGCTGGCGTGCTGCAGTTCATGGGGTTGCAAAGAGTTGGACACGACTTAGCGACTGAACAACGACAAATTCTCTATGAAAGGAAAAATAATTAGAGGAGACTAGGGATTTGGAAATCCAAGGAAGTAAAAAAAAAAAGTCTTAAATCCTCCCAGGAGTACTTGAATATGGCAATCTCCTGGAAAGGAAAAAGAAAAATATATATTAAATATATGCTTGAAAATAGATGTATAAATTTTTGAGAACTTGCTTATATTAAATGAATTCCAAATGCCTGCTACTGTTATTTCTGGAGCTCTTTGGGAGGCTAAACCAGCATGATTCCTTTTCTCTTTTAGCTAGAGTATGTTGCAGCAGCTGCCCAAAAGAGGCAAAGAAGGAATTAATATAATGTCAGACTTTATTTTTTGGGGCTCCAAAATCACTGCAGATGGTGACTGCAGCCATGAAATTAAAAGCGCTTACTCCTTGGAAGAAAAGTTATGACCAACCTAGATAGCATATTCAAAAGCAGAGACATTACTTTGCTGACTAAGGTCCGTCTAGTCAAGGCTATGGTTTTTCCAGTAGTCATGTATGGATGTGAGAGTTGGACTGTGAAGAAGGCTGAGCACCAAAGAATTGATGCTTTTGAACTGTGGTGTTGGAGAAGACTCTTGAGAGTCCCTTGAACTGCAAGGAGATCCAACCAGTCCATTCTGAAGGAGATCAGCCCTGGGATTTCTTTGGAAGGAATGATGCTGAAGCTGAAACTCCAGTACTTTGGCCACCTCATGCGAAGAGTTGACTCATTGGAAAAGACTCTGATGCTGGAGGGATTGGGGGCAGGAGGAGAAGGGGACGACCTAGGATGAGATGGCTGGATGGCATCACTGACTCAATGGGTGTGAGTTGGTGATGGACAGGGAGGCCTGGCGTGCTGCAATTCATGGGGTCACAAAGAGTGGGACACGACTGGGTGACTGAACTGAACTGAACTGAACTGAATGTCTCACAGACCTATGACCAAGAAGGCAGTTCTCCTGTCATTGTCCCAAGCTGACAGATGAAGATGGAAAATCGGAGAGACAGACTGGGAAAAGCCATCCCCCTGGACTTCAAGTCCACCAAGTGGGGCTGGCTGGGCATTTTGGCAAAGATTTCCTAGAGGGGCACTCTGAGCCACAAGGAACAGGCTCTGCCTGTCTTGATAAGTCACCTTCCCTCTCCCAAGACCAAGACCAAGTGAAGTCAGTCGTGCGTGACTCTTTGTGACCCCATGGACTGTAGCCTACCATGCTCCTCTGTCCATGGGATTTTCCAGGCAAGAGTACTGGAGTGGGTTTCCATTTCCTTCTTCAGAGGATCTTCCTTGAATGTCTCACAGACCTATGACCAAGAAGGCAGTTCTCCTGTCATTGTCCCAAGCTGACAGATGAAGATGGAAAATCGGAGAGACAGACTGGGAAAAGCCATCCCCCTGGACTTCAAGTCCACCAAGTGGGGCTGGCTGGGCATTTTGGCAAAGATTTCCTAGAGGGGCACTCTGAGCCACAAGGAACAGGCTCTGCCTGTCTTGATAAGTCACCTTCCCTCTCCCAAGACCAAGACCAAGTGAAGTCAGTCGTGCGTGACTCTTTGTGACCCCATGGACTGTAGCCTACCATGCTCCTCTGTCCATGGGATTTTCCAGGCAAGAGTACTGGAGTGGGTTTCCATTTCCTTTTTCAGAGGATCTTCCCAACCAAGGGATCAAACCCAGGTCTCCAGCATTGTAGGCAGACACCTTACCATCCTCAATTGTTCTGCAAAATTGCCATGCTGAGAGAAAAAAAAAAAAAAAGATTGCCACGTGAGTTCAAATTTTCCCTTCTGAGAAAGTGCTCTTTAATTGGCATGTCCAGCCACAACCTTTATTTATACACCAGTTAATGTTCTTTCACATGACTATCAGACACTTTTAAGTCTTGTCATCACCACAAAGCACATATAAAACTAAACTTATTACGGTCCACCAAAACCCAGGTTAAATTGAGCTTGTACATTTCCGTAAATGGAATCACAGTTTCCAGTCAAATAACTCTGGTGTCATTTTCAGCTACTTTCTCCTTCATCTCCTCTTCTAGGTCTTTAGCCCTTTCTTTATCCCAGCCACTAATTCACTTTTTGTCTCTATGGATTTGCCCATTCTGGACACTTCATACAAATGAATAAAACAAATATGTGGCACCTTATATCTGCCTTTGTTCACTTAGCATAATATTTATCCATATTGTAACGTGTATCAGTATTTCATTCCTTTTTATTGCCAAATACTATTCCATTGCATGGTCATATCACATTGTGTTTTTCCATTCATCAGTTGATGGATATTTGTTTCCATTTTGGGGGCAATTATGAATAATGTTGTCATGAACATCCGTGAGCATGTTTTTGTGTATACATGTTTTCAGTTCTCTTAGGTACCTGCCTAGGGATGGAGCTGCTTGGTAATTTGGAAACTCTATGTTTAACATTTTGAGGAAGTACCAAGTGAAAGTCAAAGTCGCTCAGTCATGTCCAACTCTTTGCGACCCATGGATAGTCTATGGAATTCCCCAGGCCAGAATACTGGAGTGGGTGGCTGTTCCCTTCTCCAGGAGATCTTCCCAACCCAGGGATTGAACCCCGGTCTCCTGCATTGTAGGCAGATTTTTTACCAGCTGAGTCACATTGGAAATACCAAACTGTTTCCAAATAGCCACACCACTGCACATTCCCACCAACAATGTATGTGGGTTTCAAGTTCTCTACAGGCTTGCCTATGCTTATTGTCTGGGTCTTGATCTTCCTCTTCTCTGAAATCCTTCCCATTTCTGGCCTTGCTGGCTCCAAAAAAGGCTTGTGGGTATAATGGTGAACTCAAGTAAAGGGAAGACCAGGAGTCATATGGCTGTGTCAGTATTAGAGAACAGAAACAATTCTGTTCCAGCTGGTAAATAACCACCACCTCAAACCAGAGAGTGCCTACTCCCTGAACAGCTGTGCCTAGGCTGCCCCATTCCTATCTCTAGAAACCCCCAGACCTCTCCACCATTTAGCAGCCACAGGACTAATGCTTGGACAATCAAGGGCTCTTGAATATCCCTCCATTGCTATGGCTGGTCCCCACTGTCAGGTATTTTGAATATTACCCCTGGAGAAAAGAGGTCATATTTATTAAATGAAGACAGAACCAAATATTGAAGTTATTATAGATAACAAATTACATGGTTCCATTAAACACTGACTGTACTCAAAGGATTTCCTAACAGCATTTGAATCAGCATCTCCTTTACCACTCTCTGAATATGAAACCCATTGAATGTCCCACATCCTGGACAATGCCAGTTGCCCTTTCTGGCACAGTTCTTTCCTGCTTGTGTTTCTTTCTCATATTGATCCTTTTAAGATTTCATGTTCCAGAACTAATCAAAATATCTGACTTATTTTCCTGGTTATTAGGAACACAACTCTCTGAAAGCAGCATCAGCCTCTTCTTGGCCCTTCAGAGTCTGTTTTATAAAAGTCTATGTTACATGAGGAGACATGAAAAGACCACTGTCCACACTAATCAAAAAATACCCATATTATCACCTTACATCCAAAATATTAATTTTTTTTTTTTTTTGGCCACGACACATGGCATGTGGGATCCTAATTCCCTGACCAGGCATCAAACCCACATACCCTATATTGGGGGTGTGGAGTCTCAACCACTGGACTGCCAGGAAAATCCCCCAATACTAAGTTTTTTACCCCTTTCTGCACACAGCTGATGCTTAACTCTTTTAGTTTTGAATTATTTTTCACCCCTCATTATCTGGCACCAATGATAGAGACAGAAATGAATGTCCTGGGACCTAAACACTAACCATAAGAGCAGACAGCTGTTACTTGGAGGAATTTGGGAATTTGAAGAGTAAGAAATGGACAACAATTTTAAAAATAATTTCTTTTACTCATCTTAAGGCAGGAACCTCCTTTAAAAGTGAATATTTTTCTAGAATCTTGAGATGACATCAAATGACATCAAATTAATTATGACAAATTAACAATGACATCAAATTAATGTATTTTCATATTCAAGAAATATTTAATCATCAACTACAATATTCATGCATCTTCCTAGGCATTAGCAATATAAAGGTGACTAAAGAGATATCATCAGTTCAGTTTAGTTTAGTCAGTCATGTCTGACTCTTTGTGATCCCATGGACTGCAGCATGCCAGGCCTCCCTGTCCATCACCAACTCCCAGAGTTTACTCATGTCCATCGTGTCGGTGATGCCATCCAACCATGTCATCCAGTCATCCCCTTCTCCTCCTGCCTTCAATCTTTCTAAGCATCAGGGTCTTTTCCAATGAGTTGGTTCTTTGCATTAGCTGGCCAAAGTATTGGAGTTTCAGCTTCAACATCAGTCCTTCCAATGAACACCCAGGACTGATCTCCTTTAGGATGGACTGGTTGGATCTCCTCGCAGTCCAAGGGACTCTTAAGAGTCTTCTCCAACACCACGGTTCAAAAGCATCAATTCTTTGGTGCTCAGCTGTCTATATAGTCCAACTCTCACATCCATACATGACCACTGGAAAAAGATGGCTTAAAACTCAACATTCAGAGAGCAGATACACACTATTATATGTAAAACAGATAAGCAATGAGGACCTACTGTATAGCACAGGGAACTAAGAACTTCCAGATGTTCAATCTGGATTTAGAAAATGCACAGCAACCAGAGATCAAATTGCCAACATCTTTTGATCATTGAAAAAGCAAGAGAGTTCCAGAAAAACATCTACTTCTGCTTTATTGACCAAAGCCTTTGACTGTGTGGATCACAACAAACTGTGGAAAATTCTTAAAGAGATGGGAATACCAGACCACCTGACCTGCCTCCTAAGAAGTCTATATGCAGGTCAAGAAGCAATAGTTAGAACCAGACATGGAACAGCAGACTAGTTCTAAACTGGAAAAAGAGTATGTCAAGGCTGTATATTGTTACCTTGCTTATTTAACTTATATGCAGAGTACATCATGAGAAATGTTGGGCTGGATGAAGCACAAGCTGGAATCAAGACTGCCAGGAGAAATATCAAGAGATGCCATAGCTGCCCTTAATTGATCCCAGATCACACTGTGATAGAACACAAAGGTGGCACCCCATCTTCACAACCCCTTGGAAACATGTCTTTGTCTATAACGTTGCAGTGACCCCCACCCCATCGCCCCCCATTCTGGACTTGTCCATGTAACTCAGTCTGGGCCCACTAGAATAAGCCACGAGTAACAGTGCGCCTGTGCCATCTCAAGAGGCCTTTCTGTCTCTCTTGTGCATCTTCCACTGACAAGAGATGCCTGAGGCAGCATCTGGAGGATAACAGACATGTAAGCACTTGTCCCTGTCACCCAAATGGAGGCTCAGAACAGCAGTCACCTGGCTGATCCCATCCCCAGATATATGAGCAAATCTAGCTTCTAGAGCTAAGAACAACCGTTGCCCTGCCAGCCTGTAGCTGACCCCAAGTACATGAGCAATAGACACATTGTTGACTGCCAATGAGATTTTGTGGTGTTTCATTACACAGCATTATGTGGCAACAGATAAGTGACATACCGCTTAGTCATAAAAATGATCATGAACTCACAAGCTGAAGTGTGTGCTCTGAAGGACACAAATACAGAAACAAAAGCACGTGAAAACTAGATCCAGCCAGACTGGGTAGGGAGGGGAGGTCAAAGAACACTTCTTTAAGGAAGAGACATGTAAGCAAAGATCTAAAGGATATGCAGAAATTAACTAGGTGCAGAGCGGGTAAGAGTTGTTTAGGTCACTGGAGTGGCCTTTGCAAGGCTTGCAGGGAAGTAGCTCAGACTTTGAGTAAGACCAGTATGGCTGGAACATGGCAAGAAAGAGGAGAGTGCAAAGCAATGAGGCCACACTGACAGGCAGTGACTGGAGAAAGCAGACAGTCTTGTAGAACACTCAAAGGGTTTGAGACTTGGTCCAGACAACTGTGTGAACTACTGAATGGTTAAGATGGCAAAAATAGTGGTTCTTCTCCTGTGGCTACCTAGCTTTGGAGTGGGTATGAAGTTTCTCACACAACCCATTGTAATTTGCCCATGAATTTTTCAAGCTAGCTTTAAAACAAGGATATCATTCATCCAGCCATTTATTCAATGAACTTTTTATTTAGCTCAGTTCAGTTGCTCAGTCGTGTCCAACTCTTTGCGACCTCATGAATCGCAGCATGCCAGGCCTCCCTGTCCATCACCAACTCCCATCGA
>SJXQ01003206.1:0-105303 GCA_006408695.1 Aepyceros melampus
ACTTCTTTATGTTACTGCAGTTTAATAGCTTTATGATAGTTTTCATGCAAATAATACATAAAAACAAACACAAACAATAAAAGAAGCATTTTTAATCTTGCAGTATTTGGATAGGCATGGCAACCCACTCCAGTATTCTTGTCTGGAGAATCCCCATGGCAAGAGGAGCCTGGCTAACTACAGTCCATATGTTGCCAAACTTGAACACAGCTGAGCAACTAAGCACACTTTTAAAAATAGAATAGTAGTACTATCTATATTACCACTGCATTTATGCTTCCTTTCTGACATTAAGGCTTGAAATAAAAATACTGTATTATTGTACTCCATCAGCTTGCCTTGTAGCTCAGTCAGTAAAGAATCTGCCTACAGTGCAGAAGAACCTGTGTAAATCCCTTGGTTGGGAAGATTCCCTGGAGAAGGAAATGGCAATGCACTTCAATATCCTGGCTGAAACAATCTATGGAGAGTGGAGCCTGGTGGGCTTCTGTCCATGGGGTCACAAAGAGTCAGGCCCGACTGAGTGACTAACACTTATTGTACTCCAAACAGTTCTGTACAGTAAAGTACACAAAAGCACACCCACTTGTCTGGGATGTGCCCATGACCATGTGTGTCAGATCTGTGAACTAATTGATGTGATTCCACATTAAAATGCACTTTAACATGTTTGAAAGTTTTCCACTTGAAGGTTTGTTTGTAACAGACTTGCTACACAGGTGTTCAGTGAATGTATGTAGTGAATGAACAAGAGAGGAGAGTAAGGAGCTGCCTCTTGTTTCCATTTTTGCATGTATTCTGGCCAGTCTGAATAGGAATTCCACTGAGCGTAACTGAGGCCCGGGGTATGGGAACATCACTGCAAGTGACAGAGGTCCAGGATTCCAGGATGTGGCACAAGAAGCATGGTTGGTTGAAAAGAGCCAGGAGTACGAAGTAGGAGGAAACAAGTTTTCACGCGTTTATGTGAAAGATTCAGCAAATATCATCTGGATTTGTTTGTAGTGACTGAGATGTGGTTTAGAGGAGCAGTCTCTGTTGCTCAGTATGAGCAAAGAAAGGAGAATGAACCATGAAAATCGAACATGTGTCCCCGGTCAAGTATATCTAGTATTGAAGAGATGTCAGTCAATCAGTAGTTCAGTCACTCAGTCGTGTCCGACTCTGCAACCCCAAGGATCGCAGCATGCCTGGCCTCCTTGTCCATCACCAACTCCCAGAATTCACCCAGACTCACGCCCATCAAGTCAGTGATGCCATCCAGCCATCTCATCTTCTGTCGTCCCCTTCTCCTCCTACGCCCAATCCCTCCCAGCATCAGTCTTTTCCAATGAGTCAACTTTTTGCATGAGGTGGCCAAAGTACTGGAGTTTCTGCTTTAGCATCATTCCTTCCAAAGAAATCCCAGGGCTGATCTCCTTCAGAATGGACTGGTTGGATCTCCTTGAGTCCAAGGGACTCTCAAGAGTCTGCTCCAACACCACAGTTCAAAAGCATCAATTCTTCAGTGCTCAGTCTTCTTCACAGTCCAACTCTCACATCCATACATGACTACTGGAAAAACCACAGCCTTAACTAGATGGACCTTAGTCGGCAAAGTAATGTCTCTGCTTTTGAATATGCTGTGTAGGTTGGTCATAACTTTTCTTCCAGGGAGTAAGTGTCTTTTAATTTCATGGCTGCAGTCACCATCTGCAGTGACTTTGGAGCCCAGAAAAATAAAGTCTGACACTGTTTCCCCGTCTATTTCCCATGAAGTGATGGGACCAGATGCCATGATCTTCGTTTTCTGAATGTTGAGCTTTAAGCCAACTTTTTCACTCTCCTCTTTCACTTTCAACAAGAGGCTTTTTAGTTCCTCTTCACTTTCCACCATAAGGGTGATGTCATCTGCATATCTGAGGTTATTGATATTTCTCCTGGCAATCTTGATTCCAGCTTGTGCTTTCTCCAGTCCAGCGTTTCTCATGATGTCCTCTGCATATAATTAAACAAGCAGGGTGACAATATACAGCCTTCACCTACTCCTTTTCCTATTTGGAAACAGTCTGTTGTTCCATATCCTGTTCTAACTGTTGCTTCCTGACCTGCATACAGATTTCTCAAGAGGCAGGTCAGGTGGTCTGGTATTCCCATCTCTTTCAGAATTTTCCACAGTTTATTGTGATCCACACAGTCAAAGGCTTTGGCATAGTCAATAAAGCAGAAATAGATGTTTTTATGGAACTCTCTTGCTTAAAGAGACAGGTTCTAACTGTTGCTTCCTGACCTGCATACAGATTTCTCAAGAGGCAGGTCAGGTGGTCTGGTATTCCCATCTCTTTCAGAATTTTCCACAGTTTCTTGTGATCCACACAGTCAAAGGCTTTGGCATAGTCAATAAAGCAGAAATAGATGTTTTTCTGGAACTCTCTTGCTTTTTCCATGATCCAGCGGATGTTGGCAATTTGATCTCTGGTTCCTCTGTCTTTTCTAAAACCAGCTTGAACATCTGGAAGTTCATGGTTCTGGATGAATTTAACTCAGATGACCATTATATCTACTATTGCAAGCAGGAATCCCTTAGAAGAAATGGAGTAGCCATCATGGTCAACAAAAGAGTCTGAAATACAGTACTTGGATGCAGTCTCAAAAATGACAGAATGATCTCTGTTCATTTCCAAGGCAAACCATTCAATATCACAGTAATCCAAGTCTATGCCCCAACCAGTAACGCTGAAGAAGCTGAAGTTGAATGGTTCTATGAAGACCTACAAGACCTTTTAGAACTAACACCCAAAAAAGATGTCCTTTTCATTATAGGGAAGTGGAATGCAAAAGTAGGAAGTCAAGAAACACCTGGAGTAACAGGCAAATTTGGCCTTGGAATGCAGAGTGAAGCAGGGCAAAGACTACTAGAGTTTTGCCAAGAAAATGCACTGGTCATAGCAAACACCCTCTTCCAACAACACAAGAGAAGACTCTACATGTGGATATCACCAGATGGTCAACACCAAAATCAGGTTGATTATGTTCTTTGCAGCCAAAGATGGAGAAGCTCTACACAGTCAACAAAAACAAGACTGGGAGCTGACTGAGGCTCAGATCATGAACTCCTTATTGCCAAATTCAGACCGAAATTGAAGAAAGTAGGGAAAACTGCTAGACCATTCAGGTATGACCTAAAATCAAATCCCTTATGATTATACAGTGGAAGTGAGAAATAGATTTAAGGGTCTAGATCTAATAAATGGAGTGCCTGATGAACTGTGGATGGAGGTTTGTGACACTGTACAGGAGACAGGAATCAAGACCATCCCCATGGAAAAGAAATGCAAAAAAGCAAAATGGCTGTCTGAGATAAAATAATTAATATTAATAGATGTTGTATATAATAACTTTTACAGAGTAGGAAATCTTGATTTTGCTTCCTTTTTAAATACTATATGCTATACATAGTATACTATACATTTTAATACTATAATACTATACATAGTTCCTGATAAGCATCACTTTTTAAAGAAAACTTTAAATCTTATATTGACATATAGCCAATTAACAATGTTGTAATAGTTTCAGGTGGACAGCAAAGGGACTCAGCCATACATATATATGTATCTTTTCTCCCTTAAACTTGCTTCCCATCCAGGCTGCCACATAACACTAAGCACAGCTCCCTGTAAGCATCACTTTTAATAGCCACACAGTTGGTAAAGAATCCACCTGCTAATGCAGGAGATGTGAGAGACTCAGTTTCAATCCTGGGTTGGGAAGCTCCCCTGGAGAAGGAAATGGCAACCCACTTCAGTATTCTTGCCTGGAGAATCCCATGGACAGAGGAGCCTGGTGGGCTACAGTCCATGGGGTGGTGAAGAGTGAAACATGACTGAGTACATATACACACACACAAGAAACAAAATATCCTGTTACATGTATCTTCTTTAGCAATCTCCTCATATTAAAGGTTTAAGTCATTTTTAATGCTAATATTAAAAAGCAGAGACAATACTTTGACAACAGAGGTCCGTCTAGTCAAAGTTATGGTTTGTCCAGTAGTCATGTATGGATGTGAGAGTTGGACTAGAAAGAAAGCTGAGTACCAAAGAATTGATGCTTTTGAACTGTGGTGTGGGAGAAGACTCTCGAGAGTCTTGGACTGCAAGGAGATCCAACCAGTCCATTCTGAAGGAGACCAGTCCTGAATATTCATTTGAAGGACTGATGCTGAAGCTGAAATTCCAATACTTTGGCCACCTGATGCAAAGAACTGACTCATTTGAAAAGACCCTGCTGCTGGGAAAGACTGAAGGCGGGAGAAGGAGACAACAGAGGATGAGATGGATGGATGGCATCACCGACTCAATGGATATGAGTTTGAGTAAGCTCCAGAAGTTGGTGATGGATAGGGAAGCCTGGCGTGCTGCAGTCCATGGGATTGCAAAGAGTCAAACACTACTGAGTGACTGAACTGAACTGAACATCTTTGGGTCTTTCCTTGCATTTCTATTTCTTTAGGATTGATTCTTAGAAAGTGGAATTATTAGATCAAATGACATTGTGTAGGTATACTGTGAGATGAAAGGGCTCTTCTAGTTGGGCAATAACATGGAACTGGCATTCAAGAGACCTGGGTTTCAACCCCAGATTGCCAAACATTCTCTGTGTGGTCTTGAACAAGTCACTTTCTCTCTCTGGATGAGAGTTTTCTTTCATGTTAAATAAGAGAATGGGAATAAGTCCTTGCACTTTGAATGGAAGTATTATACCACTCAGCTAAAACTGTAAAGTATTACTTTTATATTAAAACAAACATCATATATATATGTGTGTGTGTGTGTATATATATATATATTCCACATCTTCTTTATTTGTAAAACTGACATTTAAATTTCAAGATAAAATTCAAAATTCCAAAAATTTCTTGCTTTTATTTGGCTAGTTAGATTTCTCCCACAGAACAAACCTCCCTTAGAGCATGTTCAGGATCCTTGGCCAATAGGAGTATGTCAATGAGAAAGTTTAAGAAGAATTGGACTAAGTGATCTCATATACTAATTGTAGTCTGGATGTTCTGTGCATACATAGTTCCTGATGTCTAAACTACGTATCCTTAGCAAATCTTCCAGGTCTGATTTAGTCTTCATCCTGGGATTGGGATATTTTCATACTTTTTTCTATTGACCAGCTCCGTGTGGACTCAGGTTAAAAAAACTTTTGAAGATTCTTTAAAATCTGATCAGTCTGTCCTTAGCCTACACATCTGCCCTTAGCTTAACACATCACACTGGTTCACAGAAGCTTGCCTTCAGGCACTTATTCATTTACACAAAAATATTTATTTTGGGGCACATAGTCCAACTCTATGTGTCAGACAACATTATAAAAAGCCAAATACAAAGATGAATAAGATATAATATTTATCCCTGTCTTCTGGGAATTAATAATATATTTCCCACAAAGTATCCCAGAAAACGCCCAATGTCAATAGGTACTATTTTTTTTTTAAAGAGTATTCATATCAAATATGTTTGAGAAGTGTTGAATTAAAGTTAAGCAGGTTCATTTACTGCAGGCCTTTTCAGAGACTTTAATATGCTAATAGACAAAGTGTGCAGTGTTCCCAAAGTTATTTGTTTAGGAAACTCTTCATTTGTGGACTACCTCCAAGAACTAGAGACTCATGGCTCACAATTTGAGAAATGCTGACCTAGTAAAATCTAATCAGTACACTTACTCAAAAAATAAATTGTAGTTTTATAGATAGCAAAATACAGAGGGAACTGAAGACAGCTTCTTTCTCTTGAAGAGCTTTCAATCTATTTAATTGGAAGGGTAGTCCTGAAACACACACAGAGAATATCCACAAACAAACACATGAAAATCAATGTGAAAGCGTGGAGATGTGGAATCAGCAGAAAAATCTGAAGGGAAAAGGATGAAATTAATCCTTTCAATTAATTGATCGAGGAACATTTCATGGAAGAAATAGGGTTTGGAGAAAAATTTCTCCCATGAAATAAAACTCCAAAATTTATTTTCTTAAGAAAACATTATGCTAAGTGAAATGTCGGACATGGAAGGACAAATTACTGCGTGAGCCCACATGTATATGTAGATTCTAAAAGAGTCAAAGTCATCAAATCAGATTGTATCAGGGTATGGGGTACGGGAGAAACGAAAAGATATCGGGCAAAGGGTACAAAGTTTCAGTTAGCCGGGATAAATATTTTCTGAAGATTTTATGTACAGCCTGTTAATTGTGATACTGGTGAATAATTGAAATTTTCCAAGAGAATAGCTCTCAAATTAAATCTTCTGAACACACACAAGAGGATAACTATATAGAGGTGACTATATAGAGGTGGTAGATGAATTATTTAGGTTGGCTGTGGAGATCCTTTCACAAAGTAAGCACATTCTCAGTTGCTAAGTTGTGTCTGACTCTTTGCAACCCCACAGACCAGCTCTCCAGGCTCCTCTGTCCATGAGATTTTCTAGGCAAGAATACTGAAGTGGGTTGCCATTTTCTTCTCCAGGGTATCTTCCCAGCCAAGGGATTGAACCCTTGTTGCCTGCATCTCCTGCATAGGTAAGCTGGTTCTTTACTGCTGAGTCATCTGGGAAGCCTTCACAGTGTTCGCTGATGTTGTTTAGTCGCTCAGTCGTGTCCGACTCTTTGCAATCCCATGGACTGTAGCCTGCAAGGCTCCCCTGTCCATGGGACTCTCCAGGCAAGAATACTGGAGTGGGCTGCCATTTCCTTTCCCATCACAATATATATATAACCACAAAATCATCAAGTGGTACACTTTAAATGTATATAATTTATTTCTCTATGTCAGATATATTTAAATAAAATGATTTTAAAAAGAAAATAATGCATTTTCATTAAGGAAACAACTTTTTTAATTACAGAAAAGTAAAATAACCCTCAAACCCATACACATACATACGTATATATTTATACATATATACTTTTCCTCTTTTCATGAGGGACTATTTTCTACTAGAATTTTTTTCAGTTCTACAATCAACTTTATTGTAATATAATCTATACACATACCATTTAGAAAATACCCAGAAAAATTTATGTACAAGAGTTGTTACTATTGCATTTGGAGAAAGCTGGCAAGTTCTTGCTACTAGCATAGCCTAGGAAATACCAAGAAAACCTAATATATTGGAGTAGATATTGCCGCGTTTGGCCCACAGTTTGATAGTCCTCAGGGTTAATCTGAAGTTGTCAATGTTTGGTACTAGATATAAAATTTCATTGGATACCCTGGAACCGTTAAGACTTATTATACATCTTACATCCAGATTTTTAAGCAGACTGTCTTCTGTTAAGTCCAAGTCTTCTGGAATAGTCTGCAGTGCTAATCTTGCAAACAAAATATCAATCTCTATCCCATAAAAACACAGTTTGATAACTGGTACAAATGCCTCTTCAACAGGTCTTAAATCTTTTACTTCTCCCTATAATTTCAGCTTATCATAGAATGAGGTGAAAAAAAATCACTTCGATTAACAAGTCTTGGTGCAACACACAATGCATCAATATCGGCACCTTTTGTGTGCACTCCTAATCTATAAAATACATATGTAAAATTTTTCCCACCAACATTTTCAATTACAGATCGTGGAAGATTCTTGCTTTCACTGATTTCTCATATCCACTCGGTTACCAGGTTATTTAATTTTCCCCAAATTAAAATCCTGTGCTGCAGTTCCTCTTCCTCTTCAAAAACCCCAAAGGGCTTCAGAGTCTCAACTAGCTTCTGTGTAAGTAGGCAGTCAGTCTCCTTGGGGCCTGCTAAGTCGGTCCTGAATATTCACTGGAAGGACTGATGCTGAAGCTGAAACTCCAATACTCTGGCTACATGATGCAAAGAACTGACTCACTGGAAAAGACCCTGATGCTGGGAAAGATTGAAGGCGGGAGGAGAAGAGGATGATAGAGGATGAGATGGTTGGATGGCATCACTGACACGATGGGCATGAGTTTGGGTAAGCTCCAGGAGTTGCTGATGAGCAGGGAAGCCTGGGTACTGCAGTGCATGAGGTCGCAAAGAGTCGGACACGACAGCGACTGAAATGACTGAAGCTGATGGGAGAAGTAATGCCTTAGTGCTTCTGTGGCGACTGTGCTTGCTGGGATCCCTGTGATGTAACTGGAAATGGCATCATCTCCTGAGCTGGTACCACCCAGTCTCTTTCTCACCCCCCCAGCCCCCTCCTGCAACCCATGCAGCTGCCACCCTGGCCATGATCTGCTAAGGCGAGAGGAGGGGTGGGGCTGCCTTAGCCCTGGGTCCTACCCAACTCCCACAGCTGCTCCCGCCTCTTTAAGCCCTTCTCCCCCTTCCCCTTCCTCCTCTCTACTAGTATTTTTAATATGCATTGCTTTTGGAGGAATTATTTATAAGTATAAATAAATAATTTTTGTTTTCTTGCTAAGGTAAGGAAAAATTTGTGCCTCGAAGCTATGCGTTGTTTAGAGCACACCCTTCCAAGTTATTCTGCTCTCACCTTCTATTGTCTTTGAGCTATTTTACAATTCTGAAAATTGCAAATAACCCTATGGCATTATCTTTGTGGGGGAGATTCTTCAGAGTAGGACTAATAAGTCAAAAAGTATGGAAAGATTTCAGGCTCTTGATCCATTGGTCAGGTTGCCTTACAGAACAGTGAATGAGAATTCTCTTTCCTTGACAAAGGGTCGGACAGTTTCAATTGGTGCTTGTGTTCACCCCAGTCAGTTCTGGAGTGAAAGCCAGCTTGTATTGCTTTTAAAAATACCTTTTATTATGTCAGATAGGAAACAGTATTGTCTCAGTTGGGGGGTGGCTTTTAATTAAAAACATATTAACAATATAAAAGAATTTATGTAAGTTTAATAAATATAGTAAGATGTGGACAACTTCATCCAGCAGAATTCTCTCTCAGGGAATACCATGTGTGTCAAGAAGAATGTGTGTCTTGGGAATTTCCTTGGTGGTCCAGTGGCTAAGACTCCATGCACCCAGCGTAGACAGCCCAGGTTCAATCCCTGGTCAGGGAACCAGATCCACAGGCAGAAACTAAGAGTTCACATGCCACAGCTAAAAATCCTGCATGCTGCAATGAAAATGGAAGATACTGGCTGCAACTGAGATCTGGCGCAGCCAAATAAATAATTTTTTTTTAAAGGAAGAAATGTCATGATGAGATGGATGGAGTAGGGATGAGACCCCCAAAATCATGCTGATAGAAAGTGATGGTCACTGATTGCTGCAACCCACCTCCTAGAACAACCCTTGGCAAATGGCAGATGCTCAGCTAATACTTGTTGAATGTATGAATTATGGAGCCTGCTTTTTAAGGCGTATAGGTTCTATTAACTGGAGAATTCTTTCTTGTGCTAGATCCTAGCAATGAGTTTCCCAGGTTAGAAACGTAACAGAGGCAGCTAAGTTGATCTGCCAGTAGATGATGGAAGAGTTTGAATTTCCTGGGATCATCTTAGAGTGAGAGTCAGCAGAAAGGACAGACGTACACTTCGCAGAGAAGCAGCAGAGGGGGAGAAAAACCCTTCAGTCTGGAGGGTGAGGTTGAGACAGGACTTCAGAGAATATAACACTGTAAGGTACAGTTCGGGCCGAGGCAGAAAGAGGAAAGATGACCTCAACAGAAGTCGGTTACCTTTATTCAGGCAAGGAGGGGCGACAGTCGGCCTAAGGACCAGGCTCAGCGCAGAGAGGGACCAGGGAGGCTCCATATTTGTAGGGAGGTTTGTGTAAGCGATAAGGGAAACGTTAATCAGGCAGGATGTTTTGGGTATACTTTAGTTGAGATGGCATTTGTAGTTGGGCAGGGAGTGATAAGTCTTCTGGACAGGTGTAGGGGGTGAAAGGTTTCCAGACAGGGGGTGATAAGTCCCAGATAGATGCAACCGGCCTGGAGCATTGGGGCAGGACCTAAAGTTCTATTTTGTTTTCTCCGAAGTTAGATGATTCAGCAAGGGGCTTTGAGACTGTTGTTTTCTTTTCTAGGTCCCAAAGACTCCTTCATAAACCTCCTTTTAAAAATTTATTTTATTAAAGTATAGTGATTTATGTCGTGTTAATTTCTGCTATACAGTAAAGTGATTCTGTTATATATATATGTATATATCACACACACATTCTTTATCGTATTCATTTCTATTATGGTTTATCACAAGACATTAACAATAGCTCCCTGTGCTATACAAGAGGACCTTGTTGTCTATTTGTTTATCCATCCTATGTATGATAGCTTGCCCCTGCTAATTCCAAACTCCCAATCCCATTCCTCCCCTCCGGCAACTGCAAGTCTGTTCTCTATGTCTGTGGACATCTTAAAGGAATTTAAGTGGCTTGCTGTGGGGTGGCTAATGCACAGCCTCTTCTCAGTCTCTCTTTCAGGGTGTAGCAACAGCTGCCTTACTTACTAATGCTTTTGTGTGAGTGGATTCAGAGAGGTGCTGAGCTCCCCACGTCTACACAGCACGTACAGAGGGACAATGAGTGAGCACATGGGTGTGGAAGAGTGAAGTGACACGTATGTAGACGAAGGAGAGAGCGAGCGATCCCCCTCCTGAAACACGCCCCGCTCTGTCTGGCCAGCCGTGTCCCCAGGGCTGTTTTAAAGTGCAGGTGGCTTGAAGTCATGGTTTAGAGTGAGTGGCCGGGGTGTCAGGGGCTTTGGGGCAGGCATTTGTGCAGTTTTGAGTTTTATTGCACATTTCCTGGTGCACCTTATTGAAGGAAAATGTCTGCAACTTTTCACACACTGCTTCTAAAAGTGTATAAACATGGCAGGGCTCACAAATTTTGAGTTTCAAGAACCCATTTCTTTTCAACTTCATATCTAAAAATGAATCTCATCAATTTTATAGCTCTTCTGTCCCTTATTCCACTTTTGAATTCTCTCATGCAGCCAATCCTGTGTGGCCTTAGGCTCTCCTGGGGCTTTTAGAGTTTCATTATCTTTTGATATGTACACCTGCAATGTACATTAGAACTAAGAGGAAACAGCCCCATTTCCACTGCTTGGTGTCCACATTTATGGCACATGAACCCTAAGCCTGATTGAATTCCCTTCATATTCAAGCTGACCCCCTACTCCTATCTTCTGTCTCTTGGGTGGTAGCCAAAGGCATTATACTTTTCTAAGGACTTTGTATAATCCCCTTTTTAAAAACTAGGGCAAGCTCTTTTTCAAATGTGGAAGCCAGAGAGTGTGTGCTGCTAAGTTGCTTCAGCCATGTCTGACTCTTTGTAACCTTATGGACTGTAGCCCGCCAGGCTCCTCTGTTCACGGGGATGCCCCAGGCAAGTATACTGGAGGGGTTGCCAAGCCCCTCTCCAGGGGTTCTTCCCGACCCAGAGAATGAACCTGTGCCTCTCACATCTCCTGCACTGGGAAGCCGGTTCTTTACTACTAAAGCCCCCTGGTCAGCCCTCATAGCAAAGTCTCCGAGAGAGCCAAGTCGCTGCTTGTCAATCTAGTAAGTCGGTTCACCTCTCCATTTATTCTTCCCTCCTGGCTAGGGACCATTATTACTCTCAGATTTTAAAACATCTTTAAATGTTGGTTCTTAAAGTCCCAAGAAAGAACTAGAACAAATTAGCTTTATGACCACATTACAAGTCTAGAAAAAATATCCCGAGGGCAGCCCTGTGACACTAAGCTCACTCTCTTGTTCCTAAGTTTTCCTCTTATTGTTTGTTTTGATTTTCTCATTACAAATATGATTCATGGTAATAATAATAAAAAAAAAACCCCACAAAATGCAGACAAGGGATCCTTGATTTTCAAGCCTCATGACCTGACTGACCTTTTGGTGGAAGGTGATGAGCAATCGTCCAGTGTACGGCACTGTTGTTTATTACAGCTTAAATAGCTGACTTATTCCAGCATTTTCAAATATTTTCTTGGAGTATGACTCATGATTTAAATTGTGTATTTTTTAGATATTGAATAAGTTTTCTCTTTATCTCACTTTCTCTCTCTTTTTTTATACATGCAAATAAAACAGAATTTTCATAAAACAATACTTACCCTTCCTACACATAATATGCACTGATACTTTCCATTCCATTCTTTTACTTAAAAAAAAAAAAAACCAAACGTTCTGTTTCCCTCCCCATCTTAAGTAAATATTTTCTTAACTATAGACTCCTGGCCTTGACCAATGAAAAGGTATAGAAATAATGACCAGCCCAGTAGCAACAAATATCCACAGTGCTCAGACGTGTCTCTCTGAATATTATTTCCCACTGGAAAGAACCAGAGCTCTTTGAAAAAGTAGTTTGGGTCTGGGAGAGGAAATATTTGAAATGGGCCAGAATCAACTGTTCTACTAGAAAGCAAAGAAGGTATTAAGGAATATTAGGGTCATGTCACAATGACCCAAGAGTTAACCTGAAGAGGTTCCCACAGACCAAAGATGGGATAATTTGGCTAGATAATCCCATATTGTAAAAAAAAACAATAACAATAACTTCAGTGATTGAGATACAACAAATACTGGGTTGGCCAAAAAGGTCATTTGAGTTTTCCCATAACATCTTATGAAAAACCCAAATGAACTTCTTGGCCAACCCAATATATTAGAATCTATGAGTTTATAATGAGCCCCAAACAAACAAAAACCCTCTAAATGATAATCCCTGGAGGATGTGAGGGAACCAACTTATTATTCTAGAAATGGGTTAATAAAGGGAAACAATTAAGCATTTATCCTGCCTTTCCTGTATGGATTGTATCCCAGGGAAACCAAGTAATTGCTGAGTAAAGTTTTCTTTAGAGGAGAAATTAGGCCAATGAATGCATAAGAATGTTAGAATGGACTCTTTCTTCATGAGTGGATATAAAAGGGTGATATTCTAATGAAATAACGGATATAGGTAATAATCGCCAATACCTGCTAAAGTCATTAGGGCAAAGACCATGTCCAGATTAGGCTGATAGCATCTGAGCCCATGGACCAATCTTAACCTCACAAAAAGAAAGACTGCCAATGTTATGCAATGCTACAGAAATTTTTCAACATCTCCAAGAAAAATCTTCCAGAAAATGGAAACCGGTTCTGATCAAATTTTTATGTACTATTTTACAGGAAATGCAGAAGATAGAGGAACACAGTAAATGTGGTAGTAAACACCACAACAAATAGGAGGCTGAAGAAGTACCATCCAACACCAAGCTGAGGGGGACTGTCTGCTTAAGTTACAGTTGGTGGGGTCCAGCAAGGAAAACCCAAAGAGCCCACAGATGCACTTTAAAACAAGGGGAAATACCTGAAAATTCATCAGGCTCTGCCAGGGCCAGAGAGAACCAACACCAGACTACCCGGGTGTCAGACAAACACATCTCCCCTGTCCTTGACTCTCTCGCCTCCTCCTCTTTAGTCCTGGAGGACCCAGGGCCACCTGGTGGGGGCGGAGGTGGGTGGAGGTGGCCATCCGGCCTCTAGACAGGGCCCCTGTATGCAGAGTCCATGCTGATTCTGGGTCCACGTCAACAGCGGCTCTGGTTCTCAGCCCAGGCTGATGGAAGAAGAAACAGAACAAAGGGCAAGGAGCCAAAAGGCAACAAAGAGGATCAAATCTGCAGAATACAGGAGGAAGTGCCGGGGAACTAGGCTTTCAGGCAGTCTTCTCTAATCTTACGAGCCAGCCTGTATATAGTGGTCAGTGTCTGTGCCTTTCCTCTGTGGTTTAGCTCATCTTGCCAAATTGTATATAATTCAAGGGATAAAAAGAAACCTCAGGACAGCCTCATCTATCACAGTTCACCATTCCTAACAACTGGATAAAAGAAACTAATCAAAATGAACGAATGAGGTGTATGACCCGCCTTGGACTTTTTCTGGAACCCTCTCTCCTCTCCACAGTGGAGGCTCAGGCTCTCTCTGCCAGGCAGCTGCTTGAGCTCCAAGAAATTTTCCGCCCCCCATAGTTGCCTCTGCACACTTCACATTTTGTTTCAAGGGAGACCAGATGGCAGGTCTGGGTAGGGGTCCTCTAAAAGAAAAACAAGGTGTGCAGGCAAAGAAAATAAACAGGGAGGAAAAAGAGACAAAAGCAGCTGCTGGTGGGAAGAGGTGGGCAGCTGGCTGAAGAGCTGCCTGAGATGGAAATGGAAAAGCCCCCCTCCTGACCTGATCTGTACTGTATCTGAGGTCAAGTCAGGGTAGGACTGAGGTGAGGGGGCTGTGGACCAGGGGCCTATGCCATCTCTGTGGTCAGACGCTGGGCAACAATAGCTGCCTTGTACTTACACTCAAGCAGCAAAGCACAGCAGGAGGAGCTGGGAGAGTGGCCCTGGATGGAGGGATGTGGTGGCTGGTGGCCGGAACCCTGGGAAGAGGAATGTAACTCAGAAGTGAATGCATCATGCCTGTGAGGCTGGAATCAGGAAGGGCGGAAGACAAGATTGAAGTCACAGGTCACAAAAGGGCGTGTCATGGCCTGTGCTGGTGAGTGAGCTGGGAGACCGGAGGTCATGCTGAGCTACTCTCTGAAGGGGCTTCAAATGTACGTTTGGAGTGTGTCATGGAATATTTCAGTCACTAGCAGAATCTACAAGCAAAATTGTGGCAGTGGAGGGACACTGAGAATGCTGAAGACATGAGATTTAAGGAAGAAAATTGAATAGTGCAACAGAGATATGGCCGGTAAAGCCTAAAATATTTACTATGACTTTTTGCTGAAAAAGTTTGCTCTCTCCTTGCTGTAACCATTCAGGACCCACTCTCAAGGCTGGAACTGGGGCTGGTTCCCTCTGAAGCACTTAGCCACCTGGAAAAGGGGGATGCTACAACCAAGTTAGGCTTCCTTGGAAAGAAGAAAGCAAGCATGAGATAGACTTTCCCCTCCCAGCCTTTGACTGTGTGGATCACAACAAACTGGAAAATTCTTCAGGAGATTAGAATACCAGATCACCTTACCTGCTTCCTGAGAAATCTGTATGCAGGTCAAGAAGCAACAGTTAGAACTGGACATGGAACAACAGAATGGTTCTAAATTGGGAAAGGAGTACGTCAAGGCTGTATATCATCACCTTGCTTATTTAAATTCTATGCAGAGTACATTATACGAAATGTCAGACTGGATGAAGCACAAGCTAAATCAAGATTGCAGGCAGAAATATCAATAACCTCAGATATGCAGATGACACCCCTCTTATGGCAAAGGTGAAGAGGAACTAAAGAGACTCTTGATGAAAGTGAAAGAGGAGAGTGAAAAAGCTGGCTTAAAATTCAACATTCAAAAAACTGGAAAAAACTAAGATATGACATCTGGTCCCATCACTTCATGGCAAATAGATGGGGAAACAATGGAAACAGTGACAGATTTTATTTTCTTGGGCTCTCTCCAAATTCACTGTAGATGGTGACTGCAGCCATGAAACTAAAAGATGCTTGCTCCTTGAAAGAATAGCTATGACAAACCTAGATAACATATTCCAAAGCAGAGACATTATTTTGCCAACAAAGCTCTGTCTAGTCAAAACTATGGTTTTTCCAGTAGTCATATATGGATGTGAGAGTTGGGCCATCAAGAAATCTGAGTGCTGAAGAACTGATGCTTTGAACTGTGGTGTTGGAGAAGACTCTTGAGAATCCCTTGGCCTGCAAGGAGATCCAACCAGTCTATCCTAAAGGAAATCAGTCTTGAATACTCATTAGAAGGACTGATGCTGAAGCTGAAGTTCTAATACTTTGGCCACCTGATGTGAAGAACTGACTCACTGGAGAAGACCCTGATGCTGGTAAAGATTGAAGGCAGGAGAAGGGGATGACAGAGGATGAGATGATGGTTGGATGGCATCATGGACTCGATAGACATGAGTTTGAGTAAGCTCTGGGAGTTGGTGATGGACAGGGAAGCCTGGAGTGCTACAGTCTATGAGGTCGCAAAGAGAAGAGTTGAACACAACTGAGCTACAGAACTTACTGACAGCCACAATTTATTAATCTGTCCAAGGATAGGAATGTCCTAAGCCAGAAGAGTCTAATTTTTTTGAACTTGAAAAGAAGGAAGGGGGCCAGTCCCTCTTTGGTGTCTTGATTGTCAAAATGAGCCTGAGAGTTGCAAGTGGCCAAGTTCCCAGTGCTATTAAGGATGCCAGTTTGACAGAATGGAGCAAGTTTCAGAAACAAAAGATGAAGAAGCAGAGAGAATGTGCGGGCAATATTCATGTTCCTGGTTCAGGTGGGGCCCAGCTGCAGACTTCATCTTGCAGAGATTAGGAATGGAACCATCACGTTCTCCATGTTACCCATGCAAGTTTCATCTGACTGTGATGCTTCACTTTCAGGCACATGCGACCCAGCAGCTCTAGCCTTCGAAGAATCTACTACCCACCTGGGGAGCTAGAACTTTCTTTCTAAAATGAGAACTAACAGCAGAAGCTAAACTAAGGACCAAAGGATACACTCAGCCAGAAGTGCAGTAGGATTTCAGAAGGGAGAGGGATGGCCATGAGTTGCTATGGTCAAAGAAAAGTTACGAATGCAGGTAAACTTGAGAGAGACCTTAATGCAAGGAGGGAAGGCTGGGGAATTTCGCAGCTGGAGAACTGTCTGGGCAGAGTTAGAGGTGAAAATGCAGAAAGCAGATTCAGAGTAGTGTAGTAGGCCAGTCTTACCAAGCTCGTGCCCTCTTTGCTGAGTCAAGGGCCGTCAAAAGCCATGTGAATCCACTGACAATTGATGAGCAGGGGCCTGATATGATGCCTCTTGCAGCTGTTATTGTTACTGTTTGTTCAGATTCTGATGTAGTTTCACTTACATATCTGGAGTGCATAGTAAAATCCTGAATTCTCTTTTGCTATGCATGTGCTGGTAAGGTTAGGCCTATCCTCCTTAGAAAAGCACTCTTAGTAGAATTCAGCTATTGTTCAGTGTCCCTCCAAAATTATACATCAGCCACTAAGCCAGCATGACCAGGCTCCGCCAGAGTACTGAACTGAACACATCGGGAAAGCTTCCTGCACTCTGTAATTTCCTAAGTCAGCCTTTTGACACTTTGAAGGATGAGGTAGGGAAACTGCTGGTCTCCTGGTAATTATCACCACCTGTTCTTTAAGCAGCCCTTCCCCAGTTACATCTCCCCACAGGAAAGCAAGGGAGGTAGGAGGGAGAAAGCCAGCTACACACACTTGGCAGGTCTGCCTGGCAAGTGTCACTTCTGCAGACCCTGTCTGCAGGGTCGCATTCTCCCATTCTGGGACCCGCCAGCCCTTGGCAAAACTGGGAAATGGCCAACACATATTTGAGGCTCCCTGTCTCCTTTTAGTGCTTTCTTCTAAACCAGCTTTCTCAACTTTCTATCGATATCTTTCTCAGGCTCCTGGAGGCTGCCCAGCCCAATTCTCCTGCCAGGATCTCATTCTGTAAGATTATGTGAAAACACCTCATCGTGAAGGTTATCTGGATCATACCAACAGTCTCTGTTTAGCTTTCCTGCTCCCAGCTGCACTCCCTTCAAGGCAGCCCTCCACACTAACACAGTCTGAGCTTTGGAAAGCATGACCTTGCTCCATAACCCCCTCCCACCTAGATTTAAGTCCTTCAAGGATCCCACACTGCCCGATGAATAGAGTTCACGTTCCTCGACATGGTGCAGACCGGTGACTCTCAGAGTGTGGTCCCCAGAGCAGTAGCACCATCCCCTGGGCCTCTACCCAGACCTACTGAACCAGAAACCCTGGGGTGGGGTCCAACCATTTGTGTTTAACGAGCTCTTCTGGTGGGTCTGATGTAAGGTCAATTTTGAGAAGCATTGATGTAGGCAATCCCTGCCCACTGACCCAATATACATCCCATGGTTTTAGCTCAAATAGGCAAAGAGACTTCACCCGATCTCCAGATTGGTGTCTATCTGGTGTGCTGTGTTGAAGATGCTGAAGCCTTAGCTTGAGTGTATCAGGCAAGAAACTGGCTCTGCAACTGATCAGTGAAGTCTGCCTGTGTAAGGAATAGGGTACAATGCAAGGCACTGTCCAGTCTCATTCTAGCCACAGTTCACCAAGGCTTGTGTTGAATTGACTTGACGGAGATAACCAGCTACCCTGGTGGAAAAATGTGTATTTCAAAAGATGACAGGCTGGAGAGGGTTTAGTGTTAGTTGTTCAGTCATGTCTGACTCTTTCTGACTCCATGGACTGTAGCCTGCCAGGCTCCTCTGTCCATAGGATTCTCCAGGCAAGAATCCTGGAGTGAGTTGCCATTCCCTTTATCCAGGAGATCTTCCGACCCAGGGATGAAATCCAGATTTCCTGCATTGCAGGCAGATTCTTTACTGTTTGAACCACCGTGGAGAGGGTTAAATTTAGCCCTAAAGAACCAGTCTCTAAGAAGGAAGTTCAGGTACCTGGGTAGAGTCTGAAGCAAGGGGTGTTCTGCCATGCAGCCACGCTGTACCTTTTCTTTCTGGGCTTGGCTGTAACTGATTAGGGGAAGGGCTCAGCCCCAGGGCAGCAAGGAGACCCCATGGGAGGCGAGGCAGCCCCCACTGTCTGCTGCTGGAGATGGATGCTGTGGCGAGGCTCCTGCTCAGGATCCCTAAGTCCTAAGGGGGAATTTAAGTGCGATACTTAATTTTTCCTCCGCAAGAGGCAGAGGGCAGGGAGGCCAGACGGGGAGGGGCGCGAGGGGCTGCAGGAGCCAACACAGCTGGAAGTGATTAAGACTCAGCCTAGAAGGCAGCAGACAGGTAACAGTCTGGGGCCTGGCAGAGCTACAGCAAGAAGCCTTTGCCCCAGAAGTGTCTGGCAGCCCCCTCTGCTACGCTTTGACTCAGAGGGTGACACGGCTGTGGAGGCATCACAGTGAAAAATGAAAAGCGTTTAGCAAGTTCCTCCGCACTCTGGAGATGGGGGGCTATTGCTCATTGCTTCACATACGCAAGGGGCCAGATGCTCCCTCCAGACCTACCTGGAGAGAAATATAGCTTAGAATTTCCTGTGAACCTTTTTCCTTTCCTGAGGGCTGAGGCTTGCATTTCCTGCTTGGGCCATTCCGCTGCACTTCCTTTCAGATGACTCTACAAGGTACGCGTGGTGCCTCTCCTTTGTCCCCTCACTTCCTCCCTCACCCAGGTTTGTCCCTGACCTGGCCCGGCTGGGTGACCGTGATGGCAGCCAATTCCTTCTCTTCCCTCTACTTTCGAAGTTTCACACCTTCCTGGAAATTCTCAAGCTTAGCATTCCTCTTGGACATTGTAAATGTAACTCTTACATTGGAGGTTTTCAAGGAAATCTATTTAATAAAAAGAGCTCCACGTCCCTCTTTATTATGGGAAAAAAGTGCCCCAGGATTTATTTACAATGATCCACACATGAAATATTCCAGTACAGCCTGCAGTAATTCCCTTGTCATAATTCACGAAGGAAGGAATGCCAACAAAAACCGGCTTGTGTTTTATCTTAGAAATTTCACCTATGCACCTTCTAAGAACAAACTTAAATGCAGAGGCGGTTGAGGAACCCTGCTTGACACACTGTTTTCTCTGAATTGAGCCTGCTTTGCAGGAGTACAATCTGTACTCCATTATGCCTCATTTTCTAAGTCCTTGCTAAGTAGTATCAGACCTGCCACCCTGGCTGTTAAATGTCAGTTAAGACCTAATTAATCTAACTGCTCTGACAAGTTTAAATTAGTTCCCACAGAGACCATAATTTGCCTTTTCCCAACTGATAGTGCTACAGGCATATTTTTAAAAGACTTTTAAAAAGTTAACCAGGTTGTACATGTTCATCATAGAAAAATTAAAAAAAAAATTGACATCAAAATAAGATTTTTAAAAATCACACAGTTTTGTCACACAGTTATAAACACTATATATACCCTCATGTAAATCCTTTCCCTTTTTTGGTATGCGTCAGAAGGTGATATTTCAAAAACTATCAATGAGCATTTTTCTTTTGCATTTTCATGTTCATGACTCAAAATACGATTTTACAGGCAGTGACTCTTAAAGCCAAAGTGAAGATGAAGTTGCTCAGCTGTGTCCGACTCTTTGCAACCCCGTGGACTGTACCCTACCAGGCTCCTCCATCCATGGAATTTTCCAGGCGAGAATACTAGAGTGGGTTGCATTGCCTTCTCCAGGATCTTTCTGACCCAGGAATCAAACCCAGGTCTCCCACATTGCAGACAGACACTTTACCTTCTGGGCCACCAGGGAAGCCCCTCTTAAAGCCAAGTTTTATTCAAAGAGAAAGGAATTTTTTATTGAGACACAAATGACATACAACTTTATACTGGGCTTCCCAGGTAACACTAGTGGTAAAGACCTGCTTCTCACTACAGGAGATATAAGAGACACAGTTTCGATCCCTGGGTCGGGAAGATCCCCTGGAGGAGGACATGGCAACGCACTCCTGTATTCTTGCCTAGAGAATTACCATGGACAGAGGAGCCTGGCGGGCTACAGTCCATAGGGTCACAAAGAGTCAGAATGACTGAAGCGACTTAGCAAGCAACTTTATGTTAGTGTCAGATGTATAACATAATGATTCAATATTTGTATATATTGTGAAATGATCACAATAAGCCTAGTTACCCTCTGTCACTATACATAGTTACAAATTATTTTTCTTGTGACTTTTAAGATCTATTCTCTTAGCAACTTTAAAAATATATATTTATTTATTTATTTATTTAATTTGGCTGCACCGGGTCTTGGTTGCAGCACTCAGGACCTTTCGCTGTGGTATGCGGGCTTCTCTGGTTGCAGCGCACAGGCTTTTCTCCCTTTGCGGTTTTTGGGTTCCAGAACTTTCAGGCTCGGTAGTTACCATGCACGAACCTAGTTGCCTTGAGGCATGTGGAATCTTAGATCCCTCACCAGGAATCAAACCCATGTTCCCTGCATTGGAAGGCAGATTCTTAACTACTGGACCACCAGGGAAATCTCCTCTCTCAGCAACTTATAAATATGCAACACAGTATTATTAGCTATAGTTACCATGCTCAATGTTACAACCTCGTCACTTATTTTATAATTGAAAGTGGCGGAGTGAATTGAAAGCCCACATTCACGTGCAGATGAACTGCAGAGAAAGATAGGGAGAAAGAGGCCAGATACAGACACATAGAGCTCAGTCTCTCTGCTTCAAGACATAGGAGTATGTCAGGTAGGATGAGAGGAACCCCAAGGATACAGGACTTCTGCCCACAGGATACGTCTTAGTTACTCAGTGCAAGGCCAGGTGTGGTTCCTCAAACAGTAATCAGTTCCTTGTCTCTGATGTTGGAAACTTGCTGCTGAAACCAAGGACCCGACCGTCCATCATACTGTGATGGCTGTCTCAGGATGAGAAGTAGATGAGGGAAAAGCCTGAAAACCTGGGTACATAGACCCACAAGGGACATGGTTACCTAAACAGACTGTTCCTATAATGGAAGAGTTGATCAAATTGGACTAAATGTATCCAACCCAATTGTTACCCAGCAGGGTAGGGAGCTTGTGAGCAAACTCAGATGAATCATCAGTTAGTAAAGAAGCTACTGTTTTCTCCCTGCACATCTGAATATAGTCTGAGTGAATTTTACCAACCCAAAGCTGACATATAAAAATGTCTGGGGGGACTTCTCTGGTGGTCCAGTGGCTAAGACTCCACGCTCCCCATGCTGTGGGCTCGGGTTCCATCCCTGGTCTGGGAACTAGATCCCACATGCCACAACCAATGATCACGTGTGCTGCAACTAAGACCCAGTCCAGCCAAATAAATAGGTAGGTATTTAAAAAAATGTCTGGATGCACTGGAGCTGGGATTAGAAAGAGCAGGCTGATGATATAAGTTACTTCCTACCCTGTCCCAGAAATTTGTTGCACAGACCCCAAATCACTTAGCTGCCTCAGAATACCTACTGGATATCAAGGGTCCCATAGAAGGACACTTGAGCCTTGTAGAACTGAAATTCAGACATGAGTGGTAGATGGGGTAGGGACAGGGTGAGAGGTTTGATTTCAGGGAGCAACTCCAGGGACCCATGAATGAAGAAGGCTCCAGCGCAGGGGCCAAGTTCAGAAGCAAGACCTGGAGATCCAAAAGGAGAAGGTGTCTGGGTGAAGAAGAAGCTGGGTATGAATCTTTACAACCCAGAACCCCTGCAGCTACTGTGAGCCCTATGAAGGAAGGGGGCAGGTTAAGGGGTAGACAAAATCCAGGGAAAGGCATTCAAACTCCAGTCTCTTAAAAACAATTCTAAAGTCCCCAAAGTCTGAGCAAGAGAAGTTATTTCCAACTTGGACACAAACTTGTTAGTAGGAAACCCTCATCTACACTAAGCTGAAGCTCTTTATGAGTTTCTATGTATCCCACTAAGTATGGTATTTCACTGCAGAAATAGTCATAACCACACACTAGGGGTATTAAGTAACACACAGCATATTTACCACATTACCTTTCTCAAATCTGAACTTTTCTGAATTTGAAACACCTCTAGCTGTGTGTTTCAGATAAGGGATGCGTAACATGCATTTTGACCCCTGGGTTGGGAAGATCCCCTGGAGAAGGAAATGGCAACCACTCCAGTATTCTTGCCTGGAGAATTCCATGGACAGAGGAGCCTGATGGATTACAGTCCGTGGGATTGCAAAGAGTCAGACATGACTGAAGCGACTTAGCAGAGCACAACATGTATTTCAGAATTCCCCTTGCCACCCATGCAAGGCACAGTCTTAACTGAATAAACTTCTCTTTGCTGTCCAGGCATTAGATTTTCTCTAATACTTTCAAAGAGGTTATAGAGTTTTATCTAACAGAGATACAACTGAGATTTATTTTCTTTATCTGATTCTTAATGCTGATTTGATGAATGAAGAAAAATTTAGCCAGTTTTTTAAAATTTCTGGTTTATGAGAAATTGGGAAATGCCATTTCCCCCTCCCCCTGCCACCCCATTTTGATTTACTTTCCTTTTTATGGTTTTTTCAGATTGTATGGAGGAGCAATGTTATCAGACAATAGATGGGTGGATAATTACTTTTGCAACACTTAGTATTTGGGGATGCACTTTGGAAACATCTACTTAGGCTAGAGATTGTAAAGGAGAAGAGATTAAGACTGTTACAAGCCTCACTTTCTCCTGTACCATTTAATGTAATCCTCATTACATTTACCATTTAATTTATTTACTATAATCCTCATGAAATGATAAAATGGTAATTTTATCACTATTAATGAAACTCTCGTGAAAAGTTTATCAAGTAATAGTCCCATTTGTGTAGTTGAGTAAACCAAAGCTCAGACAGGTTAAGTAAATTGCCCAAGGTCACACAGCCAGTAAGTAGTAGAGCCAGGATTCCTTGTCTCCTTCCTTCTTTTTTTTAAAAATAAATTTATTTATCTTTAATATTTATTACTTATTTTTGGTTGCATTGGCTCTCTGTTGCTGTGAGGGCTTTTTCTAGTTGTAACAATCAGGCTTCTCATTGCGGTGGCTTCTCCTGCTTGGAGCATGGGCCCTAGAGTGTGAGGGCAGCTCGCGGGCCCTAGAGCTCAGGCTCAGTAGTTGTGGCTCATGGGCTTAGTTGGATCTTCCCAGACTAGGAATCGAACCCATGTCTCCTGCACTGGTGGGCAGATTCTTAACCACTGAACCACCAGGGAAGTCCCTCACTCCTTCTTAAGAGCTATGGCCTCCTAGCTGGTCTCAACACCACTGGTCTTGCCTACCTTCAGTGCCCCCTCTACATGCCTTGAATCCATCCTCCAACACATCTTTCCAATGTTTGTTTCTGTTCATGGAACTTCCCTGCTGAAAATTCTCCAATGGTTTCCCTCTGTCCTCAGAATAATACCTATTCTCCTTATTCTGGTATAGAATACCACTTGTCACGTGACACTTTCCTACATTTCTAACTTCATCTCCAAGCTACGAAGAACTGCTTGACATTTCCTAAAATGTTGGTTCACTCTTCTTGTTTGCACAAATTATTTCCTCCACTCAGAGGACTTCCCCACTGCTCTTCCTCCAATCCTCCTCCCTAATTCAGTCTCATCTCCCTGCCCCCATGGTCTGGTGACTACTACAGAAGCCACTTCACCTCTGCTTCTACCCTCACCCACCTCACATCTCTCCCCCGAATCCAACATACGGGTGGTTTAAAGCATAAACCAAGTCTGCCATTCTTCTGTCCTTGGTGGCCAACCCTCATCATGACTCACAAGGCCCAGCACGGCCTGGTCCAGCTCAGCCGTCCACCATCCCCTTGAGTACCAGTGCTCCACCCACACGGGCCACCTTCCTGCCTCTTGTCACCACCTCAGGGCCTTTGCACCTGCTGTTCTCTTGATCAAGAATGCTTTTTCCCTAGTTCTTCTCGTGGCGGATGTGCTTCTCCACCTTTGGGTCTTTGCTTAAATAAAGCCTCTCAGAGAGCCCTTTGCTGACCATTCTCCCACTCATTCTAAATTCAAGAGTGCTGTGCCCGCTGGCTGCCACCACTAACACTCTCCATCACAGTATCCTGTTTGTATACTTCCCCATGTCTTTCACAGCCATAATCATTTGATGTACTTGTTCATGTATTATTTTATGTATTTATTATTTTCCCTCCCGCTAGACTACCATCGGAGAAGGCAATGGCACCACACTCCATACTCTTGCCTGGAAAATCCCACGGACGGAGGAGCCTGGTAGGCTGCAGTCCCTGGGGTTGCTAAGAGTTGGACACGACTGAGCGACTTCACTTTCATGCATTGGAGAAGGAAATGGCAACCCACTCCAGTGTTCTTGCCTGGAGAATCCCAGGTTAGGGGGAGCCTGGTGGGCTGCCGTTTATGGGGTCACACAGAGTTGGACATGACTGAAGCGACTTAGCAGCAGACTACCATTCTGTTCTCAGCACCTGGGCCTAGTGCTCAGCCCAAATTTTATTTGTTGGTTAGAAGAGTGAGTGAATGAATAAATGAATGACTCCTCCATAGTCCAGCATCAAGTCATTGCAGAAGCTTTTCTGCCCCCTCCCAGCTGAACTGGGCTTCCTATTACAGATACTGATTTTCTCATGTTTCTTTCTCCCCAACCCCGAGTCTGATCGATCATTAAGAGAAAGGACTATGCGTATGTTCTTTGTGCTGACCATAGTTCCTGGTGCAAATGGTGAGGGGTTCATAAATTTCTCTTTAGTTAATGAAGTTTGAGTACATTAAAAAAAAAAAAAAAAAAAAAAGCCCTGAAGTTTCTGTGACAGCTCAGAGCTCCAACCACAATCACCTCTGCTTCATTCTCACTGGTAATCCTACTTCAGCTCAGTGCTTGACATAGGGGAGGTGCTCAGGAATATTTCTTAATTGGAGGAATAAATACATTTCTAAAGGAGTAATAGACCTACAGAGCTTATCTGTTTATTAGCAACTACTCTTTCAAAACTCTGCTTAAGCTTTAGCTTCCGTCATTTTTGTCCATGACCAAGGAGAATATGACTGTTCTGAATTTTAAAATATCCTAAGTTTTTTTTTTCTTTTAGCTGTGACTACACTTGACACTCTTTGGATAACTCCATATTAATTAACCCACTCATTCTTTCACTCACTCACTTATCCACATATCTCTTCCCAGAGTTCCCAAAGGCCCAAGCTCAATTGTCCACACTGTAGTGCTTTTTACTGAAAGATCCCTAAACACAGAGCAACTCTTCAGCTTACTGGGTGAGAAGGACGATTAGCATTTTTTCCTTAAGGAACTGGGCCCAAGAAATGGGAAAGGACATGAGCTACAGACCTGGAGTGAGAGATGTTCTTCGGATTTCATCTTCTAACCTAGGTCTGATGGACTCCATCCACCCTGGCCTGTTACTTCCTCAGAAGCCATCTGGAGTCCCTACACGTGGTCATTTTCTTCAGCTTCTCTCCTTGCTCTGCCCCTCTCCCACCCCTCCCCTTGTCAATGTGCTACTGACCCTGTCGGCTTCCCCAGTAAAGGAAAGAATATCTGGAAATGCTGATCACCCCGAACTAGTGCTTTCTCAGGTATTGAACTCTTAAAAGTTCAGTGGAAAACCACATACAATTAGTTTTTCCAGTTTTCTGATTTTAAAATAATACACATGCATTTGTGGAAATTTTAGGAAATACAAAAAGGACAATGAAGGAAATTAAGGCCACCAGCATTATCATGCCACAGAAATAACCACTATTAATATTTTTAAACATTCCCTTCTACTTGATATAAGCATCATCAACTTCCTGTGCCTCTCATATTTAAGTCTTCCTTGTCCTTTGTTTAGGTGCTCAGTAAATGAATGAACACGTAGTTCTGCTTTTTTCCCAAAAGTGGGTTCATACTATGTATATACTGTTTTGTTATTTATGTTTTAAAAACCTAATATCATTTCAAGGACATTATTTCATTGAACATTTTCTACAAAAATATTTTAATCATCTAAAACATCCTTTGTTGGATTTCTTTAAAAATAGCTGCCTCATATTCTAAAGTATAGGTACAGGTTTTTAAGCAATCCCTGATTGTTGAAAGATTTAGATATTTTTGCCTTCTTTTCTCACTAAAAATAACTCTACAAGGCCTTTCACTTAAAAATTTCTCACTTAACAATAACACTACAAGACCTTGGTGGGTATATCTGATTGTTTCCGTAGTATCCGTTCCTAGGGGTAGAATAACCAGAATTATACATGTTTAACACTTGTGACATGCATTGACAGCTTGTCCTCTGGAAGGTTGGTCTAATCTATCCTTCTCAGTATCAAGGCACATGGGTGCCTTATTGTTGCCTGGAGTTTAGTGCTTTTGAAGTATCATTTAAATCATTCCAGGGTAAAGTGCTATCAAAGCAAGATGCATTTACCACTTTACTCCATCTACTTCAGTTGAACATAAATTGCTCTGAGTAGTTGCGTTTTTCTTGTAAAAGTTATGCTTGTTGCTAGCACATCGTCCTGTCAACCAGAGGACTGGGGGACTTCACTGGTGATCCACTGGTCAAGAATCCACCTTCCAATGAAGAGGATGTGGATTTGATCTCTGGTCTCAGAACTAAGATCCCACATTCTGCAGGGCAACTAAGCCCTTGAGCCACAACTACTGAGCCCACACCTAAACTAGAGAACCTGGGTGCCATAACTAAGACCCGAGAAAGAAAAAAGAAAGGAAGGAAGAGAGAGAAAGAAAGAAAACCAACTAAAGGCCCAACTCTCCACTCCCAGTCTTAGATGATGCACATCTTTGCAGGTTCACAGCCTCCTCAGCCTGCCTTTGGTTAAGATGTTGACGATTCCTGGGTTTAGTTCAGATGAAAACACATCATGGCATCTGCTGCCAATTCCCCTTACAGGAGGCTGAGCTCCTGCAAGACTCCAGGTCCCTTCAGGATAATAAGATGGGACGTGGGATACATCTTAAGATGTGGTCACCTTTGAGGTAGCCAGCTAGGCTCAGCTAGCCTCTGAGGCCTGTGCCAGAGACCTCCTCAACAAAAGCCCCACCAGGGCCTAAGGCTCCCCAACCAAACCTCCTGCCTACCAGCCAGATATGAGCCTTCTGTTTTACAATAAGTCCATTCAGCCTATCCTTGTCTGTGCTCTTTCTAAATGAAAAAAAAAAGTACTCCCAAATGCATACCTCTTTGTGTGTTCTCAGTTACTTCTTCAGTCGTGTCTGACTACTTTTGACACCATGGACAGTGGCCCGCTCATCTCCTCTGTCCATGAGATTTTCCCAGCAAAAATAATGGAGTGAATTGCCATGCCTTCCTCCAGGGGAGCTTCCTGATCCAGGGATCAAACCTGCGTCTCTTGTATTATAGGCAGATTCTTTACCTGCTAAGCCATCAGGGAAGCCCCACACCTCTTAATACCCTACTAATTATTTAGAGGATGAAGTGGAATGATCACACAAGCTCTCAAATAATTCTCAGCTGGTTCCTTCTTCCATTGTCTCTGCATCCAGACTTAAGTGGGAGGTAGCAGGGAGCCAGCTTACCTTCCAGTTCATTGCATTGCTCAGAATATCCCAAATCAGTGAACGCTGGGCTCCCTGCTCCCTGATCTCTTCTTCCCTCTCACCTCTCCCTAGGAAGGTTGTCACTGGAAGAGATTTGCCCCAGACAAGTAAACCCTGGATAAGTGGGAGGGAGGAAGCCCACTGACTTATGAAAAAACATATAAGAATTCCTTTAAATATATAATCCTTTAACATACAGGGCAATAGAAAATGAATCTAAGTAGCCATTTTTGAAATAAATATTCTGTTAGTATATCCTAAAATTCCATTTCTGTGTTTTAACTTAATTTTAATTTTATTATTATGGTATAATCAACTAAATATTAGTAGCTATATACTTACCTATGCTCAGTAGCTTCAGTTGTGTCTGACTCTGTGCGACCCTATGGACTGTAGCCAGGCTCCTCTGTCCATAGGATTCTCCAAGGCAAGAATACTGGACTGGCTTGCCATGTCCTTCAAGGGATCTTCCCAACTCAGGCTGGAACCTATATATTTACTCCACATTAATAGATGCCTGATACTGAGGCTGCTTGAGGAAATAGGTCTCCATCAAACATTTTACAATACTATTTAAAAAAATTTTTTTGGCTGCACCACGAGATAGGTGGGATCTTAGTTCCCCAACCATGGATTGAACATGCACCCCCTGCATTGCAAGGCAGATTCTTTACCCCAGTACCACCAAGCAAGTGCATATTTTGTGTTGCAATATGAAAATGACCTTTGTCATCCTCCTTTATCCTCACCCTCCCTTACCACTCTCATCCTGTTCTTTTGCTAAATGAATTCTTTCCCCTATTATTTTGCTAAAAGGAATGAATTTCCCCCTATTTTGTTTAGTGCTTTAAAGAAACTGACTGATTTCAAAGACAGAGGAAAATAGACTTCTTCACTGTCTTCCAGTAGAGGACAGGGAATGGACCAGGAGAAACCAAAAGTTCTAAAATGATGTGAACACGCATCTGGATATTCTATCCATTGGGAACCTGGCCCCACAAGGCTCCAGTTATTATTAGAGGAAATAACAGGACACAGATACAAAAATCTCTGACCCAGCCCCTGCGGTCATGCAGAGCCAGGCCTCACAGAAGGCTCTGGAGTGGCATGGCCTTCCGTACTGGCCTGGAGGCCTGGAGACTGACCTTTAAGAGAGATGCGGGCCCCCTCAGGAAAAGAGGGCTCTCCCTGGCACCACCAGAGCTGATTAGTGTGGCTTGAAGCTCTGCAGCACATTTTCTTGCCCCAGTAAGAGTCTCAGGGGATGTCCTGCAGCTGTGAGAGCTCGTAAAGCAAATGTGGTGACTTCATCTCTGGCGAGCAAGCAGACCATTAACAGAGCAGGAGCCACTAGCCAGAGCTAAACAGGGGTGAGCAGGAAAGCCTGGAAAAGATGGAAGAGTCACCTGTGGGTGTTAAAAACCACACCCTACCAAGAATAGAATCATTCTACTATAAATTAACAATGTCCCACATAAGCACTGAGGGTACTGATGAGAATTCAGGCACATGACTCAGGTTTATTTAACAGATGCCCAGTGTTCTTCATCTGGCTCCTCAATGGCTGACTAGGCCCCCATAGGGCAATGAGTTCATTTGTTTTAAGCTGGTTTCAGGCAATGGCACCTCACTCCAGTACTCTTGCCTAGAAAATCCCAGGGACAGAGGAGCTTGGTGGGCTGCAGTCCATGGGGTTGCTAAGAGTCAGACATGACTGAGCAATTCACTTTCACTTTTCACTTTCATGCATTGGAGAAGGAAATGGCAACCCACTCCAGTGTTCTTGCCTGGAGAATCCCAGGGACAGGGGAGCCTGGTGGGGTGCTGTCTATGGGGTTGCACAGAGTCGGACACGACTGAAGCGACTTAGCAGCAGCAGCACTCATTTCCTAATGCTGGGGATATGTGTGTTTAGTAATATCCATTTATGTAGGGAGCTTGAGAGATCTTCCCCTTTATGTTTTTTAAAAAAATTTTATTGGAATATAGTTGATTTACAACATTATGTTAGTATCTGCTGTACAGCAAAGTGATTCAGTTATATATATATACATATATTCATTCTTTTCCAGATTCTTTTCTCATAGAGGTTATCACAGAATGTTGAGTTCCCTGTACTATACATTCGGTCCTCGTTGGTTATCTATCTCATATATAGAAGTTGTTGTTATTGTTGCTGTTGTTGACCAGTTGCTAAGCAATGTCCGACTCTTTGTGACCTCATGGACTGTAGCCTGCCAGGCTTCTCTGTCTGTGGGATTTTCCAGGCAAAAATACTGGAGTGGGTTGCCATTTCCTCCTCCCGCATATATAGTATTGTGAGTATGTTAATCCCAAACACCTGATTTATCCCTTCCCCCAACATTTCCTCTTTGGTAATCATAAGTTTGTTTCCAATGTCTGTAAGTCTGTTTCTGTTTTGTAAATAAGTTAATTTGTATCTTTTAAAAAAGTTAGATTCCATATATGAGTGATATCATATAATATTAGATCTTCCCCCTTAGAGCATCTTCAGAACCCCCAAACTCTCTTGCTTTGGAAGAGAAAGTGGGGACTTATATAGAGCATGTAATAATCTGTGATGAGGACTGGTTCTGCAAATGCTATTGGTGGTGGTGTTTTTGACACTGAATAGCAAGGCAGCTAAGGTCAAGTTCTCTCATTTGGTCGTGTGGCTTTTCCATGCTATTTAGGTCAACACATTGAAACAACTTCATTTTTGGACATTGTGATAGGTGCATATGTATTTAAATTCTAATTTCTGCATATTGAATCATATTTTATAAACAATAAGGCATTATGTTATTTAAAGGATACTTTGTGAATCCTTTTGTTTGGCTGGGCTTGGGAGAATAAACATTTATTCTCTTCAGACAAAAGAAATATCCTAGTAGTAGATAATCTTATTAATAAAAATCAGAATGTATCAATGTTATTTACAAAGTCCTTCAGAGTTTTTTCAAAATAACAATATATTTTATCACTTTTTAATGGTACACTCAATCTTGTAATGTTTTTGAAAGGATATGTTTTAAAAAACATACATCAAAGGACAGTTTTCAAAGTACCAGTGTACTAAATAATGGCAATTTTTTTCACTTGCACAGAGTCTTTTTATGAAGCTGTAAAGCCCCTGGTATGTTCTGGTCACACAAATTGACCCTAATTTCTCTTTTCTAGGCATTTCCAGGTAGAAAGTCATTTAAAGCAAGGCTTTCCAGCTGAGATTGCCTATCCCAAGCTAGCTCTTACACATACATGGTTAATTTGCTGTACCATGGCTGACCTTCAGGACTGGTGGGATATCACCAGGGCCATCTCCTTCTCAACTCTGGGATTAAATAAGGCTTCTTTAGAGTACAAGTCAGAATTCTCTATGAGCCAGACTGCAGAATCCCTAGAGAGCAGCTGAGAGACTAGGAGTCTCCAGCTAAGAAACAGCCATAAGAACGGAAGGAAGGTGGGGTGGTAATCAGCGACCTTTGCTGCATGCAGTTTACTTTCAAAGATGAGAAAACTAGGCTGAGAGAAGTTATCTGCTTGATTTCAATAGCTATAACTATTAAACATCCATTTGGAGCCAGAAGTCGTGCTTTTCTACTATTCAACATGTATTTGTTCCCCAAGCACTGAGCATCTTCCATGAACCTAGCACATTTCAGTGCCATTGGAGAAGTGAACAGAGGCCAGGCTCTGAAGAGGCTTTGCATCCAGTGGGGAGACAACCAGGAGCCAGGTGTCAAACACTGCTGTGTTCTGTTGCTTCTTATACTATGGCTTTCCTTTCTCTTTGGTCTAAATTGAGATTGTTACCTACACTTGGAACAGCTCCATTTTTCCATCCCCTTCTTGTTATCAAGAGACTATATATTATCCTCAAGTGTTCCTCCCTTTATTTTCACAGGAGGCAGTAGTGACATGTCCTAAGGGTACGTGCGTGCTAAATCGCTTCAGTCATGTCCAACTCTTTGAGACTCTATGGATTGTAGCCCTCCAGGCTCCCCTGTCCATGGGATTCTCCAGGCAAGAATACTGGAGTGGGTTGTCATGCCCTCCTCCAGGGGATCTTCCCGACCCAGAAACTAAACCCGCTTCTTCTGTGTCTTTTGCATTGCAGGTGAATTCTTTGCCCGTTGAGCCACCTGGGAAGCCCCTATCTGAAGGGTATAAGGTTTGCCTTGTGGTGGTGATGAGTTTCCGTGAAGACATTTGGAATGAGAAGACTCATTCTGTCCATTTTTAAATTAAGGATACCTTTCAAATTGCAAAAACTCTATAAATATTGACAGATTGACCCACTTTGGAACACAATCTGGACTTTGAAATGGAAAAGACCCAAGTTAACAATAGAATAAGGAGAAGAGCTACATACGGGGACTGGATCGTCATCTGCAGCTGTCTAGCTCATACTGTTTGATCGAATTCCCTCCCTTGAGTGCAGCCAAAGCCGCATATTTAGCCACATTCCTGGCTTCGTTTTAGAAAATTTGGAATGAGAAGACTCATTCTGTCCATTTTTAAATTAAGGATACCTTTCAAATTGCAAAAACTCTATAAATATTGACAGATTGACCCACTTTGGAACTCAATCTGGACTTTGAAATGGAAAAGACCCAAGTTAACAATAGAATAAGGAGAAGAGCTACACACGGGGACTGGATCGTCATCTGCAGCTGTCTAGCTCATACTGTTTGATCGAATTCCCTCCCTTGAGTGCAGCCAAAGCCGCATATTTAGCCACATTCCTGGCTTCGTTTTAGAACACCGCCCTTGTTTTCCTTTCTTTCATTCCTCTCTCAATTTATGTTTCCCTGCAGTATATGTAAATCCTTTTAAACTTTCTTAAATTTTTCCTGGATCCAGGGAACACATAAATTAATCAATAAAGATTAATCAATAATGGTGGTCATATTTCTTTGTCTTCTCCTCTCTCTTGGCTCACTGCACTGGCTTCTGCCTGCTCTGTCTCCCATCATGGACCTGTCTTCTGCCACCAGATTCTTCCTAGTGGCTTTTCTCATTCCTTACCTCTGTGCCAGTTTGGCCCTCAGTCATGGTAATTATCATCTCTTCCTCTTTCTCAGTTTCCACTGTGATGCCTGGTTCTCCTCTTATCTCTTCAACAGCTTTTTTGAGAATCCTTTTCTAGTTCCTCTTTCCAATCCCATTCATTAATTATGAGTCTGAGACTCAGTTCCTGGCACTCGTATTCTTCCGTCTCAAAGAGAGCTCACTTTCTGCCACGGATCACAAACCCCTTAGGGACAGGGACCATATATTTTTCAATATCACAGAAGGCCTGGCATATACTTGGAGCTCAACACTCATCGCTGTTTTAAACTTGATAATTCCAGGAGTGATGGTCTATAGTGTCCCTCTAAAAAGTTTAGAGAAGAATTTTAAGAAAACAAACTACCTAGTCATGGAATATATATAATTTTTGTTGTCCACTGAAGTCTCTAGTCTCATAAACCTATGAAATGAAAATAGACAAGGATTACATTGAAATCTTTTATTATGACCAGCATTAGTTTTAGTACATCTTACAGAGTGACACAGATGCAATTTTGGTTGTTGTCACTGTTGTGTGTTTTTATGTATATATTTCTAAAACATATCTTGAATCCCTCATCTCTGCCCATTCTCACTTCCATGAAACTGCATGCTGTTTGCAGCCCTATTGCCTGTTACTTCAGTGACCCAGTGGCCTCCGACTGGTTACCCTGATGTCTTTACCTCTCATGTATTCCCACACAGCAGCCAGAGAGGTCTTTAAGCAACCTGCATGTGTTGTTCCCCTGCCCCATTACCTTTCCTGGTTCCCTATTGCTCTGTGGATAAATATCCAGTTGTGTGACCTGCAAGGCATTCCATGACCTCAACAGCTTTTCTCAGTTCCTAGGATGCTCCACACTCCTGACCCTATGCCGTTATATGTCCTCTTTGTTGGGGAGACTCTGAACTTACCTTTAAGGGCTTAGCTTCTGCAGAGAAGCTGCCCTGACTCCTCAGATTGGTTCAGAAATACTTAGGAATATACCTACCTAAAGAAACTAAAGACCTATATACAGAAAACTATAAAACACTGATGAAAGAAATCAAAGAGGACACTAATAGATGGAGAAATATACCATGTTCATGGATCGGAAGAATCAATATAGTGAAAATGAGTATACTACCCAAAGCAATCTACAGATTCAATGCAATTCCTATCAAGCTACCAGCGGTAATTTTCACAGAGCTAGAACAAATAATTTCACAATTTGTATGGAAATACAAAAAAACTCGAATAGCCAAAGCCATCTTGAGAAAGAAGAATGGAACTGGAGGACTCAACCTGCCTGACTTCAGGATCTACTACAAAGCCACAGTCATCAAGACAGTATGGTGCTGGCACAAAGACAGAAATATAGATCAATGGAACAAAATAGAAAGCCCAGAGATCAATCCACACACCTATGGACAGCTTATCTTTGACAAAGGAGGCAAGAATATACAGTGGATTAAAGACAATCTCTTTAACAAGTGGTGCTGGGAAAACTGGTCAACCACTTGTAAAAGAATGAAACTAGATCACTTTCTAACACCATACACAAAAATAAACTCAAAATGGATTAAAGGCTTTATGTACTTTTAAAGTACAGGTAACTTCTAAAACTCTTAACACCTCTCTGAGCTTTAGTTCTGTGTGGACAATGACCTACTGGGTCTATTCAGTCTGATGCACCCATAGGCACATCCAACTCAACATATCTAAAATTATTCATTTACTTCTTCTAAGGGAGATAAAAAATAAATAGATAAAACAGTTAAATTTATGGTAAGTGAAAGGAAATGAGAGCCTAAAATATAAAAGGAAGAAACTATCTTCAACAGAATAGTCAAGAAAGGCCTTGTATAGGTGGTAACACTTAAGCTAAGACTAGAATGATGAGAGAAAGCCATCTCTTCGAACAGAAGCAAATAGTAATTTTAAGAGAGCAAAATTGTAAAACAGAGGCAAATTGTAAAACCTTGGTATGTTTAAGGAATAGAAAGAAAGACAATCTGTATAGCAGAATTTCATGAATGATAGGAAGAATGAGGTCGCAAAGAAAGGCAAGGACCTAATCATGAAGGGTTTTATAAACCAAGGTAAAGATTTTAGATTTTATTCTAAGTATACTGGATGTCACTAAAGGATTTTAAGCAATATAATGACATGAACCAATTCATATTTACATTTGCTGCTGTATAGAAAATGGATTATGGACAGGCAAGAAGGGGAGAGTAATTAGAAAGTTGAAGTAGTAGGTCAAATGAAAGACATTGGTAAGCTGGAGTAGGCTGATAGCAATAAACATGAAGAAAAGCAGACAGACTTGAAGTAATTTCAAAGGCAGAACTCATAAGACTTGCTAATGGAGAGGCAGGAGGTGAGAAAAAAGAAATAAAGAATAACTCCCAGTTCTAGTTTGAACAACTGGGTTGAAGGTGATTTATCAAGATGAGAAAAACCTGAGTGGTATAAAAGAGATAAAGTTTTATGGAAGAAATCAATGTCCACTGTGGACAGGTTAAGTGGAACATCTGTGAAACACATGGATACATAAAGCAGTAAGTAGATATGAGAATCTGGAGCTTAAGTAAGAGGTCTATACTGGAGGCAGCTTGACTGGAAGCCGTCAAGTTTATGGGAACAGATTTGAATTTTCTGAAATTCTAATTTTCATTTGAAAGCTTCAATGTTATCGTTGAAACAAATAGTCTATTTTCCTTGAAGTGACAGATCCACTTTGTTCCTTTTCCCAAAAATATCCTGTGTCTGAATAACTATGGTTTGTCTGTCAGTTGGTTCTTTCAAGCAAAAGTGGTATGCCACAAAAGAATAAAAAGCTAGTTCAGCTTGCAACTCAAAAACATGAGTGCTTTACCTCAAGACAACCATCACACTTCAGCATGCAGCAGAAGTGCTTTAGGTATACTTCCCATTTCATTTAAAAAAAATAAAAATAAGAGAGAACTGTACTCTAAGGTTTATATTTAATAAAATAAAAACTTCAATTGCTGCAAGAACATTCTTAATTGAAGCTAGAAAGAGCTTTTAAATTACAAGCGTATGGCAATGAAGAATACAATGACAACTTATAGTCTGGTGCCACTGTCTTGACTCATGGTAAGGCACTAGCAGTTTTATCAACCATTGCTAATGTACCATTAGTACAAATATCCAACACAATGAAAACAGTAAATAACATGCTAATATTACTGTGAAAATAGTTTTGACCTCACGGACCCTGTGAAAGTGTAGCAGGGACTCCCAGAAATCCACAGACCACATTTTCAGAACCATTGCATAAGAGGTGCTGGGAGACCAGTGGGAGATGAATAAAGGCTTATTGTAAGATGGCAAAATGAACTTTTTTACCTGCTAAGGGTGCCTCAGAAAAGTCTTTTTCTTACAAACTTCCATAACCTCTACCATTAACAGTGGGGGTTTTCTTCTTTTTATCTCCTGCCTATTTTATTCAAAGGGTCTTCAGAATCAAAAGTATTTTCATAATACTACTAAAATGGTATTTGTCCTTTTCACTTTTGTCTGTATGATGATGTCTTGTCATCATTGTGCTGTCTAACAAAATGTGTGCTTCTGTATTTTTGTGTTTTCTAAAATTTACTAAGGAGTTTGGTTTAGGGTATACATAAATTGTTTTCAACTCATTGCTTCTACTGTGCTCCTACTGTCTATCTTCAGTTACACTGGCTATAATCTCTGCAATTTCATTATCATCCAATAAATTTTTAACAATATTCTGAAATAGAGGGAAAGTATTTATAAAGATTTTTATACTCAAGTATGAATTGTTTGGGGCTTCCCTGGTGGCTCAGTGGTAAAGAATCTGCCTGCCAATGCGAGAGAGGCAGGTTCAGTCCCTGGGTTGGGAAGATCTCCTGGAGAAGGATATGGCAACCCACTCCAGTATTCTTGTCTGGGAGATCCCATGGACAGAGGAGCCTAGTGGGCTACAGTCTATGGGGTCGAAAAAGAGTCCTCACACAACTTAGTGACTAAACAATAACAACAACATGAATTGTTTGCTTTAAAAAAGGAGATTAGAAAACTCTTGTTTTCAACCTATAGATGTGAAAGTCATAGTGTTAGCTGCCCAGTCATATCCAACTCTTTGTGACCTCATGGAAAGTAGCCTCCCAGGCTCCTCTCCTGGAATTCTTCAGGCAAAAATACTGGAGTGAGTAGCCATTCCCTTCTCCAGGAGATCTTTCTGACCCAGGGATTGAACCTGGGTCTCCTGCATTGCAGGCAGATTCTAAAATAATTAATATATGTAATATTGAAAAAGACAAAACTAACATATCAGAGTTCTCTGACTCATGAAAGAGAAGAATCTATCCTCAAAGAACCTGAGAAATTTTGGAAATAAAAACACAATGAAATCCGTATTTCCCTCAGATTTGTTGATAATAAGTTACTTTATTTTGCTTTATCCAACAGAATATTTTTGAATAGCATTATGGTGCCAGTTAAAGGAATGGGAATACCAGACCATCTTGCCTGTCTCCTAAGAAACCTGTATGCAGGTCAAGAAGCAACAGTTAGAACTGGACATGGAACAAGAGACTGGTACAAAATAGGTCAAGATTGTATATTGTCCCCCTGCGTATTTAACTTCTTTGCAGAGTAGATCATGTGAAATGCCAGGCTGGATGAAGCATAAGCTGAAGTCAAGACTGCTGGGAGAAATATCAATAACCTCAGATATGCAGATGATGCCACCCTTATGGCAGAAAGTGAAGAGGAACTAAAGAGTCTTTGGATGAAAGTGAAAGAAGGGAGTGAAAGATTTGGCTTAAAACTTAACATTCAAAAAACTAAGATCGTGGCATCCGGTCCCATCACTTCATGGCAAATAGCTGGGAAACAGTGGAAATAGTGACAGACTTTATTTTCTTGGGTTCCAAAATCACTGCAGATGGTGACTGCAGCCATGAAATTAAAAGACGTTTGCTCCTTGGAAGAAAAGCTATGACAAACCTAGACAGCATATTAAAAAGCAGAAGTATTACTTTGCCAACAAAGGTCTGTGTAGTCACAATTATGGTTTTTCTAGTAGTCATGTATGGATTAAGAGTTGGACCATAAAAAAGGCTGAATGACAAAGAATTGATGTCTTTGAACTGTGGTGTTAAAGAAAACTCTGGAGAGTCCCTGGACTGCATGGAGATCAAACCAGTCAATCCTAAAGGAAATCAATCCTGAATATTCATTAGAAGGACTGATGCTGAAGCTGAAGCACCAGTACTTTGGCCAGCTGATGCAAAGGACTGACTCATTAGAAAAGACCCTGATGATGGGAAAGATTGAAGGCAGGGGGAGAAGGGGATGACAGAGAATGAGATGGTTAGATGGCATCACTGACAATGGACATGAGTTTGAGCAAGCTCTGGGAGATGCCAAAGGACAGGGAAGCCTGGTGTGCTGGCGTCCGTGGGGTCGCAGAGTCAGACACGACTTAGCAACTGAACAATAATAACAACGGTGCCAATTAAGTTACAGTATCATTTTGAGACCAATCATTTATAGTTTGAAAAAAAAAAAGGAATACTTTCAGTGGAAATAAGATGAGCTCTTTGTGTCACACAGCATAAAGACTGACTCAATACAAAGATAAGATGACCCCAAATCACCACTTAAATGACAGTCATCTTGAACTCTTCCAGAAAAACCACAGATGAAAAACCTGAATAAAACAGAAAGATAAACCTATAGGATTAGAGGTAGAGTCTACTTAGGAGTTACATGTTTTGTGGAAATAATTAGTAGACAGTAATGGGGTATGCTGTTCTTCTAAAACTAAGAACTTCCTTTAATTCTGATTCAGCTAGGTACCTGACAGGAAGAGAAAGAAAAAAAATTTACTTGACCTTCATGGTGGATATCTCAGAACCACTGCAGTCTGAAAGCCCAGAGATCCAGTGACTGAATCCTGATTCTGAGCTGCTCTGCCTTTTTTTTTCCCCCCTCTTTTTTTGGAGGTCAAGAAAACAATAGAGGCCTGGGCATTCAGAAATAGATCCTTGCTAAAGGATTTATGCAACAAAATCGTATTAGGAGAGAACTGGTTCTTAATTCTGATAGTTAACAATTTATTTGACTACTTATCTGTAGCCTGCCACATTCCTCTGTCCATGGAATTCTCCAAGCCAAAATACTGGAGTGGGTAGCCATTCCCTTCTCCAGGGGATCTTCTCAATCCATGATTCGAACCCAGGTCTCCAACCCAGGTCTCCCGTATTACAGGTGGATTCTTTACCATCTGAGCAACTAGGGAGGCCCACATATCTACTTGTTCAATGTGGAATCAATGTGGAATCCAGGGAACTTAGTTTGCTTATAGAAAAATGTACTCTGACCCACCCATCTAATGAGACCCTTTAATTCAAGAAACTGAATCCTGCCTCTCTGACTAACCAGTACAGCAAGGGCTATTTCTTGAGGTAGTCATTAACATTATCAAGGATATTCTGACTGTGGGATAATAAGATCATGTTAGCTCTCAAAAGAAGAGTGGTGGGAGGTCATCACTGTGCCACCAAACAGAGGGCAAACAGAGAGCATGACATTTTTGCAGCTGCAACCTAACTTTGGGGGGACTAGATTCTCTACGGTAAAAGTTTCTACTTTTGTCAAAATACTTGGGAAATCTCTGAACTGACTACTGTTTAGAACTCTCAGATAATCTATTATCGTGACTAACATATTCCTAGTACTTATAATGGGGCTTGCTTCAAACATACCACTTCTGAGAGAGTGAAATGAAGAAATGCACAGCACAAATACCCAAGAGGAATGTCTAGGGATGGTAATATTTTGTTTATAAAATCCTGGGTATCAAATTAAAACATTGACAAAGAATTAAATTCTCCCTAGGTTCAAAAAGTCAGTTCAAAAGCTCACTCCTAAGGGGAGAGGGAGGGAAAGCAGAAGAGCTGTTGTTGTAGCTGTAAGTATAGAATGCGAATGTAAACTAAATTCAGCAATTAATTACCAGTCTAAGGTAACCTGAAAAAATGATCAAGAACACAATAAAGACTCTAAGTGGATGGAGTTGTATAAAATATTTTATACATAATCCAAGTTCATCTTTCAGGTCTCAGCTCAAATGTTATTCTTCAAGGCCTTCCCTGCTCATCCTATCTGGCCCTGCTCCCAGGCCCTGCCCCTGAACCACTACCTTATTACCACTATCTTTCTTTGTTTTCTCTTTCTGGAATTTAATATATGGCCTCCACCTTGGAAGGTCTAAAGTGCAGTAGCAAGAGAGAAGACAATAACAACCAAAGAGCTGCAGGAACACAGTTGAATACCAGTGAGATCTAGTAAGGCCTCACTGGGGAAATAATATTACACTCGGGACTTGATGAAATAATACCTAACTCTGTAAGTTTCCAAATTGTCATACTGCTTTACATCTTCATGTTTTTTATAGCAACAGCATGAAAAAAGGAGACAGGCTATTAACATAAAGAGAAATGACAGCCGAGTATTTTTTGGTGTTAATATAAAATAGCAAAATGGCTTAGATTAACGTGTCTTAATTTTTTTAGGGCCATGAGACCCTCCTTGGAAAATATGATGAAAGTCACAGACCCTCTCTAGAATCTAGAGGTTGGTGTCTGCCTACACAAAATTTGAAACACAATTACAAGGAGTTCATAGGTCTATTCAGACTGATAATCTGAATTCACTTAAGTCTAGGTGAAGCAATAAATCCTACAAAGAGTAATTATGCAATTGGAAGGGAAAAAAACAAGAACAAAGGTGATCATTTATATTTACTACATGCCAGGCAGTACTGCAAGAGATTATATGCATTATATAAATGATTGTATACATTTAATCCTCAGGACAACCCTAAAAATAGGTTTTTAAAATCTGGATTTTATTTATTTGTTCTTTTGTTTTAAACTAGGTAACAAAGGTTCATGGCACAAAGTTCAAGAGACATAAAGAGTAAAAGGTAAGTCTCTCTTTCTGCCCATTTCCTTCCATACCAGATTATCCTCTCTACAAGGAAAATTCCAGTTCTTGCACATTCTTCTAGAGATATCTTTTGCATATAAGCAAATAGGTGAAGTAATTGGCTCAAGACTATATGAATATTCATCTACATAGGATATTTCATATATGTTGAGAACACCTATCAGATAAATGTCTGGAAGTAATAATTGTTCTCTTTTATGGAAAAAAAAAAAAGACTTTTGCCATTCCACTCATTCCCAAACTCTGGATGCAATAAGAAAGGAGGGGAGTGTGTCTACCAGCCAGAAGCTAGCCAATTACTTCACCTTAGTTTTACAGGCTTCCTTGTATACATGAACTCAATAATACCCCTTTCACATCTTTTCAGAAATTGTTTTGGAACTCACAGAGGGAAGCAGGCCCTGGTACTCATAGAAGATTAATGTGTAGTATCTATCTGAAAAGATTTCAAGCAGGAAACAGTACTTAGATGTAAAAATCCAGACACTAATATCTATACGTTCATTAAGCTAGACCTTTTCAAGGAGTTTAATTTTATTCACTACCACTGTAAAAAACTTGATGGAAGTGGTGAAGTTGAGGAAGGGAAGTAAAACCCTCCCCTTAAGCAAACAACTGAAAATAAAGACCAAGGGATCCTACAGTATTTACCAAGTGATTTGAAGTTCAGACCAGTAGTCCTGAGTTAGACAGACTTTATTTTCAGAGCAATTTCAGGTTCACAGAAAAACTGAATGCACAGACAGTTCTCATGGAACCCCTCCCCTCTAGCATACACAGCCTCCTCTACTATCGGCATCTAGCCCCAGAGTGGTACGTTTGTTGCTATGGATGAACCAATGCTGACACATCACTATCACCCAAAGTCCAAACTTTACATTAGGGTTCATTCTTGGGGTTATGTATTCTATGGATTTGACAAATGCATAATGACATGTATTTACCATCATTATATTTCATTTTCTTGAGCTCCAAAATCAATGCAGTGATGGCAGCCATGAAATTAAAAAAGACACTTGGCTCCTTAGAAGAAAAGCTATGACAAACCTAGACAGCTATTAAAAAGCAGGGATATCACTTTACCGACAAGGTTAGTATAGTCAAAGCTGTGTCAAAGCTAATTAATTCCAGTAATTATGTGTGGATGTGAGAGCTGGACCATAAAGTAGGTGAGTGCCAAAGAACTGATGCTTTTGAACTGTGCTGTTGGAGAAGACTCTTGAGAGTCCCTTGGACAGCAAGGAAATCAAACTAGTCAATCCTAAAGGAAACTAACCCTGAATATTCATTGGAAGGACTGATGCTGAAGCTGAAACTCCAATACTTTGGCCAGCTGATGCAAAGAGCCAACTCATTGGAAAAGACCATGATGCTGGGAAAGGTTGAGGGCAAGAGGAGAAGGGGACGACAGAGGATGAGATAATTAGATGGCATCATCGATTCAATGGACATGAGTTTGAGCAAACTCAGGGAGATAGCAAAGCACAGAGAAGCTTGGCGTGCTATAGCTCATGGGGTCGCAACTGAACAACAGCAACAAATACTATCATACAAATTATTTTCACTGGCCTAAAAATCTTCTCTGTTCTGCCTATTCATCTCTTCTACCCTCCACTCCTGGCAATCACTGATCTTTTAAGTGTCTCCATAGTTTTGCCTTTTACAGAATATCATATAGTTAGAATCAAAAAGTATGTATAGCCCTTTCAGATTGGCTTCTTTCACTTGATAATATGCACTTAAGGTTCTTCTGTGTCTTTTCATGGCTGGATGACTCATTTCTTCTTAGTGCTGAATAATATTCCACTGTCTAGATGTATATTCCACTGTCTAGATCTAGATTCCACTATAATTTATCCATTCACTTAGTGAAGGACATCCTGGTTGCTTCCAAGTTTTTGCAATTATGAATAAAGCTTCTATAAACATCAGTGAGTGGACATAAGTTTTCGACTCATTTGGATAAATACCAAGGAGCACAACTGCTGGATTATATGGCATGTTTAGTTTTGTAACAAATTGCCAAACTGTCTTCCAAATTGGCTGTCCCATTTTGCATTCCTGCCAGCAATGAATGAGAGCTACTGTATTTGTTCTATATTCTTACCATCTGGTATTGTCAATGTTCTTGATTTTGGCCATTCTAATAGGTGTGTAGTGGCATTTCATTGTTTTAATTTGCATTTCCCTGAACATATGATATGGGTCATCTTTTTATATGCTTATTTTCCATCCACATTATCTTCTTTGGGCTTCACTTGTGGCTCAGCTGGTAAAGAATCTGCCCACAATGTGGGAGACCTGGGTTCAATCCCTGGATTGGGAAGATCCCCTGGAAAAGGGAAAGGCTACCCACTCCAGTATTCTGGCCTGGAGAATTCCATGCTGTATAGTATATGGGGTCACAAAGAGTCAGACAAGACTGAGTGACTTTCACTTTAATTTCTTTGGTAAGGTTTTGTTAAGGTTATTTTTGTCCATTTTTTAATTGGGTTGTCTTCTTATTGTTGAGTCTTAAGAGTTCTTTGTATATTTTGAGTAACAGTCCTTTATCAGATAGGTCTTTTGCAAACATTCTTTTCCAGTCTGTGGTTTGTCTTATTCTCTTGATACAGTTACTTTCAACAAACCAGAAAATTGAGGCTCAGAAATTTACCTGCTGAAGGCATACAGTAGGCAATGGCAAAGCCAGGCCCTAAATCTGGCTCTTATCACCAGTCTATGTTTGCTAGGGCTGACTTGGAAAAGGAGACAGAATGAAAGGAAAACAAAACAAAACACCAACCACCACCACAACCATGTTGGTTGTGAAAAAAGGAAACCGCACACTCCCTCCCCTTCTCTTCTCAAACTCCCCCGATAATCTCTTCTATCACCACGTTTCAGTTATCATCCACATGCTGACAACTCCTAAATCTCTATTTATTTATTTATTCCATTATGGGACGCACCACATGGCATTCAGGATCTTAGTTCCCCGATCAGGGATTGAACCTGTGCCCCTACCTTGGAAGCGTGGAGTCTTAAACACTGGACTGCTAGGGAAGTCCCCTAAATTTTTATTTAAAGCCTAGATCTCTCAGATTTGTATATCCAAATGCCTTTGGACATCTCTGCTCATACACTCCATAGTTCCTCAAATATCATAGCCTGTTCAAAACTGAACTAACTGAACCTGTACTTCCTCCCAAATTCATTCAATAAATGGACTTCTTTTCAGAAACCTCAAAGTCACCCTCAGATCACTTCCTTTTAACCAGCCGTTTCATGCAGTAGCCCCAATTCATAAAATTCTGTCCTTTCTCCCTTGACATCATTTTCTCATAATCTGTCAATCCCTTTTTTAGTTACTTTCCTCTTTGTCTAGTCTAGATTTCCTGGTCCATCTTGAAAATAACTCATGAATAACTTCATTCCCTCTCTCCTTTCATTCAAAACCTCAATCCTGATGACTCCTACTAATCTATCTACTTCATCTTTGGGCCCAAGCCGCTAAATTTTGCAAGAGATAAACCACATGACCAAGCTGATAGGTTTCACTTTAAATTCATCTTACCAAAACTCAAATGAGTATCAATAGTGCCTCAGTCATTTTACAAAGTTTCTTTAGTGGTACACACTCCCTCTGTCCCTTCCCAGGAAGAATAGTTCATGTTTGGCCCCTCCAACTTACACCGTTACTTTCAAGTGACAGCCTTACCTCACAGAAATAAGAGATTAAATAGAAGGGGGAAATATCTGATATAAACTTACATTCCCAGCACCAGGCCTACCTCATCTGCCACACTTCACCTTCTTCCCCACTTTAACTGAAATAAGGGTCTCACTTTGTGCTTACCATCCATTCCATTTCAATTGAAGACTTAACTCTTTCCACATGATCTAACCCTTATCTCTCCATCTCCCATCATTTACCCTCTGCTTAAAAATACTCCACAGAAAACCAACCTTCTTTTCCAGTTCAAGGCCTTTGTACATGCTTACTATGCCTTCTTTGCTTCATAATTTGTATTTTTTTGTTAACTCAGTTGCTTATTTTGTCTACTTCTGTGCAGTTGACGCACCACCCCTGATGGCCCGAGGCAACCACTGATCTGCTGCTTGTTATTCTAGAGAGACTCGCCTTTTACAGAATGTCACATAAATGGAATAATAAAAAATACACTCTTTTGTGTCTAGTTTATTTCACTTAGCATATTTGAGACCTTCATCCATATGAATCATTCTTTTTTATTCTAAGTAGCACTCTTTTATATAGGTGTACTTTATCCATTTAATTGTTGATGGATTTTGGTGTTTTTCCAGTTTGGAGCCATTATAAATTAAACTGCTATCAACATCAGCATACTAGGTTTTGTGAACACAGGATTTCATTTTCTAGGGTAAAGACAAAAGTATGGGTAGAACTGCTGAGTCATTTGGTAAGTATAGATTAAATTCATAACAACAAACTGGAAAACTGTTACCAGGAATGTATGACCATACCAAATGATCCATATCCACATCAATATTAGGTATTGTCAGTCTTAAATTTTAGCCATTTTGGTTGGCTTCCAGTATCTCATTGTGGTTTTAATTCACATTTCCCTAATGACTCATCATGTTGAGCAACTTATGTGCTTACTGGCATTTGCATAGTATCTATTGAGGCATGTCTGTTCAAATCATTTCTTCATTGAAAAAACTGAACTGTGTGTATCATTACTCAGTTGTAAGAGTTCTTGATGTATTCTAGATACCAGTCCTTTGTTTGGTATATGTATTGTGAGTATTCTCTCTGATTCTGTGGCTTGCCTTTTTATTTATTTACCTATGTGTTTTGAAATAGGAAATTTTTGCTTGCCCCAAGGTTATGAAGATTTTTTTTCCTTTGATTTCGTCTACAGTCAATGATCCATTTTGAGTTAAATCTTATATATGAAATGAAATAAAGGTAGAAGTTCACTTCTCTCCAAAATGGAGAGAAGTGATATTCCAGCATCATTTGATTTTTCAAAAAAATGTCCTTTCCCCACTGATTGGCTTCTTTGTTAAGACTTAATTCACTGTCTATATGTGTGTCTGTTTCTGGGCTACCTCTTCTGTTGCATTGACCTACATGTATGTACCCATCCTTTTCCCTTTAGTGTCAGTACCTTTTGTGGAGTGAGAAAACGTAATCATTGGAGTCCAAAAAGTTCCAAATTCTTTCCCATCTCTCCAAGTCCTCCTTTTCTTTTTCTTCTTTAAATATTTTGCACAAAATACTCTTCCAAGTCAAACTGCTAGCACAAATGGTACTATGTGTGAGTGTGTGCTCAGTTGTGTCCAACTCTCTGTGACCCCATGGACTAGCCCTCCAGGCTCCTCTGTCCATGGAATTCTCCAGGCAAGAATATTGGAGTGCTATTTCCTAATCCAGGGGATCTTCCCAACCCAGGGATCGAACCCATATCTCCACTGGCAGTTGGATTCTTTACCACTGAGCCACTTGGGAAGCCCCAAAAGGTATACATCAAACATAGACTGACCTCAGAATGATGATTTTATGCATATTAAATATAGAAAAATAAGAAAAATACATAAACTTTAATTCTAAATTCACTATAAACAATCCACTAAAACAATATTCTGGTGCCCTCTAGTGGGGAGAAACTGGAAGGATATAACAAACAAAGAAATGTTATAGAAATGGTAAAATAAAACACTATTCAGAGGAATATTGAATACCGATAATTTCATTTATTCTCCTTACTCTCTCCAAAACAAAATTTTTAGGTAAAAAGGGAAATGTTTTGCTATTTTAACCCAATGTGCGTGCAGTGAAATAAAAAACTGGTTCGAATAAACAAAATGGATGTTTGAAATTTGTATTCTCACAGTATACTTTCCTATACAAAGAAAATGGAGACCAGAGGATAGAGGAAAAAACAAAATATTTTACATAATTGAGCAAGGACGTAAACTAAACAGTTTCAAGATATGTAGTTTAAATACACTATCATGATATATGCTAATGTATACTTGAGTGAACTCCAGGAGTTGGTGATGGACAGGGAGTCCTGGCATGCTGCAATTAATGGGGTGGCAAAGAGTCAGACAGGACTGAACTGACTGATACTTGTATATAATGTAACATAATATTGTTTTCTGGAATGGAGTACAAGCAGTGCAGGAACTGGGGGAAGCAAGGAGAAAAGGAGAATTTATACATTTATATATTTTAAATATACTTTTAAAAATGTAGGTCAATCATTTTGAAACAGTGAAACAGAATTCTACATACTTATACATGGGCACCCCAAATAGGTGGCAAGAGATACTTTGTTGAGAATAGTTCTAACAGTTGGTTATAATTAACCAACTCTTGTTAGGTCCTACAGGGTACCATAGCTACATTAACCTCCAATATTCTCAAACATGCAAAAGTAGAGAAACAATAAATTTAAAGTACTTTTCAATATCAATTTTGCCCAAGAATTTAATCCTTTAAATATTTCCATTTCCTCACAAAGTCTCCAGGATCTGAAGGAGGAAATCCAAAATATCTGCTCTCTGCCTAATTCATTCTTGAGCAGATTTCTGTGCTCCTATTAGCTTTAAAGTTATTTTTCCAGATAGTATATCTTAGTTTCCCATTAGGTCTTGAATAATTTCCAGCTGAGCCTCAAAGTCTTTTGCTAATTCTACATATACCTCCACCTCTGAGGAACTGCAGCCTCACTTAGCCAATGAGCCTTATATTTAATCAAAAATTTTGGTATATTCACCTACTTTTTTCTCCTTCCATTCTGTTTGAAAGAAAAAAGGTCTCTCTCCTCATCTCTCTTTTCAAAATACCTCCCTATTGTCACTTTTACATTTTTAATCTGTTAAAAAAATTTTTTTTAATCACTATTATTACTCATGTAGGTCAAAAGTTGAGTTATTACTCTACCTCTCCTCTTCTTGATATTACCTTTGAGTGAACTCAACAGGGAGACGATTCTCAGGTTTCTGCCACTCTGCTACCAGCTGAGAGATGGAAACAACAAGGACCAGAAATACCTATAAGGCCCTCCCTGTATCTTTGTAATTTCCTCAGTCTAAGACGCCTTCTGTTTCCTTTCTATATACTCTATTTACTTCCTTATCCTCCTTCCCTACTTTTCTTTTAATGCCAAAGCGAATGTGCTTTTTATCTGAAGCTCTACCTTTATATCCTTGGAGACGATTTTTCCTTCTAAATTTCTGCTGTAATTATAGCCCATACTACTAAACTGGCTTGTAACACATGGCTCCTTTACATTGACATTCTTCCTTTTAAGTACTTGCCAAAGCCTTCAACTGTTAAATTCTCAAGCTAATAAACAGATTTCATATTTCTTATTTCCACCATCTTGCCCCAAATATATATTTAAATGATACTCATATGTGTGCCATCCCACCCTAGAATTTCATAGAATTCTATACACTCAGTTCTCCATTTCCTCCCCAGAGGGGCCCCACCACACTCCCCCACAACTGCTACCTCCCTTCCTTCCTATATCTCTTATTTCTCTTTCTCTGGTAAATGGTACTAAAGAATTATACGTTATGCTTTCAGTTAATTCTTTCTGAAAGTGAAAGTGAACATGTTAGTCAGTCAGTCATGTCTGACTCTTTGTGACCCTATGGACTGTAGCCTACCAGCCTCCTCTGTCCATGGAATTCTCCAGGCAAGAATACTGGGGTGGGCTCCCATGCCCTTCTCCAGGAGATCCTCTCAACCCAGGGACTGAACCCAGGTCTCCTGCATTGCAGGCAGACTCTTTACTGTCTGAGCCACCTGGGAAACCCCTCTTTCTGTAAGGGTAGCTTGGAAAAGTGACTTGTATTTCCAAGAGTATAAAGTACTGGAAAAGGTGTTTTTATTTCAATCCCAAAGAAGGGCAACGCCAAAGAATGTTCAAACTACTGCACGATTGCACTCATATCTCTTGCTAGCAAGGTAATGCTCAAAATCCTCCAAACTGGGCTGCAACAGTACATGAACAGAGAACTTCCAGATGTACAAGCTAGATTTGGAAAAGGCAGAGGAACCACAGATCAAATTGCCAGCATCTGTTGGATCACAGAAAAAGCAAGAGAATTCCAGAAAAACATCTACTTCTGCTTCGTTGACTACTCTAAAGCCTTCGACTCTGTAGCTCACAACAAACTATGGAAAATTCTTAAAGAGATGGGAATACCAGACCATCTTATCTGCCTTCTGAGAAACCTGTATGCAGGTCAAAAAGCAACAGGTAGAACCAGACATGGAAAAATGAAAAAATGAACTATTTCAAAGTTGGGAAAGGAGTCAGACAAGGCTGTATATCATCTGAATACGGAAGAAGCATCCTGCTTATTTAACTTCCATGCAGAGTACATCATGCAAAAATGCCGGGCTAGATGAAGCACAAGCTGGAATCAAGATTGCTGGGAGAAATATCAACAACCTCAGATATGCAGATGACACTAATCTAATGGCACAAAGTGAAGAGGAACTAAAAAGCCTCTTGATGAAGGTGAAAGAGGAGAATGAAAAAGCTGGCTTGAAACTCAACATTCAAAAAACTAATATGATGGCATCGGGTCCCATCACTTCATGGCAAATATATGGGGAAAAAATGGAAACAGTGACAGATTTTATTTTCTTGGACTCCAAAATCACCACAAATGATGACTGCAGCCATTAAATTAAAAGACGCTTGCTCCTTGGAAGAAAAGCTATGACAAACCTAGACAGGGTATTAAAAAAGCAAAGATATCACTTTGCTGACAAACGTCCATATAGTCAAACCTATGGTTTTTCTAGTAGTCATGTATAGATGTGAGTAAAAAGTAAAAAGTCACTCAGTAGTGTCTGACTCTTTGCAATCCCATGGACTATACAGTCCATGGACTTCTCCAGGCCAGAACACTGGAGTGGGTAGCCATTTCCTTCTGCAAGGGATCTTCCCAACCCAGGGATCAAACTCACGTCTCCCGAACTGCAGGTAGATTCTTTACCAGCTGAGCCACCAGGGAAGCCCACAGATGTGAGAGCTGGACCATAAAGAAGGCTCTGCCGTGAAGAATTGATGTTTTTGAACTGTGGTGCTGGAGAAGACTCTTGAGAGTCCCTTGGACAGCAAGGAGATCAAAGAAGTCAATCCTAAAGGAAATCAATCTTGAATACTCATTGGAAGCACTGGTGCTGAAACTGAAGCTCCAATACTTTGGCCACCTGATAGGAAGAGCCGACTCACTAGAAATGACCCTGATGCTGGGAAAAAGGGCAGAAGGAGAAAGGGGTGACAGAGGATAAGATGGTTGGATGGTGTCATCTACTCAATGGATACAAGTTTCAGCAAACTCCAGGAGAAGTGAAGGACAGGAAAGCCTGGAGTGCTACAGTCCGCAGGGTCACAAAGAGTTGGACACGACTCAGCGACTGAACACAATATGAAGTACAGAATTATCCTCCCACTGGAAACAACTAAATATAAAGTACAAACACCTACTTAAATAAATTGCTTGGTTGGCAAAAAAGTTATGAACTGGCAGTGCTAAGAAAGAGACTCCCAAGTGCAAACAGTCCAGCTGAGCCATTTACATAGTCCTGACCCACAAAACTATCAGCAAAGCAAAATGTTTATTTCAAACCTCCAAATTCTGGCAGAAATTTGTTATGCAACAGTACTATGTACAATAGTAGACAAGCTCTCTATATTATTTGAAGTCAATATAGAATCTTGAAGGCATTCTGCTTCACTTCTTTTTGTTTCTTTTCTATTTCTATTTTTTCTTGCCTTAGAACTTCAGAGATATTTTTGTTAAAATTCCAAACCACTCATAGGTAAGGAAACTTAGGCCCAAAGAAGTGAAATCACAGAAGAAATTACAGATCAAATTCGTAGTAGAACATAGATGAAAATCCATGCTTCTTAATCCTCAATACAATGTTTTTTGTTTGTAACCAAAATGTTTTTGTACCTTGTCTTTCTTTTCTTTATTCCACTCTTTTTCCTCGTGGCAGAAGGGCAGCCAAAATAATGTCAGTCAACCAGCTTTTTATGCTTCCCTCCAAAAAGCCCAGACCTATTTCCAATTCGAAGATTTAAATAGCATTTCCCAGCTAACACAATATTTTAAACTAGTCAATCTAATCACACTAGGGCGCACACCCTTGTCTAACTCAATGAAACTAAGCCATGCTCACAGGGCAACCCAAGATGGGCGGGTCATGGTGGAGAGGTCTGACAGAATGTGGTCTGCTGAAGAAGGGAATGGCAAACCACTTCAGTATTCTTGCCTTGAGAACCACATGAACAGTATGAAAAGGCTAAATGAGAGGATACTGAAAGAGGAACTCCCAAGGTCAGTAGGTGCCCAATATGCTACTGGGATCAGTGGAGAATTAACTCCAGAAAGAATGAAGGGATGGAGCCAAAGCAAAAACAAAACCCAGCTGTGGATGTGACTGGTGATAGAAGCAAGGTCCGATGCTGTAAAGAGCAATATTGCATAGGAACCTGGAATGTCAGGTCCATATATCAAGGCAAATTGGAAGTGGTCAAACAAGAGATAGCAAGAGTGAACATTGACATTCTAGGAATCAGCGAACTAAAATGGACTGGAATGGGTGAATTTAACTCAGATGACCATTATATCTACTACTGCGGGCAGGAATCGCTCAGAAGAAATGGAGTAGCCATCATGGTCAACAAAGAGTCCAAAATGCAGTATTTGGATGCAATCTCAAAAAAGAATGATCTCTGTTTCCAAGGCAAACCATTCAATATCACGGTAATCCAAGTCTATGCCCCAACCAGTAACGCTGAAGAAGCTGAAGCTGAACGGTTCTATGAAGACCTATAGGACCTTTTAGAACTAACATCCAAAAAAGATGTCCTTTTCATTATAGGGGACTGGAATGCAAAAGTAAGAAGTCAAGAAACACCTGGAGTAACAGGCAAATTTGGCCTTGGAATGTAGAATGAAGCAGGTCAAAGACTAATAGAGTTTTGCCAAGAAAATGCACTGGTCATAGCAAATACCCTCTTCCAACAATACAAGAGAAGAGTCTACACATGGACACCACCAGATGGTCAACACTGAAACCAGACTGTCTCACCTAGAGCCAGACATCCTGGAATGTGAAGTCAAGTGGGCCTTAGAAAGCATCACTATGAACAAAGCTAGTGGAGGTGATGGAATTCCAGTGGAGCTATTTCAAATCCTGAAAGATGATGCTGTTAAAGTGTTGCACTCAATATGCCAGCAAATTTGGAAAACTCAACAGTGGCCACAGGACTGGAAAAGGTCAGTTTTCATTCTAATCCCAAAGAAAGGCAATGCCAAAGAATGCTCAAACTACTACACAATTGCACTCATCTCACTTGCTAGTAAAGTAATGCTCAAAATTCTCCAACCCAGGCCTCAGCAATACATGAACCATGAACTTCCAGATGTTCAAGCTGGTTTTAGAAAAGGCAGAGGAACCACAGATCAAATTGCCAACATCCGCTGGATCATGGAAAAAGCAAGAGAGTTCCAGAAAAACATCTATTTCTGCTTTATTGACTATGCCAAAGCCTTTGATTGTGTGGATCACAATAAACTGTGGAAAATTCTGAGAGAGATGGGAATACCAGACCACCTGACCTGCCTCTTGAGAAATCTGTATGCAGGCCAGGAAGCAACAGTTAGAACTGGACATGGAACAACAGACTGGTTCAAAATAGGAAAAAGAGTACGTCAAGGCTGTATATTGTCACCCTGCTTATTTAACTTATATGCAGAATACATCATGAGAAATGCTGGACTGGAAGAAACACAAGCTGGAATCAAGATTGTCGGGAGAAATATCAATAACCACAGATATGCAGATGACACCACCCTTATGGCAGAAAGTGAAGAGGAACTAAAGAGCCTCTTGATGAAAGTGAAAGAGGAGAGTGAAAAAGTTGGCTTAAAGCTCAACATTCAGAAAACAAAGATCATGGCATCTGGTCCCATCACTTCATGGGAAATAGGGAAACAGCGTAAACAGTGTCAGACTTTATTTTTCTGGGCTCCAAAATCACTGCAGATGGTGATTGCAGCCATGAAATTAAAAGATGCTTACTCCTTGGAAGAAAAGTTATGACCAACCTAAATAGCATATTCAAAAGCAGAGACATTACTTTTCTGACTAAGGTCCGTCTAGTCAAGGCTATGGTTTTTCCTGTGGTCATGTATGGATGTGAGAGTTGGACTGTGAAGAAGGCTGAGTGCCGAAGAATTGATGCTTTTGAACTGTGGTGTTGGAGAGGACTCTTGAGAGTCCCTTGAACTGCAAGGAGATCCAACCAGTCCATTCTGAGGGAGATCAACCCTGGGATTTCTTTGGAAGGAATGATGCTAAAGCTGAAGCTCCAGCACTTTGGCCACTTCATGCGAACAGTTGACTCATTGGGAAAGACTCTGATGCTGGGAGGGATTGAGGGCAGGAGGAGAAGGGGACGACAGAGGATGAGATGGCTGGATGGCATCACTGACTCGTTAGGCATGAGTCTTAGTGAACTCTGGGAGTTGGTGATGGACAAGGAGGCCTGGCGTGCTGTGATTCATGGGGTCGCAAAGAGTTGGACACGACTGAGTGACTGAACTGAACTGAACTGATATCCCAATAAAAATTTAAAAAGAAAAGAAAAGAGCATTTCCCAGTTTTACCTGTCTCTAATCTTGTTAAGCTTCTAGCAATGTATGGTGCCAGCTTCCTGGACCAGTTGATAAATCTGTGTGGATTATCACCAACAGAATGCAAACTTGCTACTTAGTGTGCCTGAGTAACAAGGAAACAATGACAGAAGGGAATTATCTGAGTAATAAGACTTACAAAACTTCCAGCAAAGTAACACACAAAGAATCTCAACCTCTCCTGGACTGAGAACAGCTATCTTTTGGCAACTGTAAAATGTGAAAGTTACCTGCAAATCGGACAATTTCCTAACAAAGGTCTAAGTAGCAGTTAGAGAAGTTGGCATATTAGATAGATCTGGAAGGAACCAAGAAAAGAAAATTTTAAAACAGAAAATAAACTAATCAGCACCAGAAAAATAGATGATAATAAAGAAGAAAAACAAAGTAGGGTGAGGTTGCATGAAGGGAATATAACTATGAAGCTATGCAGACATCGTCTCCTAGCCCAGATTAGAACTAGAGCTAGATTTGCAGTTTTTCATTTATAGTCAATTGGTTTCTATGTATTAATTTTTGTAGCCTGGTCTCAAAGTAAGATTGCTAATAAATTGGACTTTTATTAAAATTTACTAAATTTATTTACTAAAAATTTCAGCTGGAAACTATTTGAAATCACTCAAATGTCTATCAGTTGAGTTTTGATTACACAAACTAAGGTACACTCAAACAATGGAATGTTATGTATCTGTTTAAGAAGAAGCTTTTTTGTACTTATATAGAAAGTTCTTATTATGTGACCCTTGGTGTAAGAAAGGTGGAAAAGAATGAATAAATGTATTACTTATATTTGCATAAGGAAACAATAAGAAATGATGATTAGACCATGAAAAAAAGGTTTTGGCTATTTACATGTAAGTTCATTAGCAACCTTGCTGCCTAGATAGAGACTTAAGATCAAAATAATGACACTTCTTATTTAACTTTTGCTCTTTCTAACTTAAGGATGACCTGGATGAGAATGTTTAACTTTAGGCACAATAGGGCCTGATGCAGATCGATTTCGTCTCCTCAGAGTACATAAAACACGACTTTTCCCCCATATCTGGATTAAATGGATAACTGCCACATTCATTCTTTCCCTTTCCACAATAATGTATCACCCTATGTTTACCTCCACTAACCTCTAATCAATATTCACAGTTTATTAATAATATCTTACTATCTAAGTTCTTACCTACTTTCTGGGCCAAGTGTTTTACACTTCAGCTGTTACTGTCCCTCCAATTGTAACTGTCAATGCTTATAAGTTAACTGACCAGCTAGCTACATGTATCTTTGCATAGTGCCTCCGGTGCATGTTCTATTATTAGACACCCTGGAGCTACGTTTTTATGCCAGTTCCCTAAATATAACTCTGTATAGCCCAAAATACTAAACATTATGTCAGGCCAAAAATTTTTTCTAGGTTTTGCATTTCTGAAAGACAGCAACGACAGTTTCCAACGTACAAACAGAAAAAAGTTACTAGCTACATCTCTCAGCCTCTGGAAAACATGATTAAAGCTATACCAATACGAATAGCTATAGGGAGCATATTCTAATCTTAAGAATCAACAACAAGAATGTAAACACAATAACTCTCTTTCCTCAGTTTCTACCCTTCCTTCAAATCCTTCCCAATTACCTTCCCCACCCTTTCGGTTCCTCTAGGGAAGGAGGCTCAGGCAGCAGCTGGTTTATTCACAGCTAGGTCAATGGCAACCTACTCCAGTACTCTTGCCTGGAAAATCCCATGGACGGAGGAGCCTGTTGGGCTGCAGTTCATGGGGTCGCGAAGAGTCGGACACGACTGAGCGACTTCACTTTCCCTTTTCACTTTCATGCATTGGAGAAGGAAATGGCGACCCACTCCAGTACTCTTGCCTGGAGAATCCCAGGAACGGAGGAGCCTGGTGGGAGGCTATTTATGGGGTCGCACAGAGTCGGACTTGACTGAAGCGACTTAGCAGCAGCAGCAGCAGCTCCCTGGTGGCTCAGACAGTAAAAAATCTGCCTGCGATAGGGGAGACCTGGGTTCTCTCCCTGGGCTGTGAAGATTCCCTGGAGGAGGACATGGCAACCTATTCCAGTATTGTTGCCTGGAGAATCCCCATGGACAAAGGAGCAAAGAGTTGGACACAACTGAGGAACTAAGTCAGTTGAGCCACTGAGCACAACTTTATTTGATTTATTGATACATGGCAACAGAAACACACATAAGTCAGGCCCAAAAGAGAGCTATTCATTTTTGATTGGTTTAAATCCTTTTCAACCAGGCAAAAAGACCCATAAACTAACAACAACAAAAACTGTGAGAAAGGAGAAGTGAGGAATTTTTCTGGTAAAAAGCTAAAGACATGAGTCTGGAGAGTTACTGTGTAAACTTCTAGGCATTGTACTTATGGTTTCTGAATCCTGTTTCTAATGGCCATGGTCCCGATCTAGGGATCAAACTGAGCAATGGTTACAATGTTATTATTTAAAGACCTTTCATCTGTTCACATCTTGTGGATCTCAGAATAACATTGCCCTTGCAACCTTCTAGTTTTTATAAACTAGAGCCAAGAGAAAATTACAGGCAACATCAAATGTGGATACACCCAAACTCAGAAATATATCTCTTCAGAAACAGAAGGGAAGAGGGGACGATTATTTTTTTAACCCACCTCACTGCTAAGCCATGAAATGAAAATCCTTTTAAAAGCTTCAATTATAAAAGTTATTTATGTTCATAGTGGAAAACAATAGCAAGAAACAAACATCAATCATAGTTCCAACACTCAACTATTATCATTGCTGACATGTTAAAATGCATCTTTCTGGTAAATTTTTGTAAGCAACAAATGAGATGTTATAACCTCTTTTCATGTAATATATTATTATGTATTTATGTCTATAAAATCATTAAATACTGTAACTGAGAGTGTGGATTTTAAAGTCAGACAAATAACTGGGTCCCACCTCTCTTACTTATTGTGTGATTTCATGTAGGTTATAGAAACTGTTTATACCTCACAGGTTTATTCTATGTAAAATGTTTTATTTTAAAAATTTATTATTTATTATTAAATAATAATAGATAAGAGAAAGAATAAGTCTAGTACATAGTAAGCACTCAGCAACATAATATATGATGCATACATTTTGTACTTTTACAACATTCTATTAAATGTATCCCAGCTTATTAAAAATCCCCTATTGTCAAAATAAGTGAAAGTCACTCAGTTGTGTCCGACTCTTTGCAACCCCAGGGACTAAACAGTCCATGGAATTCTCCAGGCCAGAATACTGGCATGAGTAGCCTTTTCCTTCTCCAGGGGATCCTCCCAACCCAGGGACTGAACCCAGATTTCCCGCATCGCAGGAGGATTCTTTACCAGCTGAGCCACAAGAGAAGCTGAAAAATACTGGAGTGGGTAGCCTATCCCTTCTCCATTGGATCTTCCTGACCCAGGAATCGACAGGGGTCTCCTGCACTGCAAGTAGATTCTTTACCAACTGAGCTATCAGGGAAGCAGTGTCCAAATAAAGTTGTTTCTAAATATATAATATTATAAATAACAATGCAGCAAACACTAAATCTAAATCTTTATGTCTTATGATTTTTTTCTTTAAATTCCTAGAAGTAAAATTATAAATCAAAGGGAATAACATGTTCTTTATTACCAAAGTGCCTCCAAAGAAGTTGTACTACTTTATAATTCCATCTGCATATAAAAAAGTTTTCACTCCTCCATCCAGAGAGATTTTAAAATATTTTTAAAATACCATGCATATCTTTGTATAATCTGCTCTTACGAATTCTAGGGCTTCCCTGATAGCTCATTAAAAAATTCAAATAATATATAAATATGAAGAATGAAAGCAAATTTCACCCTCACTCTTTCCCAGAAGTGACTGTGATTATTAAAGTTCATCCTTTAACAATCACAGACCTTTACCTGTGAATTTACAAGCAGATAAATTCACAGTATATTTTTGTTTAATATAAATATGGTCATATATCATCATACTACAAAAACTGGTTTGCTGACTTTTTTTTTAAGTTACCTGAGTACCCTGGAGGGCTTTCTATGACTGAATATACAGATCAACATCATTCTTTTTAAACACTGGATAATATTCCCTTGAATCAGGGTACTACTCTCACTTAATCATTCCTCTATTACTCTGTTTCCAGTTTTTCCCTATTGCAAACAATGCTGCAGTAAAAAAAAATTCTTATACCAGTTCCCTTGTGGATTATGTGAGTACTTCTCTAGGAAAAATACTAAAGAACACAATTGGAGAGTCACAGAATCACTTCAGTTCAGCTCAGTTCAGTCAGTTGTGTCCGACTCTTTGTGACCCCATGGACTGCAGCACACCAGGCTTCTCTGTCCTTCACCAACTCCCAGAGCTTGCTCAAACTCGTGTCTATTGAGTCGGTGATGTTATCCAACCATCTCATCCTCTGTCTTCCCCTTCTCCTCCTCCCTTCAATACCTGACATCACTGTCTTTTCAAATGAGTCAGCTCTTTGCATCAGGTGGCCAAAGTACTGGAGCTTCAGCTTCAACATCAGTCCTTCCAATGAATATTCAGGACTGATTTCCTTTATGATTGACTGGTTTGATCTCCTTGCAGTCCAAAGGATTCTCAAGAATCTTCTCCAACACCACAGTTCAAAAGCATCAATTCTTCAGCACTCACCTTTCTTTATGGCCCAACTCTCACATCCATACATGACTACTGGAAAAACCACAGCTTGGACTAGATGGACCTTGTCAGTAAAGTAATATCTCTGCTTTCTAATATGTTGTCTAGGTTTGTCATAGCTTTTCTTCCAAGGAGCAAGTGTCTTTTAATTTCATGGCTGCAGTCACCATCTGCAGTGATTTTGGAGCCCAAGAAAATAAAGCCTGTTATTGTTCCCATCGTTTCCCCATCTATTTGTCACGAAGTGATGGGACCGGATGCCATGATCTTGTTTTTGAATGTTGAGTTTTAAGCCAGCTTTTTCACTCTCCTCTTTCACTTTCATCAGGAGGCTCTTTAGTTCCTCTTTGCCTTCTGCCATAAGAGTGGTGTCATCTGAGTATATGAGCTTATTGATATTTCTACCGGAAATCTTGATTCCAATCTCTTGAGTCAGAGAATGAGCATTTCTAACAGCTACTACCAAAATGCCTTCCAAAGAGGGTGTAGAAATTCTTCTGGCACCCTTGTACAGGAAGTGTGGAGTCTTCACTGGACCACCAGGGAAGTCCCTCTCCTGTCTTCTTGATGACAGCCATTCTAACAGATGTAAGGTGATATTTCATTGTGCTCTTGATTTCCATTTCCCTGATGATTAGTGTTGTTGAGCATCTTTTCATACATGTTGGCCATTTGGATGTCTTCTTTGGAAAAATGTTGCTTGAGTTCCTCTGTGCTGTGTGCTCAGTCACTGAGTCGTGTCTAATTCTTTCTGACCCCATGGACTGTAGTCTGCCCGGCTCCTGTGTCCATAGAATTTCCCAGGCAGAATACTGCAGTGGCTTGCCATTTCCTTTGCCAGGGGATATTCCTGACCCAGGGATTGAACTTGAGTTTCCTGCATTGGCAATGGGTTCTATATGGCTGAGCCACCAGGATGCCCATTTAGCTCCTCTGCCCATTTTTAAGTCAAATTATTTGGTTTTCCTTTTTGTTATTGAGTGTATGACTTTATATTGGCTATTAACCACTTATCCAATATACAATTTGCAAATATTTTCCCCCATTCTGTAAGACGTCTTTTCATTTTTTTTGATTGTTTCTTTTTAAAAAATATTATCTTTTTATTTATTTGGCTGTGCTGGGTCTTAGTTGTGGCCTGTGGGAGTTTCACTTGTGGCATGTGGGATCTAGTTCCTTGACCAGGGATCAAACCCAGGTCCCCTGCATTGGGAACACAGAGTCCTAACCACTGGACCACCAGGGAAGTCCCTGCTTGTTTCTTTTGCTGTCAAAAGCTTTTAAGTTTTACATAGTCCCACTTGTCGAGCTTTGCTTTCACTGTCTGTGTTTTTGGTGTCATAGCTAAAAACTTATCACCAAGATCTATGCTGAGGAGATCCATCCCTATGTTTTTTTCTAGGATTTTTATGGTATTGCTGCTGCTAAGTCACTTCAGTCGTGTCCGACTCTGTGAGACCCCACAGACGGCAGCCCACCAGGCTCCTCCGTCCCTGGGATTCTATGGTATTAGGTCTATGTTCAAGTCTTCAGTCCATTTTGAGTTAACTTCTATGAATCCTATAAGAATATAATTTCTTTTCTCTCCATGTCTTTATGCAGTCTTCTCAGTACCATTTGCTGAAGAGTACTACTGAAAAGTACAATCTTTTCTCCACTGGTGTTCTCGGCTTCCTTGTTGAGTATTCATTGATGGTATATGAAAGGGCTTATTCTGGGCTCTCTATTCTGTCTCACTGGCCTATACATCTATTTTTATGGACGTATCATTCAGTTTTAATTACTATGCCTTTGCTCTACAGTTTGAAATCAGGAAGTGTGATGCCTCGGCCCTGTGCTTCTTTCTCATGACTGCTTTGACTATTTAGGGTCTTTTGTAGTTCTATAAAGATTTTAGAACTTTTTAAAAATTTTTATTTATTTTATTTTGGCTGTGCTAGGTCTTCGTTGTTGTGCATGGGCTTTCTCTAGTTGCAGTGAGCAGGAGCTAATCTCTAGTTGCAGTGCCTGGGCTTCTCACTGTGGTGGCTTCCTCTGTGGAGCACAGGCTCAAGGGTGGTGGGCTTCAGTAGTTTCAGCACGTGGGCTCTACGGTTGCGGCTACCAGGCTCTAGAACCCAGACTCAGCAGTTGTGGCCCACTCTTAGTTGCCCCACGGCATGTGGGATCTTCCTGCACCAGAGATCAAACTTGTGTCCCCTGAATTGGCAAGTGGATTCTTTACCACTGAGCCACCAGGGAAGCCCAAGAATTTTTTTATTTCTGTGGAAAATACCATTGGAATTTTGATAGAGATTGTGTTGAATCTATAGATGACTTGAATGGACATTTCAACAGCATTCATTCTTTCTGACCCATGAAGATGGGATATCTTTTGTTTGAGTCTTCTTTGTTTCAACAAACTCTTGTACACTATTGGTGGGAATATAAATTGGTTCAGCCAATATGGAAAACAAGATGGAGGTTCCTCAAAAAAATGAAAAATAGAGCTATATATGATCCAGGAATTCCACTTTTGAGTATATACCAAAGGAACTGAAAAAGGGTATCAGTAAGATATATGCAATCCCACATAAATAATCCAGCATTATTCACAATAGCCAAGATAATTGAAAAAACTTAAGTGCCCATCAGCAAATGAATGGATAATAAAGATGTGATATATAGGTATATACAATAGAATATTATCTAGCCACAAGAAAGAAGGAAGTCCTACCATTTGCGACAACATGAATGAAACTTGAGGACATTATGCTAAGTGAGGTAAGTGAGACAAACAAATAATGTATGATGTAACTTATATGCAGAATCTTAACAAGCCACACATTGAATCAGAGAGCAAATGGTGGCCCTAGGGGCTGGGGGAAGTAGGGGAATCTGAGAGAGGTTGTTTAATGGTATAAGATTATAACTAGTGAAAAAAAAAAAAAGATTATAACTAGTAGAAAAATAGACCTGGAGACCTAATATACAACACAGTGATTATAAGCAAAAACATTATATTATAAACATCACACTTGCTAAGAGGCTAGATCTTAATTTTTTCGACCACACAAAAAAATGACAATTACGTGACATGATTCAGTTCAGTTCAGTTCAGTCGCTTGTCATGTCTGACTCTTTGCGACCCCATGGACTGCAGCATGCCAGGCCTCCATGTCCATCACCAACTCCTGGAGTTTACTCAAACTCATCTCTATTGAGTCGGTGAAGCCATCCAACCATCTCATCCTCTGTCGTCCCCTTCTCCTGCCTTCAATCTTTTCCAGCATCAGGGTCTTTTCCAATGAGTCAGCTCTTTGCATCAGGTGGCCAAAGGACTGGTGTTTCAGCTTCAGCATCAGTCCTTCCAATGAACACTCAGGACTGATTTCCTTTAGGATGGACCGGTTGGATCTTGCAGTCTAAGGGACTCTCAAGAGTTTTCTCCAACCACAGTTCAAAAGCATCAATTCTTCAGCACTCAGTTTTCTTTATAGTCCAACTCTGCATCGATACATGACTACTGGAAAAACCATAGCTTTGACTAGACGGTCCTTTGTTGGCAAAGTAATGTCTCTGCTTTTTAATATGCTGTCTCAGTTCAGTTCAGTCGCTCAGTCGTGTCTGACTCTTTCGACCCCATGAATCGCAGCACGCCAGGCCTTCCTGTCCATCACCAACTCCCGGAGTTCACTCAGACTCACGTCCATTGAGTCCGTGATGCCATCCAGCCATCTCATCCTCAGTCGTCCCCTTCTCCTCCTGCCCCCAATCCCTCCCAGCATCAGGGTCTTTTCCAATAAGTCAGCTCTTCGCATGAGGTGGCCAAAATACTGGAGCTTCAGTTTTAGCATCATTCCTTCCAAAGAAATCCCAGGGCTGAGCTCCTTAGAATGGACTGGTTGGATTTCCTTGCACTCCAAGGGACTCTCAAGAGTCTTCTCCAACACCACAGTTCAAAAGCATCAATTCTTTGGCACTCAGCCTTCAATATGCTGTCTAGGTTGGTCATAACTTTTCTTCCAAAGAGTAAGCATCTTTTAATTTCATGGCTGCAGTCACCATCTGCAGTGATTTTGGAGCCCCAAAAAATAAAGTCAGCTACTATTTCCACTGTTTCCCCATCTATTTGCCATGAAGTGATGGGACCAGATGCCATGATCTTATTTTTCTGAGTGTTGAGCTTTAAGCCAACTTTTTCACTCTTCTCTTTCACTTTCATCAAGAGGTTCTTTAGTTCTTCACTTTCTGCCATAAAGGGTGGTGTCATCTGCATATCAGAGGTTATTGATATTTCTCCCAGCATTCTTGATTTCAGCTTGTGCTTCATCCAACCCAGCATTCCCCATGAGGTACTCTGCATATAAGTTAAATAAGCAGGGTGACAATACACAGTCTTGATGTATTCCTTTTGCTATTTGGAACCAATCTGTTGTTTCATGTCCAGTTCTAACTGTTGCTTCTTGACCTGCATACTAATTTCTCAAGAGGCAGGTCAGGTGGTCTGGTATTCCCATCTCTTTCAGAATTTTCCACAGCTTATTGTGATCTACACAGTCAAAGGTTTTGGCATAGTCAATAAAGCAGAAATAGATGTTTTTCTGGAACTCTCTTGCTTTTTTGATAATCATGATAGAGGATCTAATATTAGAATGGCAATCACATTGCAATATGTAAATGTATCAAATTGACATGTCACATACCTTAAATTTACATAATGTCATATGTCAAACACATAGCAATTAAAAAATAAATTTAATAAAGATGTTTCTAAGAAAAAAGTTTATAACAAATAAGTTAATTAAAAGGTACTGTGGAGTTATATGCAGAAATACTAAGGATGGGTAAGGAGATATAGGAGCACACTATTATAAGATTAAAACTCTATGTCAGGGGTCCCCAACCTCCAGGACTAATGCTTTATGATCTGAGATGAAGTTGAAGTACTAACAATAGAAATAAAGTGCATAATAAATATAATGTACTTGCATCATCCTGAAACCTTCCTCTCTCCCTCCCCTAGTCTGTGGAAAAACTGCCTTCCATGAAACTGGTCCCTGTTGCCAAAAATGTTGGGGACCACCGCTATATGTGAAAGTCTCATTACATCAGATGAATGTAATCTCTAATAAGTTAAAAATGTGCCCAAAACAACCACTAAAGAAAAGAAAGAATTATAGTTAATAAACCAGCTGGGTGATAAAACTAAATTAATTACTACAAAAGAAATAGTAGAAGGGGAACAAAGGGTAAATGGGAAAAACAGAAAACATATAGCATGATGGCAGATTTACACTCAACCGTGTTAACAATTCCTTGATGGCTCAGATGGTAAAGAAACTGCCTGCAATGTGGGAGACCTGGGTTCAATCCCTGGGTAGGGAAGATCCCCTGGAGGAGGTATGGCAATCCACTTCAGTATTCTTCCCTGCAGAATCCCCATGGACAGAGTAGCCTGGTGGGTTATAATTCATGGGGTCATAAAGAGTTTGACACAACTGTGTGACTACACACACACACATATTAACAATCCAGGTGGTGCTAGTTGTATAGAACCTGCCTGCCAATGCAGGAGATGTAAGAGATACGAGTTTGATCCCTGGGCTGGGAAGGTACCCTAGAAGAGGGCATGGCAACCCACTCTAGTAGTTTTGCCTGGAGAATCCCATGGACAGAGGAGCCTGGCGGGCTACAGTCTGTAGGATCGCAAAGAGTCGGACACGACTTAGCATGCATGCATATTAACAATCACATCAAAGGTCAATAATCTAAGCCTCTAATTGAAAGGCAGAGATGGACAGACTAGATAGAAACAAGATCGATCTATGTGCTGCCTACAAGAAATACAAATAAATATAAAGATACAAACACTAAAAGAAAAAGAGTAGAAAAAAAATATATGCTAATACTAACCAAAAGAAAGCTGAATTGACTCCTTTTATACACATTTTTCAGTGATTTCAAACCTGATTGTGTGATGATGAGATACTCAATATTCACCAGCTTCCATTTTATTAATCATGCCTAATTCATTTCTGAGGATTAAAGGTCTGAGTCATTAAAAATTATACGTCCCATCTAAGCAGATTTTCTACACACTTTACTCAGGGGAAAATGTTGAATGCATTTTCCCCCATATAAATTATATACTTTGTTTATGGTTTACCAACATTTAAATCTACCATGTAAATGGATGCCTCTCAGCCTCACATGCTAGTATTGCATAATTCCTGAAAACAGCAAACTTAAGCAAAAAATAGACATCCATGCACTGTGTCCCCCACTTTCTTCAGGCAATTATTCTTGGGGGTAAATATCTCAGAGTTGTAAATTCTTTTTATAAGCCTATATATTTTAACCTTCTTTCATGAAATACAGAAACTAGAACTCCCTCAGTAAATTGAACCAAATGATTATTTCAAAATACAATCTTGTGACTTTTAAGTGTGTGCATATTTTTTTTAATTAAAATATAGTTTAAGAAAAAAAAAAAGCTGAAAAGGCTATGTTCCTATCAAGTAAAGTATATTTCAGAGCAAAGACTATGACCAGGAACAAAGACTATCATTTCTTAATCATAAAGTGGTCAGTTCATCAAGAGGACATAATTCAAAGTGGTTCTGTATCTGATAACTAAGCTTCAAGATACATCAGACAAACACTGATAGAATGCCAAGAGAAACAGACAGATCCACAATTCTAGCCAGAGATTTCAATACCCTTTCCTTAACTGATTGAACAGCTGGAAGGATTATAAAGACTTAACACTCTCTCAACCAACTTAACCAAACTGACATTTGTCACTCAACACAAGAACAGCAGAAAATACATTCTTTTCAAGTGCACATAGAACATTTAACAAGATAAAACTCATTGTGGGTTTTAAGACAACTTTAAGACAAGTTTAAATAAATTTAAAAGAATTCAAGCCAAGAATGTACATTTTCTGACAATAAAAAATTAAACTAGAAAACAGTAACAGAAAGATATCTGGTAAATCCTCTAAACATTTGAAAATTAAAAGAAAAAAATAAGGAAATTAAAATATATTTTAAGCTGATTGAAAACACAGCATATCAAAATTTGCAGGATACAGCTAAACAGCACTTAGAAATATATAGCACTAAACACTTTTATTACAAAAAAAACCCAGAAAAGGTCTCAAGTCAAAAACCTCAGTTTCTGCCTAAAGAAACTGGAAACAAAAAAGCTAATAAGACCCAAAATAAACAGAAGAAAGGAATAATAAAGATCAGAATAAAATCAATAAAATACAGACTAGAAATACAAAATAGAGATCTTTGAAACCAAAAGCGAGTATTTGAGATGAATGAAACAGATAAACCTTTAATCAGTTTGATGAGAGAAAAAAAAGACAGAAGGTCCAAATTAACAATATTAGGAATGAGACAGGTGACATCATTACAAAGACAATATTAAAATATTATGAAAAAAAAGAAAATATTATGAGTAAATTTTTTTCTAACAAAATCAATCAATTTCTTGAAAGACACTAAGGCTACTCAAGAAGAAACAAATAAATCTGAATAGACCTATATCTATTAGAAAAAAATGTGGTTAAAAACCTTCCTCCTCACATACAAAAAAACAGGCTCAGATGGCCTAACTGGTAAATTTCACCAAATATTTAAAGAAAAAGTAATACAAATTCTAAACAAACTCTACAAAGACATAGTAAGGGAAAACAACTAGAAAGTAATTTTTCTAACACAGATTTAAATATTCTTTTTTTTACTTAATTTATTTTTTAATTGAAAGATAATTGCTTTACAGAATTTTGTTGTTTTCCATCAAACATCAACATAGATTCAAATATCCTTAACAAATTTATAGAAAATCAATTCCAACAATATATAAAAATAATAATACATCATAACCAAGTGGAGTTTATCCCATGATAGAAGGTTGTTTGGCATATGAAAATCAATTGATGTAATTTATCATATTAATAAACTAAAAAAAACCTCCATAAATCAATAGGTACAAGAAAGCATTACATACAAGTCTTTATATGTACATATGTTTCCATTTTTCTTGAGTGAGTTTCTAAAAGCAGAATAATCTGGAGTATAATTCCTCCCCATATAGAACTGCCCTAATAGGCAACTTTTGCTGGAGGATTCCACATCTGCCTGACTGAGATTTTTCTCGGCTGTGCTGTGGTCTTAATTTCTTCCCACCCAATCTTTCCTTCCTTGTCTTCCTTCACAAGCTGTTAGACCTGGCTCACATTCTGAAAGCTCTCCCTGACTCTCCTGGCTCCCTTCCCTCTCTAGTTCACAGGTGTTCCCTCCAAGAAATCCTGTACCTCTTAACTGTTCTGACATCTGCATCATGGAAGAGCCAGACTGATGATATAGGGAATATAAGATAATTTAGTGGGTCCTAACTTCACATTCTTCATACCCAATGTTATGTTTAAAATGGCAACATGGATGGCTTCTCTAGATAAGCAGTTAAAAGCCATGAAGCCCAAAGATGAGGAAAGAGAAACAAGTTCTTTTGAATCTCAGTATACTGCGGGTTCTTTTAACTGTTTCAACTGGACACTCAAATACATCTGCCTCTGGAAACAAGGTATCTCTAAATGAATCACCACATTTTTCCCTGTCCTGTCTTGAACTTAGAAATAACTCAGAGATCTGACCAGCACAAAACAGAACTGCACCAATCTCTGGCATTTAAGAAGTTATGAACAACAAATATGTTATCATCCCCATCCCTAAGGAAACTCTCAAATCTCACCCCAAGGACACATATTATGCCATCTTGTGACAGAGCACTCATTCAAATAGGATTTCATATGTGTTTTTTTTTTTTTTTTTTATGTTGACATTTGGCTTACTTCTACCATCATTCAGTTCCAAAGGGATAGTCTTAATGAAATCTGCCAAAGTTTCTAAATTATTGAAACAAATTAAGAATGCATAAAGGCTATAATGACCAGTGGTTTTACTTTAGAACCTCAAGAATCATGTCCCTTATTGTGTATAGTGCTCGATATACAAGGTATGACTAATAAACGCTAAACCAGTCCTCTGTAATCTGCCGCACAGGACAAAACTCTCTTTAATCATAAGATCAAAATATTTCATAGCAATTTCTCAAGGAAAAAAGCTACTTAAATCTTACATTTTGGCCTTATAGCTTCATACTATAAGAAGTTCTGAGGGATGAAGGTGACACCATTACCCCAAAACTATATCAGGACATTACTTTTAGAAACAGAAATTCTCCTGCCCTTAGTATCACCTTCTTACAAAGTTTCCTAGTCCAGGATAAATAATTCCTCTCTTGCTCTAATGTTAATAACCTTCAGATATTTGGGAGTGTATCTCTCCTGGACCTCAGAGTTGCCAGATTTTAGTCAACTCTCCATGCTTAAATTTTTAAATGATCTTTGTAAATTCATCTATGCACTACAGTTGCTCTCAGAACTCACCACTTTCTGCTTCTATCATGCTGACACTGTGCTAAATGTAATACTCCCAGTGGGCTCTTGCCAATTCCCTGTGCTGTGGCACAATTCTTCTTTGTCCACTGCCTAGAATAGCATGAGTTTTCCTTTGACTGCCAGATCACATTTCAAGCCCAAACCAAGTTTGTTATCTGCCATTACTGTCAAGACTCTCTTGCTCTCTGGGGTTTCTTTCTCTCTTTTTTTTTCCCCTGTCAGATCACTTGTATCTCCTCTTCAGCTTCTGAAACAAGAGTAGCATTGTGCCCTAATGCTAATTTCCCAAGTGACTCTTATCCATATTTTGGCTTATTGGTACTAGAAATTGCTTATTGATAATGTTCATAACTTAGTTTTTCTCCCTGTTGGATTTCCACTAAAGATCTTCCTTTGTTAAATCTTCATTCAAATCTACACCCTCTTTCTAGTAACTATTTTAGGTAAAACAAAACAGACTGTATATGCTCCACAGCTCATTTAATGCCATACACTCTTACTCAGCATCGAGTAGATGCAGGTGTTGTGAATAAGGATGAATGTTATCCGTTTGCCCTCAAACAGTTCACAGCCTTATTTGAAAGACACATGTATCTGTATTTATAAAACAGCATAACACAATAATAATGGAAGATTATACAAACTAAAGAGCCTCTTGAAAGTGAAAGAAGAGAATGAAAAAGTTGGCTTAAAGCTCAACATCCAGAAAACTAAGATCATGGCATCCAGTCCCATCACTTCATGGCAAACAGATGGGGAAACAGTGGCAGACTTTATTTTTGAGGGGCTCCAAAATCACTGCAGATGGTGACTGCAGCCATGAAATTAAAAGACACTTGTTCCTTGGAAGAAGTTATGACCAACCTAGACAGCATATCAAAAAGCAGAGAATTACTTTGCCAACAAAGGACTGTCTAGTCAAAGCTACGGTTTTTCCAGTAAAGTATGAATGTGAGAGTTGGACTATAGCTGAGAGCCAAAGAATTGATGCTTTTGAACTGTGCTGTTGGAGAAGACTCTTGAGAGTCCCTTGGACAGCAAGGAAATCAAACCAGTCTATCCTAAAGGAAATCAGTCCTGAATATTCATTGGAAGGACTGATGCTGAAGCTGAAACTCCAATCCTTTGGCCACCTGATGCAAAGAACTGACTCAGTGGAAAACACCTTGATGCTGGGAAAGACTGAAAGCAGGAGGAGAAGGGGGACGACAGAGGATGAGATGGTTGGATGGCATCATCGACTCAATGGACATGAGTTTGAATAAACTCCAGGAGTTGGCGATGGCCTTCTGGACAGGAAGGCCTGGTATGCTGCAGTCCATGGGCTCACTAAGAATGGGACAAGACTGAATGACTTAACTGAACTGACTGATACAAACTACAAAGGTCAGGAAAAGTGATAACTTTAAAATGAATAGGAATCCATCAGACCCAAAAGGAGAGGACACTCCAGTTAGAAATTACAAAACAAAGGCAAAGAATGTTGAATAGTGTGGAATGCTTGGGAAACAAGTAACATGGTGTTACACTGGAGCATGAAGGATGGGCAAGGGGAAAATGACAGGAGACTAAAAGAGGGGAATTAGAAGAGGTACCCTGAAGCACCTTGAAGCTCAAGCTAAGGAGTTTGGACTTAACAACACAAGCAATGAGAAGAGGTTAAAGAAATATAAAAAAAGGAGGATACATGACCAATGTTTTAGAAGAATCTCAAGTGCAGAGAAGAGAATGGAAGGAGTAGGTACAGAGGCAAGAAAATCTGTCAACTGTTAACTGCAATAGTCCAGGTGAGATGAAAGGGCTTTAAATCTTAAAATTTTCAGAAAGAAAAAAATCAAGATGGTTACTATCAGCTTAACACTTCAGTTTAGTTTAGTTGCTCAGTCGTGTGCAACTCTTTGCAGCATGCCAGGCCTCCCTGTCCATCACCAGCTCCCAGAGTTTACCCAAACCCATGCCCATTGAGTTGGTGATGCCATCCAACCACCTCATCCTGTCGTCCCCTTCTCCTGCCTTCAATCTTACCCAGCATCAGTGTCTTTTCAAATGAGTCAGCTCTTTGCATCAGATGGCCAAAGGATTGGAGTTTCAGCTTCAACATCAGTCCTTCCAATGAATATTCAGGACTGATCTCCTTTAGGATGGACTGGTTGGATCTCCTTGACACTTACTGAGCATCAATTAAGTGGAAAGTGCTATATTGTAAGATTCTGGTATTTTATCCCATTTAATGGTTACCATAACTCTGTCAGGTAGATACTAGCATCCTTATCCAACAAATAAGGGACTCAGAGAAAACAAAGTTCAAAAATGAAACAAATAAACCAACCATCAAAGAGAGTCAAATTTAATAAAATGTTCTCTGTATGGTCAACATGGCTTCTAGAACACTATTTCAGAGCATAACCTTAATCCAGTCACAGACAGTCTTATTTTCTCAATTTTAATTCATTTACTAAGCAAATAAAAACTAGTACATAGAATGTGTTAGCACAACATCATACTACAATGAGTTTACAACCAGATAGGAGTGAGACATATAATCACATAATAACATGGAGAAACTACTAAAGAATCATAAAAAAGGTATAGATATTTTGAGACAGTGTAAGTTGCTGTTGTTTAGACACTAAGTCATGTCTGACTCTTTTTCAACCCCATGGACTGTAGCCCACCAGGCTCCTCTGCCCATGGGATTTCCCAGGCAAGACTATGACAGTAGGTTGCCGTTCCTTCTCCAGGGCATCTTCTCCACTGAGGGATCGAATCTGCATCTCCTGCACTGGCAGGCAGATTCTTTACTGCTGAGTCACCATGGGAGCCCATGAGACAGTAGAGGGGAACTTTTTTTAGACTTGAGAGAAGGAGATATAAAGGAAGGTCAACAACAACCTTAAAAGTGACATTTAAGACCTAAAGGAAGACTGACTAAAAAGGATGACCTGAAGGTAAAAGTTGTTATCCTCTGCCTCTCTCTGTGCTGTTACTTCTAGTCACTGCATCTCAATGCTGGAAATTCTTACAACTAACTCATGACTCTAGGTCTTCAAAATTCATGGCACAATGTATCTCATCAGAGGCTTGGCCTCTGATTCCTTTTTATCTTCTCCAACAGCCAGACTCTGATAAACCTGTCAATACCTGTAATTTCTACATGTTTGGAATCTAAAAGTTAAATACCACATTTCATCAAATCTAAGATGCTATCAATTGGAAGACTCATTATTTTACAAAGCAGTAAGAAAAAGCATGGCCAATTAAACTGACATCTCAACTTCAGAGATAATAAGATGAAAAAACAATAATCCTAAAATCAATTAATTATGGTATCTTAACTCTGATGGCACCTGCTAGTCTTTCATCCATCTCTCACTCTTATGTTTTTCCATATATCTCTTTGACCTCAACCACACCTCTGGAAACTTGACCTTTTCGTACTATCACAATCTGTTAGCTTTTGCCTGTTAGCAAAGATTGAGACTGGAATTTAGAGACATGAAATTAGAGAGGCAACAATTCCATCTATAACTTCATAGCACCAGTTGCATAAGCACAGAAAGGAACAGAGAAAGCAAACTACATATAGGAATTTGTGGACTGGTAGAGGATAAAATCAAGTGAGTTGAAGGTATTTACAGGTGACTAACTGAAATGTATAATTTAATGCTCTAAAATACTTATCTCCCAAAATGTGACATCAGTGGTGTTCCACACTACTAGCCTGCCCACATCATGTGGTCTATGTGCTCTGGCACCAATACCGCATGCCCCTTACCACAGCAAATTATTCCTCATTATAATAATGATTTTTTAAAAATCATTTTAGAATAATTTCATTATGTGAATGTTTCTCACTTTTAAACTCACATAAAGAATCTTCTATATATACAATTACATGCTAAAACATCCTTCAGGAAAACCTTTCTGGTGTTTTGGATTTAAATTATCTTAACTGCAGAAATACAATAAAACCAGAACAGATCAGATCCCATACTTGTGGATAAACAATCATCTTCTATGTATACAAAATTGTGAACCTCTATGCTGTATGGTGAACAGGTACAACATTCACCTGGTGAGTCATAAGAGCATGAAAATACTCCTAAAAAATGGGAAATTCTCATCTAGATGATAACCTCCATGGGATACGAGAACTTACTAGTGGATTTTTTAAAAATATGTTTGAATATACAGCAGGGGTCCGCAAACTACGGCCTACAGAACAGATTTGGCACACTGCCTATATAGCTCACTAAGAATGGTTTCTACATTCTGAAATAATCTTTTAAAACCTTAAGACAAATCATATACCACGGCACATGGAAATTACATGAAATTCAAACTTCAGTTTTCAGAAAGAAAGTTTTATTGGAACATAATCATGCTCAGGTGTTTACATGTTGTCCACTGCTGCTTTTGTGCTACAGCAGAAGAGCTAAGTAGTTGCAGCAACAATATGTGGCCTGAGAAGTCTAAAATCTCTAGTATTTGACATCTTACAAAAAAAGTTTGCTGACATATAACCTGCCTCCCCTCAAAAAGCCTTATTTTATTATATAATTTGGTGATGACAATGACAATTATTTCCAGATGGGCACAAGAGCTTAAACCAACAGCAATCTGGAAAATGATAATTTAATCAATTAGAATTAACAAAGATTAAATAGTTTAATAAGTAAATTAGTCCTAATTAAGTTGGTAGAATGACAGGTATCTAACATACTATTTCAAATGTCCCACTTATAAGAATTAATCTCTTCAGTTTAGCTCTCATAAGCAGTTATCCTGTTTCTCTTCAATTATTCCCCTTCAATTATTCATCTTTTATAGGAAGTCTCCAAATCTCCTCTAGGAGTCTGAGGGAAAGCCACATATAGTATTTTGTCACTGCAACCCTACCTAGGTAACTTGTGTAGCTGTTGCACTTCCATGTGTTTCAGGAAAACAAAACAGTGTGTCAACATTAAATGTCAAGTGAATTATGGCCAGTAGGTGGAGACAGTTTTTAACCAAACTAGAGTAGCAAAATTTGATATCAAGTTGTAGTGGAAATTTAAACTACTATCTTTAGATTGTTACCTTGAAATATTTAGTTAACTAGATAGGACAAAGTGATTTTTTTCCTAGTTCAGCAGGAAAACCAAGCAACCTCCTATTTCTTAAGTCAGATTTCACTAAGGGATCAGAAGTAGAAAGACTAGATGTTGAACACTCCATTCCCTGTAGAATATGAATCTACTCTAATCGGCTAGAATCCAATTTTTTTTCTCTCGCCAATAAAAAAGGAACATTTTCCAATCATTACTCTCAATCAGGTTAGCATCTTTCCTCTCAAATCAAACTTCAGGCCTCCTTTTGTACTACTCTCAAGCTACTTGTTTACATAAACTGAGAATAACTAGCTATGCAACAGGTAACAATTTTGATAAGTGCTCCAAATCATCTTATCAAATACTATTCATCTTCACTAACAAACAAAAGTCTTTTCAAAGATTTCTCTTAGTTTATAAGCAAAAAGAAGTTCCATCTGTATACTAAAAGGAAAGGAACAGAATTATGACTCTAACTATTGGGCCACTAGTCCAGAGCCATGTGGCTTCCCTGGTGGCTCAGCTGGTAAAGATATGCCTGCAATGCAGTAGACTTGCGTTTGATCCTGGGTTGGGAAGATCCCTTGGAGGAGGGCATGGCAACCCACACCAGTATCCTTGCCTGGAAAATCCCCAAGGACAGAGGAGCCTGGCAGACTGCAGTCCATGGGGCTGCAAAGAGTCAGACATGACTGAGTGACTAATCATACCACAGCACAGTCCAGAGCCACAAGGCAATATTTCTAGCAGCAGGCAGAAGGAAGCTGTTTCTATCAGGCCCCAAGCAAAAGCATTCTAACCCCAGACACTTAGTACCTAGTATCAGCTCTAAACTACTTAGTACCAGAAGGTTCTGAAATTTTTACCTTTCAGGTTATGTGAAATATAGGTTGCTGTTGTTGTTCAGTTGCTAAGTAGAGTCCGACTCTTTGTGATCCCATGGACTGCAACATGCCAGGCTTCCCTGTCCTTCACTGTCTCCTAGAATTTGCTCAAATTCATGTTTAATGAGTTGGTGATGCTATCTAATCATCTCCTCCTCTGCCACCCTCTTCTCCTTTTGCCTTTAATCTTTCCCAGCTACGGAGAAGGCAATGGCACCCCACTCCAGTACTCTTGCTTGGAAAATCCCATGGACGAAGGAACCTGGTGGGCTGCAGTCCATGGGGTTATTACAAGTCGGACACGACTGAGCAACTTCACTTTCATTTTTCACTTTCACGCATTGGAGGAAATGGCAACCCACTCCAGTATTCTTGCCTGGAGAATCCCAGGGACAGTGGAGCCTGATGGGAGGCCGTCTATGGGGTTGCACAGAGTCAGACACTACTGAAGCGACTCAGCAGCAGCTGCAGCAGTTTCCCAGCTACAGGATCTTTTCCAGTGGCTCATCCCATCAGGTGGCCAAAGTATTGGAGCTTCTGTTTCAGCATCAGTCCTTCCAGTGAATATTCATGGTTGATTTCCTTTAGGAGTGACTAGATTGATCTCCCTGTAGTCCAAGTGACTCTCAAATAAGCACCTTAACTTTTCCATTTTAACAAACCCCAGGCATTTGCTCTCCATCAATTTCATGTATCACCCCAGGACCCAAAATGTTTAAATCCAATGTGTAAAAGGCAAAATGGCACCTGAAAATAATTTTGTCTTTCTTCCGTAGATGTTTCCGATCTTTTGACCAAGTATCTAATTGGAAAGAAAGCTGTGGTTGATGGCATATCAAGGGGTTCAATGGTTCTTCATTGTGTCCTTTATACAGCCTCTCCTCTACTCCTCCTATTAGTTCCTTGTTTAAAGCAGATATCTATTTTGAGTATCTTAAATGATTCCCCTAAAATGAGAATCTTATAACCACATTTCCAAGTCTTCAGTCAGTTCCTTGAAGTGTCTGGAAGTAAAGATGGGAGAAACAGAGCCAAAAGGCTGTCATAAGTTACTAAGAACCCCAGGTCTAAAATTAGTTATATATATCCAAAATGTGTTTAGTAAATAAAGGCAACATTGTGAATGTAGAGAACCTTTAGAAATACTGACTAATCTACTTCTATCCTGACTTTATGCAAAGTTCCAAAGAATAGCAAGGAGAGATAAGAAAGCCTTCCTCAGTGATCAGTGTAAAGAAATACAGGAAAACAATAGAATGGAAAAGACTAGAGATCTCTTCAAGAAAATTAGAGATACCAAGGGAACATTTCATGCAAAGATGGGCTCGATAAAGGACAGAAATGGTATGGACCTAACAGAAGCAGAAGATATCAAGAAGAGGTGGCAAGAATACACAGAAGAACTGTACAAAAAAGATCTTCACAACCAAGATAATCACCATGATGTGATCACTCACCTAGAGCCAGACATCCTGGAATGCAAAGTCAAGTGGGCCTTAGGAAGCATCACTATGAACAAAGCTAGTAGAGGTGATGGAATCCAGTGGAGCTATTTCAAATCTGGGAAGATGATGCTGTTAAAGTGCTGCACTCAATATGCCAGCAAATTTGGAAAACTCAGCAGTGGCCACAGGACTGGAAAAGGTCAGTTTTCATTTCAGTCCCAAAGAAAGGCAATGCCAAAGAATGCTCAAACTACCGCACAATTGCACTCCTCTCACATGCTAGTAAAGTAATGCTCAAAATTCTCCAAGCCAGACTTCAGCAATANTGCCAGCAAATTTGGAAAACTCAGCAGTGGCCACAGGACTGGAAAAGGTCAGTTTTCATTTCAGTCCCAAAGAAAGGCAATGCCAAAGAATGCTCAAACTACCGCACAATTGTACTCATCTCACATGTTAGTCAAGTAATGCTCAAAATTCTCCAAGCCAGGCTTCAGCAATATGTGAATCGTGAACTTCCAGGTTGGTTTTAGAAAAGGCAGAGGAACCAGAGATCAAATTGCCAACATCCGCTGGATCATGGAAAAAGCAAGAGTTCCAGAAAAACATCTATTTCTGCTTTATTGACTATGCCAAAGCCTTTGATTGTGTGGATCACAATAAACTGTGGAGAATTCTGAAAGAGATGGGAATACCAGACCACCTGACCTGCCTCTTGAGAAATCTGTATGCAGGTCAAGAAGCAACAATTAGAACTGGACATGGAACAACAGAATGGTTCAAAATTGGAAAAAGGAGTACATCAAGGCTGTATATTGTCACCCTGCTTATTTAACTTATATGCAGAGTACATCATGAGAAACGCTGGGCTGGATGAAGTACAAGCTGGAATCAAGAGTGCTGGGAGAAATATCAATAACCTCAGATATGCAGATGATACCACCCTTATGGCAGAAAGTGAAGAAGAACACAAGAGGCTCTTGATGAAGGTGAAAGAGAATAAAAACGTTGGTTTAAAATTCAACATTCAGAAAACTAAGATCATGGCATCTGGTCCCATCACTTCATGGCAAATACATGAGGAAACAGTGATTGACTTTATTTTGGGGGGCTCCAAAATCACTGCAGATGGTGACTGTAGCCATGAAATTAAAAGACGCTTACTCCTTGGAAGCAAAGTTATGACCAACCTAGACAGCATATTAAAAAGCAGAGACATTACTTTGCCAACAAAGGACTGTCTAGTCAAAGCTATGGTTTTTCCAGTAGTCATGTATGGATGTGAGAGTTGGACTATAAAGAAAGCTGGGTGCTGAAGAATTGATGCTTTTGAACTGTGGTATTATCACTTCATGGCAAATACATGAGGAAACAGTGATTGACTTTATTTTGGGGGGCTCCAAAATCACTGCAGATGGTGACTGTAGCCATGAAATTAAAAGACGCTTACTCCTTGGAAGCAAAGTTATGACCAACCTAGACAGCATATTAAAAAGCAGAGACATTACTTTGCCAACAAAGGACTGTCTAGTCAAAGCTATGGTTTTTCCAGTAGTCATGTATGGATGTGAGAGTTGGACTATAAAGAAAGCTGGGTGCTGAAGAATTGATGCTTTTGAACTGTGGTATTGGAGAAGACTCTTGAGAGTCCCTTGGACTGCAAGGAGATCCAACCAGTCCATCCTAAAGGAAATCAGTCCTGAGTGTTCACTGGAAGGACTGATGCTGAAGCTGAAACTCCAATACTTTGGCCAAGGGCTGACTTGGTGCGAAGGGCTGACTTATTGGAAAAGACCCTGATGCTGGGAAAGACTGAAGGCAGGAGGAGAAGGGGACGACAGAGGATGAGATGGTTGGATGACATCACTGACTCAATGGATTTGAGTTTGAGTAAACTCCAGGAGTTGATGATGGACAGGGAGGCCTGGTGTGCTGTGGTCCATGGGGTCGTGAAAGGTCGAGCCCAACTGAGCGACTGAACTGAACTCAACTAATCCTAACTTTGACCAAATTACCCAAACCAATGGCTTTAACTCCATATATGTTCATATACATCCCCAGTAATGTCAGCAACTTCTGAGAGAATAAAAGATTGAGCAACCTTCCAGGGATGCCTGTCGTTTCTAGAATGCACGGCCATTCACTGACCTCATCTTAGGATAATAATTAAGCATAATTCTATAATTGTTTTTATGAAAACATTCAAGCATTTACTTATTATGTGCCTATTATGTGTTTATTGTTGTGTTTTAATTTTCTTATTTATATAATGGAAAAGTCCATGAATCAGCTCACTTAAAAAGGTCTGGAGAAATACCAAATAACACTTATATGGGTACTCAATTCTACAGTCCCTACAAATAGGCCCCCTACTGTCTATTCTTCTGTTTTCAAAATCTAGGCTTATTTTCAGTATGCCACTGAGACTGTTCCCTAAGCTTAAACTAGCTTCAGTTTACTGTTCTCAACCTAGGGACACAGACTAATTCATATGTAACATTTTTAAAGCTGCTGCTCTATGGTGGACATCCCTCATAAAACCTTAATCACAATAAATTTGGTTAAATCCTTTAAAACCAGATTGCTCTAGCTTCACAGAAAGTCTGGCTGCCAGATTCAATTCCCTAGAGAGAAGGGACAGGCTCTACTCTATTATGAAACCAGCTTGCCTAATCAAATTCCCTTTCAGAGAAAGAGGTCAAGGAGAATAACTGCTGTGCTATTTTCAATTCTTCCTTCCAAGAAATGACTGTGATTGACAGATGCTATTTCTTTGAGTTCCAATGGCCTACTGCCAAGATCAACTAATTGTTCCTTAGTTAAAAGAATGATACCAATCCACCAAGGTACACAACTCCCCATTATAATACGTAATACTTTATATTTGTAAAAGTTTTACAATTTTCAAAGCTTATACACACACACACAAACACACATTTTCTCTTTCTCCACACCCTCTTGGGAATGTAGAACAGATATTATCCTCATTTTAAACACTGGGAAAATGCAACAAAGACAATATATCACTTATCCAGTGTTAGGTGTTGGATCAAGTATGTCATTCTCCTAGAGTCCTGTGATTTCGTACACATTACGTATCTTTGTAATCTCTTTAGTATGTCTTATTAATTTTATTATCTGCTCCAACTTATTGAAACATTTACCAACAGAAGACAGCATGTTCAGTCATGTTAGTACATATAGATTCATGTCATGCAGTAGAAAAAGTGGTTTTTGGAAACTAAGATAGGTTCAAAGTCTTAGCACTTAAGGTGTAAGATTTAGGGTAAATTGATAGCTAGCCTTAATTTCTTTACCTGTAAAATCAGCATACCATCTACTTCACAAAACTCTAAGAATTAAATGAGTTAACAAATGTTAAGTGCCTGATACATAAAAAGCACTTAAATGTTAATTCCTTTCCTTTAACAGTTCTAAACAGATCATGGCCCTTGAGAGTCTAACTCATTGGATTTCAGCAGCCTCTAAAAATTAAGGGATGGGGATTAGGGAAACTGGAATGCTAACACTTTTCTGGCACTTCCCTCAGACATGTGGGGGTTTTTGGCTGTCAGTCTTATGAACAGCTTTTAGAGACGTAGTCAAACCAATTAAGAAAATAATAGGAAAAGGCAAATGTGTCAAATAAATAACATTTACCATGGGTACACAAAGTAATTGTTCTACCAACTAAAAATATACTTGAATGGCAGCTATAATACATCATCCAGCGATCCAATACAGAAGAGCTGAATTAATGTTACTTCAACTACAACCAACTGGTTAGATCCATACAAAAAGATATAATATGAACATTAATCTAAATAATTCTTCTCCACTATGACCAAATAAGCCAAAAAGGATGAAGCACTGTTCACAACCAATAATTGAATAATCACACTGACTATGTAATAAGTTTCTAAAAGTGAATTAACAGTCTCTCAAATGAATTTCTGAGTTTAGGATAAATCACATCTGAGTCTTACTCTCAATAACATATATAACTTCATAGTAAGTCATTTCTCTCCCTGGATTATGATATTTGGAAAAACAGTTAAACTATCACAACACTATTAATCAGCTATAGTCTAATAATAAAATAAAAAGTTAAAAAAATAAAAATAAGAAAAATAAAAATAAAGGTTAAAAAAAAAAAACCTCCAACAAATATTTCAGTGACTTCAACATGTTAAGTCCCTCACACATAAAAGCTAATATTTGTTGTCACTATCCTCATTATTTTTGTTTGAAGAAAGTTGGATATGTGTTGGGTTCCCTCAGATGCATTTTATTCTGTGGTCATAATTCATGATTTCAACTAGAACATTTTCAAGGCTATTTTCAGGCACTGATATTAGTTGAAGGGCATACATATATTTGTAAATAATTTTTATATGCTGCAGAATATTTTTCATCTCTCAGACATGGGAAATAAGTAACATATTATTTATTAAAATAAATTCAGCATTTATTTCTTGGTTTCCTTTTCTAAAACGTCCTTTTCCTCAACTATTAAAACTGAGCTTCCCAAAAACAAAAGTTTCAAAAACAGAAAGAAAAGAATGCTACTAGAGGTCTCTGCTATATCAGTTTGAAGAAAAGTGGTTAAGCAGTATGCTTCACGGGTAATGATTCTCCAACACATTAGATCAGATGGACTTAATAGATATACATAGATTCCATCCAAAAATGGCAGAATACACAATCTTTTCGAGTACACATGGAACACTCACTAGGACAGATCCCATGCTAAGCCCCAAAGCAAGTCTCAGCAAATCTAAGAAGACTGAAATGTCAAGCATCCTTCTGATGCTCTGAGACTACAAATCAAATACAAAAAAAAAGCTTCAGAAAACACACAAACCAGTTGGTCATTGGAGAAATCAAAGAAAAAATTAAAAAGCAAAAACAAAAACCTAGAGGCAAATGAAAACAATTCAAAATCTATAAGACTCAGAAAAATAAGTTCTAAGAGGGAAGTTTATAACAATAAAAACCTACCTCAGGAAACAAGAAAAATCTCAAATAAAAAACCTTAACTTTCCACCTAAAAGAACTAGAGAAAGAAAAATAGTGGTGGTCTAGTGGTTAGGATTCCAGACTCACTGATATGGTGCTAGGTCCAATCCCTAATTGGGGAAACAGATCCTGTAAGCCATATGGAAAAAGAGAAAAAGAAACAAAACCCAAAGTTAGTAGAAGGAAAGAAGTACAAAAGTCAGAGCTGAAATAAATGAAATGAGACTAAGAAAACCAATAGAAAAGATCAGTGAACCTAAGAGTTGGTTCTTGAAAAGATAAACAAACTGATAAACCTTTAGTCAGACTGACCAAGAAAAATAGAAAGTCCAAATAAAGCCTGAAATGAAAAAGAAGTTACAACCAACACACAGAAATACAAAAGACCATGAGGGATTACTATGAATAATTATACACCAACAAAATGGACAACCTAGAAGAAATGGACAAATTTCTAGAAATATACAATCTCCAAAACTGAATCAAGGAAGGAATAGAAAATATGAACAAACTAATTACCAGTAATGACACTGAATTGGTAATTAAAAAGAAAACAAAATCACAACTAACAAAAATCCAGGACCAGACAACTTCATAGGTAACTTCTACTAAACATTTAGAAATAGTTAACACTATCCTTCTCAAATTATTCCCAATAATTGTAGAGGAAAGAATGCTTCTGAACTCTTTCTACAAGATCAGCGTACCTTGATACCAAAACCAAAAATATCACACACAAAAAATAAAATCACAGGCCAATATCACTGATGAGCATAGATATAAAAATCCTCAACAAAATATTAGCAAACCAAATCCAACAACACATTAAAAGGGTCATACACCATGAAAAAACAAGGTGATGTTTCTCAATCTACAAGTCAAGTTGTAAAGCTGTGTCCCAAACTATTCATAATACTTAATCTTTTTATAAATAAATTGAATTCAAAGTTTTCTCTATTAATGGCACTTTCATTCTCATATTACATTCAACTTTACTGAGAAGGAGAGAAAGGAGTAACATATAGCCAGTCAGTAAGGAATTTTGCACAACCAACAGACTCTATTATATATATTATAGCCTTAGCTAAAAAACTGCTCATTATTACAGTCCCTTTGAGTTATCTTCTCTTTCTCATGTATAAATTCATATTAATAGTACGATAGAAGCAAAGAGAGATGGAAAAACTAAGACAACTGCCTCTTCAGGGCTCAGGTAGAATACTATGAACTTGTAAGTAACAAAACAAGTTATAATTACCTGAGCAAATGGAAAGTGAGGGCAAACAAATGTTATTAAGTACTGTTACTCCTAAAAATGTCTAAGATTTCCAAATTCCATAAATCTAACTTCTTATGAATAGAGAATAATAAGAACTTGTTCATGCTTATTTGCTTTAATATAAAGTAAATGAAATGATGACTTGGGGAAAAAATTAAGACTGACTTTGCTCAGTTGGTAAAGAATCTGCCTGCAATGCATAAGACGCCAGTTTGTTCCTGGATCAGGAAGATCTGTTGGAGAAGGGATAGGCTACCCACTCCAGTATTCCTGGGCTTCCCTTGTGGCTCAGCTGGTAAAGAATCCACCTGCAATGTGGGAGATGTGGGTTTGATCCCTGGGTTGGGAAGATCCATCCTCTGGAGAAGGGAAAGGCTACCCACTCTAGTATTCTGGCCTGAAGAATTCCATGGAATATAAAGTCCATGGGGTCACAAAGAGTAGGCCACGACTGAGAGACTTTCACTTTCACTTTCTAAGAATAAAGTTACGTTTAAAAAAAAAAAAAAAAACTGGTTTAGCCATAATTATTTATCATTATAAAATGAGAGATTTGTGACACTAAATAATTTTACCATATGACCATAAAATTCTTTTATGAACATCCTCCCATTCCACAATAGTCTGCAGTTAAATCACTAGAGGGAATTGAACAGCCCAAGCTCTGGAGAAAATACACAATTTGAATCCTGGCTCTAATATTCACTAGTTGTATAACCCTGGGCAAGTTACTTAATTTCTATTCTTCGATTACTTCATCTAAAAATGGAGAGGATGATAATAATCCTATCTACTTAATATAGTTTTGGTAAGAACAGTGAAGGCCAGAGAAGCCTGGCGTGCTGCAGTCCTTGGAGTCGCAAAGAGTCAGACACAACTTAGGGATTGTACAACAAGAATAAATTATACATATTCCATGCAAAAATGCCCAAACAAGTGCCTAGCAAATGGTCGGTACTTAGTTTTGCATTAGTGTCCAGAAATATTTTTTTTAGAGTTTTGTAAAATAAAAGGATAAACCAGGGGGAATGTGTGCTTTATGAGGATGTAAATCTTTGCCATTTATATTAAGGGAAGAAAGAACGGATGGGGCAGGGGTGGGGGGGTGCTTTTTAAATGTTATTTATCTTATAGTAAGAGAACTAAAAGATTATGATTTATTCCTTTGAGCAAAAACTCAATGAAAAGACTCACTGGAAAAAATGGAGTAAACAATTCAATGTCTTCTAACAATCAGAATTAAATACCATTTACTTTTTTAAAAATGCCTTTTTCTTTTACATACACCCAGAATATTTTTCACTGTTATATTAGCTTTTCTCAGATCAAGCAGAGAAACCATATTTGACATTGTCCTCAGTCATGTCTCTAAAATGAATTCCTATTTTAAAATGCTGCTCAGAACATTTATTCATTCATTTAAACATTTATTGAAAGCCATGGGCTAGGTACCAGGGTCACAAGGATAACTAAGAAATGCCCTCATCTTCAAGTTTAGTCTATTTAGCAAATATGTAAAATTACTAGAAAAGGAATAATGTGTAATTATGACAGCAATGGATTGAAACACATTTTTAAAAAGTTTAAATCCAGGCATTCATGATACCAAAACCAAACCAAACCAAACTGGTCACATCTAGCAAATGCTAGTGAACCAATTTCTTATTCTGAAAATAGATGAATAAAAGAAAGAATCAAGCATTCATCCTGACTTTCTTACATGAACTATATAGACCACTGGGTAATCAAATAGTAGATAAGGGAAAGTTTCTTGTTCTAGAAGTATTCCATCTAATAAATACAGAATAACAGATTAGAGAATATCACCTTTTGCTATTAATGATTTAATGGATCTAAGCAAAGATCATTAACGGCTACTGATATCACAAAAAGAGAGATAGTACCTCCTGATGAAAGTACTTAACCACTCATGAACAAGTCTGAACAAAGTTCTAAATTTAAGTACCAATTTACAGGAAATGCAGAGGGGAAAGGAACACGCTAAAGTACCACAGAAATGCAATCAGCAAAATTCAGACTCAAGGAAACTCTACAAGACATATGACTCAGAAAACTCTTTGTATTTCAACAAGTAAAAATTATGAAAGAAAAGAGAAAGAACAGACTTAAAAAGTCTTAAAACAGTCTTAAACAGATGAACCAACTACTGTACTGTACAAATTTATTTGCATCTCAGTTCAAACACACTGGGGAAAGAGTATGTATATATGATACAATCAAGGAAATGCAAAACACTCATGGGTTCTGATGCTATTAAAGAAATACTGTTAAATGTTTAAGTGTGATAATGGAATTATGGTTATTTATTCAAAGCCTTTATCTTTTAGAAGTATATGTATGTGGAAATGTTTATAGATGATATTATAAAATGTCTAGAATTGCATCCAATAACCTAGGTAGGAGAGTAGAGTGGGTAGAGATAGTACTAAGTGAGTGATACAGTACATAGTATACACTGTCCACTATAAAAAAAATTTTAAAAGAAACAGTAAAGATCAAAATAACGAGAGAGAGAAACTGTATGTAAAGCACTTGGTCTGTACATCACAAGTACTACCTGTAATTATTACAATGCTCAAAGATTGGATTAGATGACCTCTTGGGTACTTTTCAATTCTGAAAGTTTAAAATCCTATGACTAGATTATTTTCAAAGGTCATTCTTATCTCTCAAACTCTTCCATGCATCCCCAGGGATATGGCTCAATTTTCTTCTCCCATTGGTTAACAATAGCACACAAAAACACTGAACAATAACTACTTTTAAAAAGCACATGAACTGGGATTGATTCCCAATTCAGTGCTTGGGGGTTTTGGCTATACCACCCACTTAAGTTCTAGAGTCTGGATGTTATACCGCTTAATTAGTAGGTTAAACAGCCAGTTCTGATTAAAAACATGGAAACTTCTGCTTTATCCAATGGTGATAACTTCTGTGCTTCTTTTTTCCTACAAACAAACTGACTGGTAAGAGTGGTTTGGAACTTGCTGGAGATAGCAAGGCACTTTCAGGAGATGCCTGAGATCAAAAGTATTTTGGTGATAATACTAAGATGATATTTCCCTTTTTTACTCTCATCATCTCATAGGCGTTTAGTGGAATTTTCCAGATGATACACAACATGTGGAAACACACCAGACCAAATCCAAAAGCAGATATACAATTCAAGTTATTTTTAATGAAGTCAGATATCAAAGAGATTTGCAAAAATATTAAACAGTGCCTTTCTTCCCACTAAATGTTTACATGTTTTGGAAAATTAGTCATTTTGCATGAAAATGTTATTTATGCTAACATGTAATGGACTGATTATTTCTAAAATATATAAAAGTGTTTAAATTTCTCAGTTTTAAATACATAGTAACATGATATATTTATTATTATTATTAAATAAATAAAACAAATTTAAATTCTCAGTTTTAATTCCTAACACAGTACATACTGATAGATATAAAACCTTACACAAAAGCTCTTTGGGATCCTCATGTTTTTGGTCCTGAGACCAAGAAGTTTGAGAACTACTGAACTAGAACACACAGAACTCTGATCATGTCTACAACTATACCATCTTACATTACATGTTCAGGTCAGTTCAGTCACTCAGTCATGTCCAACTTTTTGTGACCCCACGGACTGCAGCACACCAGGCCTCTCTGTCTTTCACCAACTCCCAGAGCTTGCTCAAACTCATGTCCATAGAGTTGGTGTTGCCATCCAGTCACCTCATCTTCTGTCGTCCCCTTCTCCTCCCGCTTTCAATCTTTCCCAGCATCAGGGTCTTTTCAAATGAGTCAGCCCTTCCAATCAGGTGGCCAAAGGATTGGAGTTTCAGCTTCAGTATCAGTCCTTCCAATGAATACTCAGGACTGATTTCCTTTAGGATGGATTGGCTGGATCTCCTTGCAGTCCAAGGGACTCTCAAGAGTCTTCTCCAACACCACAGTTCAAAAGCATCAATTCTTCAGTGCTCAGCTTTCTTTATGATCCAACTCTCACATCCATACATGACTACTGGAAAAACTATAGCTTTGACTAGACGTACCTTTGTTGGCAAAGTAATGTCTCTGCTTTTTAATATGCTGTCTAGGTTGGTCATAACTTTTCTTCCAAGGAGCAAGTGTCTTTTAATATCATGGCTACAGTCACCATCTGCAGTGATTTTGGAGCCCAAGAAAATTAAGTCTGTCACTGCTTCCACTGTTTCCCCTTGTATTTGCCATGAAGTGATGGGACCAGATACCATGATCTTCGTTTTCTGAATGTTGAGTTTTAAGCCAACTTTTCACTCTCCTGTTTCACCTACATCAAGAGGTTCTGTAGTTCCTCTTCACTTTCTGCCATAAGGGTGGTATCATCTGCATATCTGAGGTTATTGATATTTCTCCTGGCAATCTTGATTCCAGCTTGTGCTTCATCCAGCCCGGCATTTTGCATGATGTACTCTGCATATAAATTAAATAAGCAGGGTGACAACATGAAGCCTTGACGTACTCCTTTTCCAATTTGGAACCAGTCTGTTGTTCCATGTCCAGTTCTAACTGTTGCTTCTTGATCTGCATACAGATTTCTCAGGAGGCAGGTAAGATGGTCTGGTATTCCCATCTCTTGAAGAATTTTCCAGTTTGTTGTGATCTACACAGTCAAAGGCTTTGGTGTAATCAATAAAGCAGAAGTAGATGTTTTTCTCAAATTCTCTTGCTTTTTCTATGATCCAGCGGATGTTGGCAATTTGATCCTCTGCCTTCTCTAAATCCAGCTAGAACATCTGGAAGTTCACAGTTCAACATTTTATGTTGCATAACCTCAATTCTTTCATTTTTACCCTAAAAGAACACTGCTCTAAAATTAGTTGGTTTAATATACCTAAAATTTAAAATTCATGGGAGGGGGTGTCCTAGTTTAAAGAGGGAGGATTACTGCTCACAATTATAAAAAGAAATGAAGAATTTTAATCACATGTACTCTACAAGGTCAGGAAGAACATTTCCCTTTGGAGAGAGATTAGCACTTAGTCCAAGGACCTAAATTCTTTCCTTTGTAATTTTTTTCCTTTTCATTAAGACTTGCCAAAGTTAGAGTCCTCAATCCCAGTTCCCTGACACCATGGGAAGACTTTGGCAAAATAATCCATCCTGGTCAGGGTAGAAAAGCTGGTCATCGCAGGACACAGAACTGTTCATTTCTTTACCCAGTGAATTCTCCATCACGCATCTCTAAGCAGTGAACTCTGCCTTATTGTAACAAAGTTTAATTCAGTTAAACAAACCTGGGTGAGCTCTTGAAGGGATGACTGAAAGAAACCGCGATGGGAGAGAAAGAAAAGAATGCGACCTTAAACAGCCGATGCTAGCTATACATACATACATATACACTTATAATACATCATAAGAAAGGCTGTGTACATAAATATATCAAGGAGGACACAGACAGGAAAGAAAGGGAAGACTATAGCCCGAAACAGCTAATGCTGGCTATAAATACATATGTACAAACATACATATAAATGCAAACACCTAGAGCTGGCTGTCTCACCCTCTCATTCACCCTTAAGCAGCACTGGACTCCTCGATATCATGTCTTCTAATCTTTGATACTTCTAGGCATTTTAACTGAATTTCACCTTTATAAAAATACTGTGGGGCTTCCCTGGTATCCTCAGTGGTAAAGAGTTTGCCTGCCAAAGCAGGAGACATGATTTCGATCCCTATCTGGGAAGATCCCACCTGCCATGGAGCAACTAAGCTCCTGCACCACAACTACTGAGCGTGTGCGTTAGAGTCCGGGAGCCACACTACTGAGGCCATGTGCCACAGCTATGGAAGGCTGTGTGCCCTAGCGCCTGTGCTGCACAATGAGAAGCCCACACATCACAACTAGAGAGCAGCCCCCACTGCCACGACTAGAGAAAAGCCTGTGAAACAACAAAGACCCAGCACAGCTAAAAAAAAAAAAAAAAATTGTGGAAGAAACAAGAAATTTGCCCACCTTCCTAGAGCTGTAATTCTATCAATTGATACAATAAAAACTGCACTACTCCTGTTTGAAAAAGAAAAAACCTTCAGAAACTAGTGATGTGAATTTTCTTTTTCTTTTTTTTTTTTTCTGTTCATGCCACGCAGCTTCTTGTGGGATCTTAGCCCCCCGACAAGAGACTGAACCCAGGCCCTCAGCAGTAAAAGTGCCAAGTCCTAATCACTGGACTGCTAGGGAATTCCCCGAAATGTCTATTTCTTGATATACTTTACTGCTATGTAAAAATTTATTTTTAAAAAAATTTCCATTTCTACTCCTTGTCAATTAATCAACAATTGCATATGCAATATGGGTGTAGGGGGAAGCAAGAGTTAAAGTGGTAACCTAGAAGAGAATTCCTCACCCCTGGAAAGGTGAGAATCACACTGCTCCAGAACAACCACCCAAAGAGACATTCTAAGGTTTTTCTATCCCAACTAGAAGCTGAATTTTCCTATTCTTCTTTTGTCAGATGAACCTACTTCCTCTCTGAGAAGACTGGCCAGCTCTCTCATCTCAACTTCAGAATCAGCCCCTGTTTTTCTTTCTTTTATTAGGTCCACCAACAGAATTTACATCCTTATCAATTCCCTTAAACTATTCAGCTAGAACACAGGAAATCTTGAAAATAAATTATTCACAGTAAAACAATAATCCAAGTTAAATAATTTATTAACCAGGTTGAATTACTCCATTGTAGAAAAGTTTAAAGATATTCAAACAGCTTTAATATTTGGATCTCCATTTTGTTTTTTAAAGCCTCAAGATGTCTTTTTATTCTATTGCTGGGAGGTTTCTTTTCTAAGGTCACAAGATCAAATCAGACAAGATTAGTAAACTGGTTTCAAAGTAAAAAATGACCACCTGATGCTATTTGGAAGCTAATATGAAACAAGATAGTGATATGAGTTCAGGCCTCATGGCCTGTAGTACAAGAAGTACTGCTCTATTCATAAAATCATAGAACATAACAAATCTCTTTGTTTTAAAAATAACAAGTGAATGCTAGTAGAATCAAAGCAAAAGGAATTACCTGAAGAACACCCAAAATACAAAGCTTTAGTCTCCTGAAATGTTTGATAAATTAAAGTTTAACCCACGTCTGGTAGTTTTTAATCACTACCTTACCTTTGACAAATATACTTGTTTGGCTTATATATTTATCACAAAACATTTTAAGTATATTAAGAGGTATTAAAAAATAGGGGACTTCTATTTCCTGCCAATATGGGGTAACATGTAAAGGACTGACCTATCTGCCTCAAAGAACAAACAAAAGAACAAAAATATACCACGAAATGTTTTGAAGACACTGCTCATCACACAATGAACAAAGACAGTGATGCCTGAGAGACAAGCAAGGTGAGTTCTAGGAATGCCTCAACTTACTTCCTTGAGATTTATTTTCAGGTCATAATCAGGGAGCCCAGCAGATTAACTTAGTTGAGGAGATGAAGTTGAGACTTAGCAGGACACAGTGCTGGAAAAGAGAGGGCTGTAGAGAGAGAATACTCTGGAGACAAGTGTTCAGAATCTCCTTAAGTATTCAGATAAGTGGAAAACCCCATAATTTATAGAGTACTGGGTAGAGAATAATTACCCTAGAGGGAAAACTGCTCTGGCTCTACGTAACAAATCTTAAAAGCAAGACCAAAAAGGATCAAACTATCAGTAACTTAACTGTGATACAAAACAAAGATAAAGACTCAGTACTCAACAAGGTAAAATTCACATGTTTGGAACATAAGAAGGGGCTTCCCAGTGGCGCTAGTGGTAAAGAAAAGAATCTGCCTGCCAATGGAGGAGACACAAGAGACTTGGGTTTGAAACCTGGGCTGGGAAGATCCCTGGAAGAGAAAACGGCAACCCACTCCAGTATTCTTGCTGGGAAAATCCCATGGACCCTGGTGGGCTACAGTCCATGGGGTCACAAAAAGTCAGACACAACTGAGCACAGCATAGTGGAACCTGAGCAAGTTTGGTGGTGGTGGTTTAGTTGCTAAGTCACATCTAACTCTTGCAACCCCACGCTATAACCTGCCAGACTCCTCTGTCTATGGGGTTTCCCAGGCAATACTGGAGTGGGTTGCCATTTCCTTCTCCAGGGCTAAGGAAGCTTACCAGACATGTAAAGAATCAGGAAGATATGACCTATAAAATGAGAAAAATTGGGATTTCCTTGGCAGTTCAATGGTTAAGACTCTGCATTTCCACTGCAGGGGGCATGAGTTCAACCCCTGGTCTAGGAACTAAGATCCCTGCATACAAAAAAAAAGGGGGGGGAGAAAAATCAATCAGTTGAAACCAGCACAGAAGTGACACAAATGTTAGAATTATTAATAGCAGACAAGGGGATTAAACAGTTATTATACCTGTATTCTATATTCAAAAAAACTTTGTAGAAATATGAGAGAGATTTTTTAAAGGTCTACATCAAACTTCCAGTGATAGAAACTATGAAATGAAAAACTCACTGGACAGAATTAATGGAAGATGTGACAAAACCAAATTAAGAGATGCGTGAACTTGAAGACACAACAAAAGAAACTATCCAAATGAATCAGAGAGGAAAAAAGGGTGAAAAAGACCATCAGTGAGTGTAACCCTTTAAGCAGCTTACTATACATGTAATTTGAATTCCCTGAAGGAGATGGAAAAAGGACAGAAAAATATTTTTAAAATAATAATGGCCAAATTTTTCAAATTTGATACAAACAATATATTTATAGGTCCAAGATGCTCAATGGACCCCAAGAATGAGAACACAAGGACAACTAAATCAGAAACATATTAATCAAATTGTCCAAACCACTGGTAAAAAACCAATCTTAAAAAGCAGTCAGAAAAAAAGAGAAACAAAGATAAGGATGGCAAAAGATTTCTCATCAGAAACAGTGTAAGTCAATAGTAAAGAAACAGCTTTAAAGGAAAAAAAACTGTCAACCTTCAATTCCATAGTCAGCAAAAAATATATTTCAAAAATGAAGGTGAAATAAAAGCATTTTCTGATACACAAAAGAATTATTTAACAGTAGGACACACTAGAAGAAATGTTAAAATATACCCTTTAGGTAGAAAGACTATACCAGATGAAAATTTCAATCTGCACAAAGAAATGAAGGATATCAGAAAGAATAACACATGGATATTTTATGAAATTTTTTCTTATTATTTAGATTTCTTTCTAACATAGTTTATCATTGATATAAAAATAATCATAAGAAGGCATAGGGTTCATAAGGAGAAAATCTATGACAAAAACTGCATAAAGGCTGAGAGGGAAGAAAGGGGAGTTTATCTTCTATTGTATAAGAATCATTGTAAACTTTAACATTTTTAGTTTATTATAAACTTTTTATACTGTAGGGGAGAACACAAGGAAACATCATTTAAAGGTAAGATGAAGACATATACTATAAGTCAAATTTTAAACAACTATTACAACAAAAAAGAATGATAAAAATAGTTAATTAATGCAAAATATGACAGAAAGAAAAAAAAATGGAACTAGAACAGATGAAACATATAGAAAACAAACAGCAAGATAGTAGATTTAAATCTAACCATATCAAAAATGAGTTTAAACATAAGTGATTCAAAAAAATCCACCGAAAACCAGACTGTCTGGATAAATGTATATGGACAGCTGAGTCCCTTTGTTGTTCACCTGAAACTATCACAACATTGTTAATCAGCTGTGAAGTGAAGTGAAGTCGCTCAGTCGTGTCCAACTCTTTGCGACCGCAGAGACTGCAGCCTGCCAGGCTCCTCTGTCCATGGGATTTTCCAGGCGGTAGTACTGGAGTGGATTGCCATTTCCTTCTCCAGGGGATCTTCCCAACCCAGGGCTCAAACCTGGGTCTCCCGCATTGTAGACAGAGGCTTTACCGTCTGAGCCACCAGGGAAGTCAGGGTTAGGGTTAGGGTTAGCTAACCTATTTTGTTACAAAATAAAAAGTTTTTTTAAAAAAGCCAAAAAAACAGATTGTCAAATGAATTAAAGCAAATCCAACTGTAAGTTATATACACTTACTGTGCTTAGTCACTCGGAACTGTCCAACTCTTTGCTACCCCGTGGACTGTAGCCTGCCAGGCTACTTTCTCCATGGGGATTCTCCAGGCAAGAATACTGCAGTGGAAAGCCTATCCCTTCTCCAGGGGATCTTCTGACCCAGGAATCAAGCTGGGGTCTCCTGCATTGCAGATGAGCTATCAAGGAAGCCCCATATACACTTAGAATGGCTAAAAATAAAGACTTCTGATACCAAATGTTGACAAGGATGTGGAGGAACTCAAACCACTGCCAGTGAGACTATAAAATGGCAAAGCCACTTTGCAGTTTCTTAAACATACACTAATATAATCCAACTATTACACTCCTAGATATTTAACAAAGAGGAATAAAGCATATGTCTACAAACACTTCTACACAGATGTTCACAGAAGCATTATTTATAATCAACCCAAGCTGGAAATATCCCAAATGTCTGTCAACAAGTGAAAAACAAAGCTAAAGCTTTTCTAGCCATACAATGGAATACTACTAAGCAATAAAAAGGAACGAGCCTCTGACCACTAACAATATGAATAAATCTCAAAATAATAATGCTAAGTGAATGAAGTATAATATCCCCCACCCTCACAAAAAAGTATATATTGTATGGTTACATTTAATAAAATTCTAGAAAATGCAAACTTATCTGTTATAAAGCAGATCACTGACTGCCTAGGTGAGGTAGTAGGAAGGAGCAGAAGACTTGAGAAGTGATATATTCTTTAACTTAATATATATTCTTTAACTTAATTGTGATAACAGTTTCATGGTTGAATACCAATGTCAAAACTTTCCAAGGTGTATACTTTTTAAGTATGTTCAGTTTATTGTTTGTCAATTATACTTCTATAAAACTATAAAAAATTTCATGTGTGTCTCTTTTCTAGTAGGTAGATATTTATTTATAATTCAATATGTCTAATGAATATAGATTTATTCAGGTTTTTATTTCTTCCAGAGTCAGTTTTCATAAGTTAGTTTTATTTCTAATTTCTATTATTATTTCTTCTTTGATATGAGTTATTCAAGGCATGCATTTAAATTTCCAAATAAAGTTACTTTGATCATCTTTTGGTTTAATTTCAATAGCAACTGGAGTAGGAGAACATAGTCTGTATAATACCATTTACTGGTTTTGTTGAGACTTACTTTACAAATTCAGCATGTGTTCAGTTTTAAGTTACTTAAAAAGAAAGTATATTTTAAAGTATTAGATGCAGGGCTCTGTAGAGGCCCACCAAATCTAACTTGTTTTTCAACTCTTCTCAAATTCGTCAGTTTGACCAATTATTGAAAAAGATGTTCTTTATAGATCCATATTTTTCTTATAATTCCTATAATTTTTTCCTATATTCATTCTTTCTTTATATTAATATTCTATCTCTATTATACCTATATAAAATTTGAGGCCATACTATTGAATGCATACTAATTTGGAGTTAGAATAGCCTCCTTATAATATTTTATGATGATTTTTAACTATAATAATAATTTTTACCTTCAGGTTAACTTTGCCTACTGTACCCTGCTGTACTAGCTTTCTTTCAGAAAATGTTTTTCCATACCTTTACTTCCAATCTCTCTGATTCCTTATATTTCATTAAGTGTGCCTCCTATAAACTGCATAAGTGAAAGTGAAAGTGAAGTTGCTCAGTTGTGTCCGACTCTTTGCGACCCCATGGACTGTAGCCTACCTGGCTCCTCTGTCCATGGGATTTGCAAGGCAATAGTACTGGAGTGGATTGCCATTTCCTTTTCCAGGGGATCTTCCCGACCCAGGGATCGAACCCAGGTCTCCAACATTGCAGATAGACGCTTTACCATCTGAGCCATCAGAGAAGTCTAAACTGCATAGAGATGGATTATTTTCTATATATTCTGATAATGTTTCAATCATCTATTACTGCATTAAAAAAATAAGAAAACTACTCCCAAACAACGGTAAATGATGATTATTTATTATGATTCTGTAGGCCAGAAATTCTAATAGGGCACAGCAGAGACAAAGTGTTTGTGATCCACAATGTCTGGAACCTCAGATGGGATGGATGACTTGAATGGATGAAGGTGGCTGGGATGTCTCAAGAGGAGCTATTTGGCTGGGACCTCGGTTCTTCTCTCCAGGTGATGTTTGCTAGGGCTGGACTGTCCAATATGATTCCTTCACACACTCACGTGACTGATAGTTAGCTGATGCTGGTTGTTTTGTGGTAGCTCACTGGGGCTATCAACCAGCGCCTACACATGTCCTCTCCATTTGACCTGGGCTTCTCATAGCATGGTGGCTGGTTCTGGGAGCAAGTATTCCAAGAGGCATACAAAGGGAGAAGCTGCTCGCCTTCTTATGACCTAGTCTTGGAAGTCCCATTCAATTGTTCACACAAGCCACTAGCCATCCCAGATTCAAAAGGAGGAGAGAAATAGACTTCACCTCTGAATGGCAAGAAGGGAAGAGATTGATGACAGTCACTTTGGAGACAAAGTTACCACAAACCACCCTCTGGCCCCAACAAATCCCTCCCACATGCAAAATACACTCACCCTCTCCTAAGACCTCCAAAAGTCTCATCTGATTATGGCATCAGCTTGATGTCCAGAATCTTGATATCTAATTCAGGTCCAGGTGTGATTGAGGTTCCTCAGATGCAGTTCCTCAGGTACAGCTACTGGAGTATTATTCCTCTTGATCTGAATAAAGAGACAAATTATCTGCTCCCACACACCCAACATATAATCGCACAATAGTGAGACTGACTTAGTAAAACCACAACAGACAGACACTCTCATTCAAAATATGAAGAAGGAACAGGAGATATATAGCAGTTATTCTTTTTCCACAGAAATTGTGAAATTTAATCAAATATCACCAGTTTCTTGGTTACAGCCCAGCCTTATTTCCTAAGAGTGATTCTTCAAAATTTGGCTCCACCCTAAGTCATCCTTTTACATAAGAGATGGTTAATATCTGCAGTAGAGTAGCCTTCTTAGCCTGCTTCCTGCCTGTAGATGGTTGGGAAATTCAAAGGCCTATTTTCATTTTTTATTGTTTCTGCTCCTTTTACTTCAAATGCTGAAGTTGCTATAATCAGTACAAACAGTCTATTAAAATCCCTTGCAGATTTCCTATGACTCTTATAGGGAGTTTACTTCAATAGACAGAGCTATACTCATTTTCTCTATTTTAATTTTTATGTGAGGCTACCATAAGAAAATACCCTTAAAATTCTTAGAAGCCCTATTGTCTAATAAAGAGAATCTAGGATGTATTCCCTTTAGATCTTTAGACTTTTTTTTTTTTTGTAGCTGAAAAGTTCTATGAGGCACTGCCTTAAATCTTTCAGAAGTCTTATTAACAAAGGGATTTACAGTTGCATCCTTGAGATCTTTACTTTGAGGTGATGTTTTATTGGCATCTGTTTAACTTAATCTTTGCTCTGAAGCCATTTCTTTAGAAATCATTGGCTATCTGGAGCAACTAGGGACGAGGAAAAGTTTTATTTCCTAAAGTAACAATAGAGCTTAGGATAGAAATATTTTCCCTCTAAGTTCTGCTTGAAAACTGAATAGTTCATTTTTTAGCTCATTCATCTCTGTATTTTCACCTTATCATGAGAAGTTAGGTAACACTTTTCAACCTTCTGTCTTCTTAGATAAAATGAATATATTAAATACATTTTCTATCTTTCATGCGCCCACATGTGTCAATGTTAATAAACCTTGTTTCACCATCACCACATAACAAAGTTTCCTTTTTATCCAGCCTCTAGTAATACTTTTTTGTTTTTCAAAACTTCACCAACAGTCTCCTCAAAGGTCCCTCCAGCCTCTGTCCACTGCCAAGTCCCAAAGCCAATTCATATTTTAGATTACAACAGCACTTCACTTCTAGGTACCAAATTCTATTTCAATTATCTATTGTTATAAACAAACTACCCCAAAGTCTGCTGGCATAGAACTACAACCATTTTATTATGTTCATAATTCCGAGGGTCAGGAATTCAGACAAGGTACAGTAGGAAAGGCTTATGTCTGCTCTGTGACCTCTGGGACCTCAGGTAGGGTGACTCTAATGGCTGATGATGATTAGACTAGGTTCATATGCCTGGCATCCGGGTTTTTCTCCATATGATGTCTGCTGGGGCTAGAATATCCAAGATGATTCCTTAACTCACTTACATGGCTAGCAGTTGATGCTGGCAGTTGACCAGGAACTCATTTGGGCCTCTCCATCTGGCTTGGGCTTCTCACAGCACGACAGCTAGGTCCCCAGAATGAATATTCCATGGAAGAACACTCAAAAAAAGAATGTTCAAAAAGGCTAGATAGAAGCAGCAAAGTTTCTCATGTCCTAGCCCTAAAAGTCCCAGGATGTCACTTCTGACAGATTCTATTGCTTAAGCAAGTCACAAAAGCCAGCCCAGATTCAAGATGAATGGGGAAAAAACTCCACCTGTAGGTGGGAAGATGGTACACAGGTCAACCATCTTGGAAACATGATAGAACAGACAATCTGTCTTTCAACTGGTAAGTGTAATTCATATACTTTAGTATGATTACTGATGCATTTGAACTTATTTCTACCACCTTTTACTGTGCTTTTAATTTATCCTATCTTTTCTATGATATTTATCACATTTTTGATTCCTGCTTTTAGATTGAACAAGTATACAAATCATAAGCTCAATAAATTATCACAAGTGAGACAATCATGTAACAACCACCAAGGTCAAAAAATGTAATGTTATTGGCACTCCAGAAATCTCCCTCTTGCCCCTCCCTAATCACTAACCCCTCCCTCTTCCTCAAAGATTGAGTCATGATTTCTAATATACGCTAGGGTTTTTAGCTGTATATAAATAAAATCATAGAGTATGTACTCTTTTCCGGCTTCCCTCATTCAGCATTATCATTATTCAAACATGATCTTATACATGCCAGCAATTTATTCATTTCCATTGCTTTACAGTATTCCATTGCATGAATATACAATCTATCCATTCTACCATTGACATTGTCTACTTAGTTTTAAATTTCAACAACTATATTTTTTGAAGTTCCACTTTTCAAAAAAAAAAATCTGTAGGACACCTTTAGCTGTGGGAATCCTGTGTGGCCTACACTGAAGATATTCCTATAGAGAAGTTTTACATTTGCTTCATCCTGATATCATGGGACCATCACTAATTTAGGACTACTTTATACATTAATTTCTCGGCTTTGGGTTCCCCAAACTGCAGAGAAAAAGGGACACTCTAAACCAAGTGCAACCAAGGGGCACTCTAAACCAAGGTTACAACAGAAGTTCATGGTAACAAATTCTCAGAGCTCACACAGTGTGGATGAACTTCCTTGACATCTATATCACTGGAGATTTTTTTTTTCATATCAACTTTTCAACAATATGGCAAACTTTTGATGAACTAGCTTTACGGAGGGAAGTAGCAAAGTCCCTTTTTCCGTATGGCCGTTAAAACTGAAACCTTTTATTTACCTAGGGCAGCCATAACTTTAGCGTATGTACCTACAACTTTGGTTTTAAATACCCTCTTCACTTTTCCCACTGAGGATTTTCTTTCTTTATTTTTTAATTCTATCTGGCACTTGACTAGTGTTCTTTTTGTCTTCTGTCACATGTAAAACATATGACAGGGAAAACAAAAACAAAGGCAACAGGAAGCAAAATTCAAAGAGATAAAAAAGAAGAAAAACCCTGCCTTTTATCACAAACAGGACAGAGCATTCACAGATCCAACGTTATTTGCACTAAGAAGATTCTAATATGAAAAAATAAATAAATAAATAAACTAAAGGAATGTATGTACATACTATCCTATCCGAATCTCTGTGCTCTAGTCGTTAATGGAAGAAGACACCATTCAAGCAGGTATACCAAGGCAGTTCTAGACACAACTGACATTACATTTGGAAGGCAGAATCCTTTAATCAGGATAGTCCAGATTATACACTGAAGAAAGGTCTAAGGGAAATGAAAAACGAACTGTTAAGCTATACCTAGCAGTCTCCTAATGAGCTTCATCTTCTTTTCAGTAAACCACTGACTTCTACCAAGTACTGAATAATTTATTCTGCAGGAATAAAGAGGACCTGAGTAAAATACTTTTCATCAGTAGTGTAAGTAAAAACACTATTTAGCTAGAAAGTAAGTAGTCAGGGGAGAAAATGGAAATAAGCAACAGTAAATGAAATTCAGACACTAGGACAATTATCCACAAAATATATCTTTTAATATCCATAAAAAATCCATGTAATCTACAAATTATTTATTTGCTATATACAATGTACAAAGCATTATATTAAATGACAGAATACGAATATAATTAAGAATCAAGCAATTTATCACATAGGATAGAGCTATAAATATCATAAACTTTAAAGTGACCTCTAATATGGGACATAAAAGAAATCATTTAGGAAGGGAAAAACTTTAAAAATTAAGAAGTCTACTTATATTATATATACTATATATACTTATGTAAGTATACTACATATTGTAAGTATTTCACTTATATGAAATGTCCAGAACTGGAAAATCTATAGACATAGAAAATAGATTAACGGTTGCCTGGAGATGGCATGGTGGTGTAGTGGGAGGAGTAGGGAATAACTACTCTGAGGTTTCTTTTGGGGATACAGAAAATGTTCTAAAAGTAGACTATGGTGATTGGTCATACAACTCTGTAAATATACAAAAGCACTCAACTGTATACCTTAAGTGAATTAACTTCATAGTATAAAATTTCACTTCAATAAAGTTATTAAAAAGGAGGGGTCTATTTATATCCCAAAAGCTAGAACATCCTACTAAAAGAGAAACTCAGAACATGAAGCAATATTCAAGCTCCTTTTTATGTTTGTTCTATTTAAACAAATGAAAGACTGAAGCCCAGCATTAACGTTGTCTCTAAAGAAGCATAAATTCTACCAAAACTCCCTAATGCCTCCTTCAAAATTATACCATTTTCCCTCCTTTAGTATGAAGAACTTCCCAGACCAGGGATGGAACCTGAACCTATGCAGTGGAAGCACAGAATCTTACCCACTGGACTGCCTGGGAAGTCCCTAAACTTATAGTTTTTTTTAATATATAGATCTTTCTATCTGGCTGTATCATAAACACTCTGGTCAAGCTGAATTTCTTTAGGGTCAAGCTGATGAAAACAAGACCCTCAAGATAGCATAGAGATTTAAAAATCATCCCACAACTGCCAAAATTCATACTTGGAAATTACCAATTTAAATTAGAACTTAGAATAAAAGGGAGTAGACTGGAACAGCAAATTTGTCTAAAAAATCTTCAAAAGAAATTATCTCATTTCCACTCTCTCTAGACATTTCCCTCATCAATTTTTCCTTACAACAGGTAATTTGATACTTGCAGTGCTTAATCTCTTATGTTTAAAGGACTGTGAAATAAATAGAAAGTGTTACTACCATTTATTCAATTATACGAGACTAAAAAACTTATCATCCTCTCATAACACGAGCATCCACCTCAACACAAATGTCACCAAATTCCATCATTTCTGTCATCTTACTATTTCTCTTATTGTGGTTCCTCTTCTCTATCTCCTGTTTTAGGTAAGGCCCTTATCCTCTCTGATAACCACAACAGCCTGACTATTCTCTTTGTCTTTAATACTAGCCTCACCCCACCTCCAATGTATTATCTACTACCATTCCAATCTTATAAGGCTAAAGTGAACCAAACTGGAGGGCACACACACATATACACACACTCTCTCTCTCTCCATCCCTCTTTCCCTCCCTCTAAACTAAATTGATATTTTAAATTAAATTGATATTTTCTGTTCAAGTTACTTTATAACCCATTTTTTTCCCACTTAAAACTTAATGGCCACTTCCCTCTTATTAAGTAAGCTTGTGCACATAGTTTCTGTTGACTGAATATTATTACATAGGCTCAGATGGTAAAGAATCTGCCTGCAATGCAGGAGACTTGGGTTCGATACCTGGGTTGAGAAGATCCTCTGGAAAAGGGAGTGACTACCCACTACAGTATTCTTGTCTGGAGAACCCCATGGACAGAGGAGTGTAGCAGGCTACATTCCATGGCGTCTCAAAGAGTAAGACATGACTAGGCAACTAAGTACATACCATATTTTACCATATCTTCACAACATAAAGAATATATTCATGCTGTGCATGTTTGCATGCTCAGTCACTTCAGTCATGTCCAACTCTATGCAACCCATGGACAGTAGCCCACCAGGCTCCTCTTTCCATGGGATTCTCCAGGCAAGAATACTGGAGTGGGTTGTCATGCCCTTCTCCAAGGTATCTGCCTGACCCAGGAATCGAACTGGTGTTTCCTGCGTCTCCTGAATAATGGGTGGATTCTTTACCCACTGAGATACCTGTGAAGCCACCTAGATAACATAATGGACATATTTTTTATTAGGGTAACTCTATCTAGATATATCACTCATTATCGCTGAGTAAATGATACATTCTACTTCTCAACAGAAGCTTTCAGAGAAATGCAGGTTCTATCAAGTCTCATTTTCCTCTACCACAAGGGCAACATCTCAGATAAGAGCTGCATCTCTAGCCTTGGTTCTGGAACAGAGCCACATGACAGACATGCAGTGTGAGCAAATAATAATCTCTTGCTATTATAAGCCACTGAGTGGGGAATTATTTGTTACCACAACCTAACCTAGCCTAAACTGATTTATATAGTATACTATATTATATACTATATCACAAGGAAGGACTCTGACCTGGTTTTGAAGATATACTGTGCTTAAAACCCTTTAAGGACACTCATGTGCCTACCGGAGTCAAAATTTCAGCATAGTTATCAAGGCCCTTTCTGATATGGTCCTGCTTGTTTCTCCAGTCTCATTTCCTGAGACTCCCCATTCATATTCCATATTCTAATCATTATGGCCTATTTTAAGATTTCTCAACACATGATGTTGGCCTTTAACTTATCCCACCCCAATCAACCCAAAACTATATTTCTTTTAAAAATCCACTTAAACAGAATTTCCTCTGTGAAGGCTCACATCAACATGCCTCCATTAAACACAACTGGTTGCTCTTTCCTGAGTACCACCACAGGATTCTGAACATCCTCCAGCAGATTTTACTTTCCTATTCTGTAAAAATTTATATTTATCTTTCCAACTATACTGTGACTTCCTTGGAAGAAAAGACTTTGTTTTATTCATCTTTGGAGTCCAGATCTAATGCAGTGTTTGGCACATAATAGAGGATCAATATAAGTTTATGAAAAGTGCTAACACACACTCTTTTTCCAGCAAAGTTGGATACAAAAAGATGAGACAGGCTCTTTCCCCATGCTAAAAGATAAATACCTAACCTATTCTACTCTTATTTTGTTTCCACTTTCTTTATTAAGAATAATCTTCCAGATTGGGAAGGATAGTATACATATGGTTAAGTAAAAATTGAAGCCTGAGACAGAAGAAAAGATAAGAAGAGAGCATCCAGTAGCTCAAGTTTTTGTACAGAGAGGAAACTATCGATAGAACAAAAAGACACCTATTGAATGAGAGAAGGTATGTGCAAAACCGATAAGGGATTAATACCCAAAATACATAAATAACTCATACAAGTCATTAGCAAAAAAAGAAAAAAAAACACCAAATTAAAATTCAGGCAGAGGACATGAAAGAAATTTTTACAAAGATAACATACAGATAGCTAACAGGTACATGAAAAGATGCTCAACACCACCAACCATGAGGGAAATGCAAATCTAAACCACAATGAGACACCATCTCTCACCTGTCAGAAGGACAACATCGAAGACAAATAATACGTGCTGGTGAGGATGTAGAGAAAAGAGAAGCCTCTGCATTGTGGGAAAGTAAATTGGTGCAACCATTATGAAAAACAGTATGGAGATACCTCAAAAAATTAAAAACAGAACTACCATATGATCTATCGATTGCATACCTGTGTATTTATCCAAAGAAAACAAAACACTATTTCAAAAACATACATGTACCCCTATGTTCACTGCAACATTATTTACAACAGCCAAGATATGGGAGCAACCTAACTGTCTCAACAGATGAATGGAAAAGAAGATATATATATATATATATACACACACATACATATATATGTATATATATACACATACAAACAATGAAATATATTTTATCCATAAAAAAGAATGAAATCTTGCCATCCGTGACAACATAGATGGATCTAGAAAGAACTACACTAAGTGAAACAAGTCAGAGAAACACAAATACTGCATTTAACTTTTATGTGAAATCTAAAAAACAAAACAAGTAAACACAAATAACTAATGAAAATAGTCATAGATACAGAGAACAACCAAAGCACAGGCGATGGGGGAAAGAGAGAAGTTAGGTGAGGGAGATTAAGAGAGACAGATTTTCAGTAACAAAATAAATGAGTCAAATGTATGTGTGTGGGGAATATAGTCAATAATCATGTTTTATCTTTGTATGATGAGGATAGATAGTAAATAGACTTGACATGATGATCACTTTGAAATGTATAAAAATAGCAAATCATTATACTGTTACCAAGAAATAACAGTGTTGTGGGTCATTTATACTTCAAACATATACACAAAACTAACAAATTAACTAATTCAAAGAAGAAATCACATTTGTACTTACCACAGGCAAGGACTAAAGAGGGGGGATTTGATGAAGACAGGCAAAAAGCACTAAGATAACTAAATACTAGGGATGTAATGCACAACATGATAAAAATAATTAACATTGCTAAATATTGCATATGAAAGTTGTCAAGAGAAAAAATTCTAAGAGTTCTCTTCACAAAAGAGATTTTTTTTTTCTATTTCTTTAATTTTGTATCCATATGAGGTGCTGGATATTCACTAACTTACTGCGATAATCATTTCATGAGGTATGTAAGTCAAATCACTATGCTGTATACCTTAAACATATGGTATATATCAATTATAGCCATATAAAACTGGAAAGGGAAAAAAAAAGTTTCACAAGGATTTCCAGCAATATTCTATGTCTGCCTATGACAGAATAGGGAAGAGGTAAAGAAAGCACTAGAAGCCAGAATAGGTTCAATAAGAAAGAAATCATGCTAACCTAACTTAAAAACTACTAGATTGAGTTCAGTCGCTCAGTCGTGTCCGACTCTTTGCGACCCCATGAATCGCAGCACGCCAGGCTTCCCTGTCCATCACCAACTCCCGGAGTTCACTCAGACTAGATTGAGAGATCAGAGAAATAACATAGAGTAGGTCAAATACATCTCATTGAGATCAAAGTCAAGTTTCTTATGTTCGTTAGGTGATGGACTGAGAATAAGCTGAACCATCTCAGATTATTCATCAATGGCTTGATATTGAGAAATGGAGTAATTTCCTGCCATATCAGAAAACAAGGATGTCACAGTCACAAGCAATTGCAGCCACCAAGGACGGTCAATCTAGTGAGCCCTGAGGGAACTCAGGAAGGAAAGAATACATGTCATCTAGCAGCCATCAGACTGCAGCCACTCCCCATGACCCCTGAGGAAACTTAGGGTGTGAAAACACAGGACACTGTTCCCAGATGGAAAACGCATATCAAAAAAATGATTCCAGTGAGGCCAGACTCCTGCATTTTCCTATACACAGGAAAGCGCTAAATTCCTTACCTTGACATTTCTGGTTTACCAGTAATCTTGTGACTTTCCAGATTACCTGCCTTTTGTAGCAAAACTCCTACATATCCTAGCTCCTCCCCTCACCCCTTAGAGCACTTTCTCAGAGCTATCTGAAAGCTGTCTGCAGTCCTCATTTGACCTAAATAAAACTTAATTCCCAATTCTCATATTGTACAAATTTTTTCCAACAGTATCAGTCTGGATGGAAGGCTCTCAGGTTATCTCAGGGCTCTGTATTTGACCTTACTTTTTTCAGTGTTTATCAACACCTTGAAGTTTCATGTGGTAGTGTATAAATTTTCCTAGTGATATAAAACCTGGGAAGATTAGATAATACCATGAAAGTCATAATCCAAAATCAAAACTATCTGAACAGATAGATTGAAACAATGGGCTGAAAATGCAAAATGGAATTTATCAAGGATACATGTAAATGCCTTTATCTAAACAAAAGTATGTCACTAGTAAGAAATCGATTTTTAAAAATTTATTGCAAGTTACATAAGTAATTTAAAATATTCTAGTATTTTCATTTTTTTGGCTGCACCGAGTGGCTTGTGGAGTCTTAGCTCCATGACCAGGGATCAAACTCAGGCCCTTGGCAGTGAGCCTGCAAAGCCCTAACCACTGTATCACAAGAGAATTCCCAAGGAATCGATTTTAATATTAGTTGATAATTAGTTGAGAGTTTATTTGACTGTAAGCTAAAGATGAAGCTTGATGTGTACTGTCAGCTTAAAAACTTTACACAAATTCAGTTAATAAAATAACAGTCTAGTGACTGATGGGAGAAGGAAATGGCAACCCACTCTAGTATTCTTGTCTGGAGAATCCCATGGACAGAGGAACCTGGCAGGCTACACATAGTCCATGGGATCACAAGAGTCAGACATGACTTAATGACTAAACCACCACCACTAGTGACGGAACGAGAAGAAAATCACTGCAGGTTAGGCAGCTTTCTGAGAATTGTAATTAGAATATAACCTCTTAAAAGTGGTAGCTCACTAACAATGAAAAATCAGAAAGAAAAGGAATCAATCCCATTCAACACTGCAACAAAAATAATTAAATATCTAAGAATAAACTTACCTAAGGAGACAAAAGAACTGTACACAGAAAATTATAAGACACTAATGAAAGAAATCAAAGATGACCTAAACAAATGAAAAGATATTCCATGTTCTTGGGTAGGAAGAATCACAATTGTGAAAATGACTATACTACCAAACACACTCTACAGAGTCAGTGTGATCCCTATCAAATTACCAATGGCATTTTCCACAGAACTAGAACAAAAAATTTCACAATTCACATGGAAACACAAAAGACCCGGAATAGCCAAAGCAGTCTTGAGAAAGAAGGATGGAGCTGGAGGAATCAAGCTTCCTGACTTCAGATTATTCTACAAAGCTACAGTCATCAAGACAGTATGGTACTGACACAAAAACAGAATTATGAGCCAATGGAACAAGATAAAAAGCCACACACTCTACAGAGTCAGTGTGATCCCTATCAAATTACCAATGGCATTTTCCACAGAACTAGAACAAAAAATTTCACAATTCACATGGAAACACAAAAGACCCGGAATAGCCAAAGCAGTCTTGAGAAAGAAGGATGGAGCTGGAGGAATCAAGCTTCCTGACTTCAGATTATTCTACAAAGCTACAGTCATCAAGACAGTATGGTACTGACACAAAAACAGAATTATGAGCCAATGGAACAAGATAAAAAGCCCAGAATAAACTCATGTAATATGGGTACCTTATTTTTGACAAAGGAAGCAAGAATATACAATGTGGCAAAGACAGCCTCTTCAATAAATGGTGCTGGGAAAAGTGGACAGCTACATGTACAAGAATTAAATTAGGACATTCCTAACACCATCAGTTCACTTCAGTTGAGTAGCTCAGTCATGTCGGACTCTTTGCGACCCCATGAATCACAGCACGCCAGGCCTCCCTCA
>SJXQ01003207.1:0-48156 GCA_006408695.1 Aepyceros melampus
TGTGTGTACTTAGTCATATACCTGTGTGTACTTAGTCATATACTTGGGTACTTAGTCACTGAGTCATATTGACTGTTTGTGATCCCATGGACTGCAGCCTACCAGGCCCTTCTGTCCATGGGATTTTTCAGGCAACAATACTGGAGTGGGTTGCCATTTCCTTCTCCAGGGGAATCTTCCAGACCCAGGGATCGAACCCACTTCTCCTGAGTCTCCTGCATTGCAGGCAGATCCTTTACCCACTGAGCCATCTAGGATGCCCCAAAACATACTTACTGACACAGAAAAATAAGATCTAATTAGCATTAATCAGATAGCTAATTGTTATTTTATTAAAATCATAAATGAAAATATAAACAATTAAGATTTTTTATTTTTGAAGATTTTAATCTGTGTTGATACTTTCTCTGGTTTCACATTAGATTCATGGAGTCTCAAATGTTATTACATGTTGTTTATACATTTCTCATCTGCAAGAAATCTTTGGCAGAAATAAGGCAGTTTCACAGATTATGGGATGTGTTTACATACAGTTAGAGTAGCTTAATCTAGAATTCTCCTCATATCTTCTTCCTACATTGTTCTTCTCTTCTGAGAGAGTCGAAGTGATGATTCACAACTAAAATGAACTCTTTAATATCTTCTTAGCCAGATAGTTAATTTATTGATCAGTACACTTTACATATTTTTAGTTATTTTTATTAATGGGCTTTACAGTTTTATAAGTAAAAATGTATAGGTAAATGGGGCATATAGAACATTGAAAAGTAAATATATTTATCTATTTATAGAGATATAGTTGGCATATAATATTGTATTAGTTTTAAGTGTACAACATAATGACTGATATGTGTGTACTGAAAAATGATCATCACAGTAAGTCTAGTCAGCATCCATCACTTCACATTATTTTATTTCTTGTGATGAGAATTTTTAAGATTTATTCTAATAACTTCCAAATATGAAATACAGTATTACTAACTGTATTCACCATGTCATTTCATTATGTCCTCAGGACTTATTTTATAAATGGAAGCTTGTACCTTTTTGTCACCAGTACTTTCTATAGTGTGATAGAGAGAGGGAGACCCTTATCTCTTCTGAGACCCCTCAAATGCATATGTAGATTTCTAAATTTTCCCCTACTCTTTAGGACTCCCATGTTTGTCACACAGCTTTTGTGTTACTAATTCTATAAAGACAATATTTAAACATACATCTCCAATTAGACTTTAATATATCTACCCTTGCAGACTGAGAAGTATCAGTATGTATATTAAAAATGTTATAGTTTAACTAGCCTGCACTGAGAGAGGCTATCTTACCCCAATAAACACAAGAAATGGAGGCTATTCAGAGAAAAACCATCTTGTGGTAGTGAATACGAAATCTTGTATTTGACAGGGTGAAGCATAACTGCTTAGCTATTTCTTTCAAGCTCCATATCTCCCTACAAAGGCCTATTCTTTGGGCCTGTAGTTCAGTTCACATCAGAAGAATGCAAATCTTTGATGTCTAAAGCTGGTTTAAGTACAGCACAGAACATGAAGTTTGTATCATTCTATGTGTATGCTGCAGTAGTCAAACAATGAATTCATGTCTTGACTAGGGATCAAAAAATTTAAGAGACATCTTATTTAACACATCTGAAGTATAATTCATAAGAAAATCTGAAAGTTCTATAGTAAACCTTCTAGAAGAAAAAATCTTAAATGACGAGTTTGTAATAAGAAAAGTTTTATGTTTATGTTGTGTTGCATTTAACTAAATATCACCCTTGTTGACAAGGATACAGAGTGAAGTAAGCCAGAAAGAAAAACACCAATACAGTATACTAATGCATATATATGGAATTTAGAAAGATGGTTTACTCAGCCATTAAAAAGAATACATTTGAATCAGTTCTAAAGAGATGGATGAAACTGGAGCCGATTATATGCAGTGAAGTAAGCCAGAAAGAAAAACACCAATACAGTATACTTACACATATATATGGAATTCAGAAAGATGGTAATGATAACCCTGTATGCGAGACAGCAAGAGAGACACAGATGTATAGAACGAACTTTTGGTCTCTGAGGGAGAGGGAGAGGGTAGGATGATTTGGGAGAATGGCATTGAAACATGTGTACTACCATGTAAGAAACGATTTGCCAGTCTATGTTCGATACAGGATACAGGATGCTTGGGGCTGGTGCACGGGGATGATCCAGAGAGATGATATGGAGAAAGAGGTGGGAGGGGTGTTCAGGATTGGGAACTCATGTACACCCGTGGCAGATTCATGTCAATGTATGGCAAAACAAATACAGTATTGTAAAGTTAAAAAAAGTAAAAATTAAAATTAAAAAAAAAAAGGAAATGCCATTACACACCTAACATGGTTAAAATAAAACACTGACAAAATCAAGCATTCACAAGGATGCAGAGGAATCAGAAATCTCATAGGCTACTGGTGGGAATGCAAAATGGTTTGGAAAAGAGTTTGACAGTTTTTACAAACTTACATCTACCATATAACCCAATAATCTTAATCCTAGGTATTCACCCTGAAGAAATGAAAGCTTGTGCATATGAATATTCAGAGCAGCTTTATTTGTAATAGCCAAAAGCAGGAAACACCTTAAATGTCTTCCAACAAACAGCTGTTCATCCACACACTGAAATGCTACTTAGCATTCAAAAAGATCGAACTACTGACAACAGGTAATGACCTGGATGATTCTCTAGGGTATTTGCTGAGTAAAAGAAACCAGCCTCAAAGGTCACAAGTCTGTACAATATTATTTAGATAGCATTCTCAAAATGACAAAATTGTGGGGGTTGTGATTGCCAGATTATGGTTGCCAAGGGTTAGGAAAGTGTGGGAGTGTTGATTACAAAGAGGCAGCGTGAGGGAGTTCCTTTGCATGATGGAACAGTGTTGTGTCCTAAATTGTGGTGGTGGTTACTTGAAATATACACTAGTGACAAAATTTCACAGAGCGTTTCAAAGCAGTTGCGTGAATATTAAAATTAGTGGATTCCAAAGAAGGTCTTTAGTTAATTAATAGTGTCAATGTCACTGTCCCGGTTTTTATACCTGCCTATAATCATATAACTACACACGATATTTATATGTAAATATATAATGTATTATTGTATTTAAATTCATTATATATAAACATATGTTGTGGTTGTTGTTTTAGTTGCTAAGTTGTGTCCAACTCTTTGTGATCCCATGGACTGTAGCTCCCCAGGCTCCTCCATCCGTGGGATTTCCCAAGCAAGAACACTGGAGTAGATTGCCATTTCCTCCTCCAATGTATATACATATAATGATATAATTGTAAAAAAAATATTGTATTGTAGGAAGCTGAGTGAAGGATACATAGGACCTCTCTGTGTTATATTTTTGACTTTCATGTGGGTCTAAAATGATTTCAAAATAAACAGGTGTAAAAAAAATAAAAATAGTATGTACTTTACTAACATTTTTTTATTTTTGCTAGAGTGGTTCTAGCTTTCAGCCTATTTTGTGTGCATAACACAGTTTCCGTGTGCCCAAACAGGTAGACCTATACGTTGTATTGTCCATTTTTATATCAATCAATCATCAAAAATAACTCCTGTGACATAAAGGAACACAGTGTAACCCTAATGCCAGCCCAAAAATGTGGGCAGAGACTTATCAGCCCTAAAATGTCTTCTCTCTACGTTAGACACATTGTGAGGAGGAAAGGCAATGACAAAGAAACCAGCAGTGACCAGAAATAGTCAAACGTTTTTCAATTGTCAAAAAGCATATTTGTAATAAAGGTTTCCATCCATGACCCTTAATACGTCCCAGGACACCTTGAAGTATTAGCTAATATCAGCGTTGCTGTTGGGCTTCCCAGCGACACCAGTGGTAAGGAACATGCTAGCCAGTGCAGGAGCCATGAGATGTGGGTTCGATCCAGGGGTCTGGAAGCTCCCCTAGAGGAGGACACGGCAACCCACTCCAGTATTCTTGCCTGGAGAATCCCATGGACAGAGGAGCCTGGCAGGCTGTACTCCACACCTTTGCAGGGAGTCAGACATGACTGAAGCGACTTAGCAGGCAGGCGCTGTTACCATCAGGGTGGTTTGAAGCAACCACGAGTTTATTTCATTCTAATAGCTTCCCCTTTTCACTTAAACTTGGGAGCCCTGTTTTATAATGTTGCTAATGCTACTAGTTTTTAAATCTACACATAGTCGGGGATATGTGCCCAAATATATTTTATCAATAGATATGCAAGTTCAAAATTCTTTGGAACATAAAAGATGGTCAAAGTGATTATTCATCAGGGAAATGCAAGCCACAACCACAATGAGACACCACTTCATACCACCCATTAGGGTGGCTGTAATTTTTTTAAAATATGAGTGTTAGTGAGGATAGGAAGAAATTAGAACTCTTGTCCACTGCCAGTGAAAATAGAAATTGGTACAGCCACTTTTCCATCCATGACCCTTAATACGTCCCAGGACACCTTGAAGTATTAGCTAATATCAGCGTTGCTGTTGGGCTTCCCAGCGACACCAGTGGTAAGGAACATGCTAGCCAGTGCAGGAGCCATGAGATGTGGGTTCGATCCAGGGGTCTGGAAGCTCCCCTAGAGGAGGACACGGCAACCCACTCCAGTATTCTTGCCTGGAGAATCCCATGGACAGAGGAGCCTGGCAGGCTGTACTCCACACCTTTGCAGGGAGTCAGACATGACTGAAGCGACTTAGCAGGCAGGCGCTGTTACCATCAGGGTGGTTTGAAGCAACCACGAGTTTATTTCATTCTAATAGCTTCCCCTTTTCACTTAAACTTGGGAGCCCTGTTTTATAATGTTGCTAATGCTACTAGTTTTTAAATCTACACATAGTCGGGGATATGTGCCCAAATATATTTTATCAATAGATATGCAAGTTCAAAATTCTTTGGAACATAAAAGATGGTCAAAGTGATTATTCATCAGGGAAATGCAAGCCACAACCACAATGAGACACCACTTCATACCACCCATTAGGGTGGCTGTAATTTTTTTAAAATATGAGTGTTAGTGAGGATAGGAAGAAATTAGAACTCTTGTCCACTGCCAGTGAAAATAGAAATTGGTACAGCCACTGTGGCATACAAAATTAAAAATAGAATTACCATATTACCCAGCAATTTCACTTATGGGTGTGTGTGTGTATATATATATATATATACACATATATATATATATATATATATATATATGTCTCCAAAGGAAGTGAAAGCAATGTCTTGAAGAGGTATGTGTATGCTCATGTTCATAGCAGCATTGTTTACAATGGCCACAATGTGAAAGCAATTGCTACATGAACCAGCAATCCTGGTTCTATGAATGTACCCAAAAGAACTGAAAACAGGGACTCCAACAGATGCCTGTAAGCCAGAGTTCATAGCAGCAGGAGTCACAGTAGCCAAAGGTGGAAAGTACCCAAATGTCCATCAACTGGTGAATGGATAGACGATGTGTGGTCCAGTCATACGATGCAATACTTTTCAGACAGAAAAAGGAATGACGCATCGGCACATGCCACAGTGCAGATGTGGAGAAGGAAATGGCAACTCACTCCAGTTTCTTGCCTGGGAAGTCTCATGGACAGAGGATCCTGGCAGGCTACAGCCCATGGGGTTGCAAAGAGCTGGACATGACTGAGCACGCACACACATGTAAGGTAGATGACCCCAAAAACATTATGCTAAGTGAGGGAAGTCAGTTGCAAAAGGACACACACTGTACAATTCCATTTATGTGAGATGTCCAGAATAGGTAAATCCACAGAGATGGATTCAAGGGTAGTGGGGGTGGGAAATGGGGATTGACTGCTAATAGGTATGAAGTTCCCTTGTAGGAGGGTTAAAATGCTTGGGAACTGAACAGAGGTGGTGGTTGCCCAACATTGTAAGTATGCTAAACGTCACTGAACTGTTGACTTTTTAATGGTTAATTTTATGTCATGTAATCTCACCTCAGTTAACAAGTAATATTTGCAGACAAGGAGAAATAACACATAACATCCCTATATGTGGAATCCAAAAAGAAATGATACACATGAACTTACTTACAAAACACAGAGAGACTCATGGATACAGAGAATAAACTTAGGGAACTTACCGTTGCTGGAGGGGAAGGGTGGTGGGAAGGGATAATTAGGCAGTTTGGGGTAGACACGCACACACTGCTATATTTAAAATGGGTAACCAACAAGGACCTACTCTATAGCACATGGAACTCTGCTCAATCTTATGTGGCAGCCTGGATGAGGGGAGTTTGGGGGAGAATGGATACCCACATATGTATGGCTGAGGCCCTTCACTGTTCACCTGAGACTGTCACAACCTTGTTAATTGGCTTACTCCAATACAAAATAAAAAGTTTTTTTGTTTTTTTAAGATAATATCTGCAAACCATTGTTCCCAGCAGTGGGAAGCCAGGGACATACAATAGCGGTCAGACATGTCCCCCAGAGCTGGGGGAAGTCCTCTGAGCCCAGAACTTTGCAGAGTTCCCCCAAAGAGGCCCAGAGTCACCTTGATCCTGAGCTCAGGGATAAGAGAAAAAGCCCAAAACAAGACGTGGTCGCCCTCTTTCCCAAAGGACGAGCCAGCAGGGACAGGGTGTGAAGCAGACAATTAGCAGGTGCCCTAACAAGACACGAGGGACTGAGCCTGAGGTGTGAGGGTGGATGGCTAAATTGGCCTCTGCCGAGTTCTCCTGCTCCCTTCTGTGGGGCCAAAGACCTCGCTTCCAGTGGCAGGCAGCCAGGAAATTCTCCCAGCAAAAGCTGTGTCACCTCCTGCCAGGCATCTCCAAAGCCAGAGGAGACACCTGCCACAGGTGAGTGGGGAGAGAGGGAAGCAGACAGGAAAAGAAACCAGCAAGATGGGGGCTGTGCCTCTCCAGCCAGGCTGCTGAATGACCTTGGGAAGGTGACTTTGCCTCTATGAGCCTCGATTCACCAGTATGGAAGATGAGTGCAAAAAAATGGGAAGCAAATGCTTTGTGGCAGCCTGGATGGGAGGAGACTTTGGGAGAGAATGGATACATGTATAAGTCTGGCTAAGTCCTTTTGTTGTCCACTTGAAACTGCCACATTATTGTTAATTGGCTATACTCCAATACAAAATAAAACAGAGGGGAAAAAAAAGGGCGGGGGGAAGCATCCTGTGTGCAAAAGGCCTCCTAAGAGGTTCCAACTTCTGGGTTCTTCATCGCAGAGTTTTAAGAGCTTTGGAACAAGTTCAGTTCAGTTCAGTTGTTCAGTCATGTCTGACTCTGTGACCCCATGAACCACAGCACGCCAGCCCTCCTTGTCCATCACCAACTCCCAGAGTCCACTCAAATCCATGTCTATCGAGTCAGTGATGCCATCCAACCATCTCATTCTGTGTTGTCCCTTCTCCTCCGGCATTCAATCTTTCCCAGCATCAGGGTTTTTTCCAATGAGTCAGCTCGTCATATCTGGTGGCCAAAGTATTGGAGTTTCCGCTTCAGCATCAGTCCTTCCAATGAACATTCAGGACTAATTTCCTCTAGGATCGACTGGTTGGATCTCCTTGCAGTCCGAGGGACTCTCAAGAGTCTTCTCCAACACCACAGTTCAAAAGCATCAATTCTTCGGTGCTCAGCTTTCTTCACAGTCCAACTCTCACATCCATACATGACCACTGGAAAAACCATAGCCTTGACTAGACGGACCTTTGTTGGCATAGTAAAACTGAAGTCGCTCAGTCGTGTCCGACTCTTTGCGACCCCATGGACTAGCCTACTATGCTCCTCCATCCGTGGGATTTTCCAGGCAAGAGTACTGGAGTGGGTTGCCATTTCCTTCTCCAGAGGATCTTCTTGACCCAGGTATCGAATCCAGGTCTCCTGCACTGTAGGCAGACACTTTACACTCTGAGCCACCGGGGAAGTCCAGCAAAGTAATGTCTCTGCTTTTTAATATACTGTCTAGGTTGGTCGTAACTTTCCTTCCAAGGAGTAAGCGTCTTTTAATTTCATGGCTGCAATCACCATCTGCAGTGATTTTGGAGCCCTGAAAAATAAAATCAGCCACTGTTTCCACTGTTTCCCCATCTATTTGCCATGAAGTGACAGGACTGGATGCCATGATCTTAGTTTTCTGAAGATTGAGCTTTAAGCCAACTTTTTCACTCTCCTCTTTCACTTTCATCAATAGGCTCTTTAGTTCTTCACTTTCTGCCATAAAGGTGGTGTGTTCTGCATATCTGAGGTTATTGATATTCTCCCGGCAATCTTGATTCCAGCTTGTGCTTCTTCCACTCCAGCATTTTACATACGTACTCTGCATATAAGTTAAATAAGCAGGGTGACAGGATACAGCCTTGACGTACTCCTTTTCCTATTTGAAACCAGTCTGTTGTCCCATGTCCAGTTCTAACTGTTGCTTCCCGACCTGCATACAAGTTTCTCAAGAGGCAGGTCAGGTGGTCTGGTATTCCCGTCTCTTTCAGAATTTTCCACAGTTTATTGTAATCCACACAGTCAAACACTTTGGCATAGTCAATAAAGCAGAAATAGATGTTTTTCTGGAACTCTCTTCCTTTTTTGATGATCCATCAGATGTTGGCAATTTGATCTCTGGTTCCTCTGCCTTTTCTAAAACCAACTTGAACATCTGGAAGTTCACGGTTCACGTGTTTGGAGCAAGAGAGACTGTGAAATGTTGTGTAATGGGCTATTCTCTCCAAGCCTCCTCATCTATAAGAGTGCCTATCTTGGATTAAGCAAGAGGAAGCAGGTAGAATGCCTTGTCTTGGTGTTGGGTGCAAAAGGAGCATGTGAGGAATGTTAGCTGGGCCTTCCCAGTGGCTCAGTCGTAAAGAACCTTCCTACAACACAAGAGACACAGAAAACCTGGGTTTGATCCCTGAGTTGGGAAGATCCCATGAAGGAGGGCATGGCAACCCACTCCAGTATCCTTGCCTGGAGAATCCCATGGACAGGGAAGCCTGGTAGGCTACAGTCCATATGGTTGCAAAGGGTGGAACCCTACTGAAGCGACTCAGCACACATGCATGCAAGAAATGTTAGCAAGGGACTTCTGTGGTGACCCAGTGGTTAAGAATCCACCTGCCAATGCAGGGACACGAGTTCAGTCCCTGATCCAGGAGGATCCCACATGCTGCAGAGCAGCTAAGCCTATGTACCCCCACTTCTGAGCCCAAGAGAAGCCACAGGAATGAAAAGCCCATGAACGGAGCTAGAGAAAACCTATTTACAGCAAGCAACAAGGGCACAGTAAAGATAAACAAATAGATAAAGTTTTAAAAGAACTGTTAGCTATTGGTAGCAGAGTAATAGGGATCCAGTGCAGGCTTAAGCTGGGGAGAAGCAGGTCATCTCATCCTGGTAGAGGCCATTGCGGAGGCTGAACCAAAAGAGCCAGCCTGGAGCCAAAGTGACCAGAGCAGGGGTGGGTCTGGAATCTAACAGTGAAAGATGGCAATCTGGTAGGGTGCTGGGAAGGAGAGGAGGGGCTGGGGAAAGAGGGGGCAGCTTAAACTGTCAGTGTGATGCGAGTGAGGTTGAAGGAGACCTGGCTGCCGCCCAAATCTCTGGCCCAAGTGACTGGGTGATCAGCAGGGTCACTGCTAAGCTCAGGTACAGTGAAAGAACAGGACTGAGGGTAGACACTGGGCAGGGTTTGCTGCAAGGTTTGTGGGGACCTGGGCACGCTCGGCAGAAACGGACACCCACGAGCTGTGTCTGGACCCTTGGGATGGGAGTTCGAGAGACAGTGATCTTGACCAGAGAACAGGGTGGAATCCATCATTGCTTGCCCACTCATCTGGGGCCTCTCTCTCCTAGTGAGTTCCTTGAGGATAGGAGGGGACCATGATAGGTTTCCCAGATGGCTCAGTAGAGAAGAATCAGCCCACCAATGCAGGAGACGCAGGAGACCCGGCTTGGATCCCTGAGTCAGGAAGATCCCCTGGAGGAGGAAGTGGCAACCCGCGCCAGTACTCTTGCCTGGAGAATCCTATGGACAGAGAAGCCTGGCAGGCTACAGTCCAGGGGGTTACAAAGAATCAGACATAACTGAGCAACTGAACATGCAGACCGTATTGTGTGTGTGTGTGTGTGTGTGTGTGTGTGTGTGTGTGTGTTGTATGTAATATATCAGGCATGCAAAAAAAAAGCGTAGATCATAACTCATGCTGGAATACAGCTATATTCATCACTCAACTTAAGAAGTAGAGCATCCATGTACATCTCCCTAATCCCATGTTCTTGTTTGCCTCCTCCTCCCTCTTCTCCCTCTCTGCTTGTCTGTCTCTCTCTCTCTCCCCTCTCCTCTCCCCATCACTGAGAAAACCAACACCCTACATCAAGTCTTTATCACTCCCATGCACACTTTTCATCTTTACTACACAGGATGTGTCCACCAGCAACATATAGAATTGTGCTGCATGTTTTAACCTTTACATATACATGGCATTATTCCACATGGATTCTTCTCTGATGGTTTCCTCATGCTTTTGACATTTGTCCAGCTTGGTGCGAGCTGTCCCACGTTTGCCCCCTTTCTGTGACTTATAGTGTGTGCTAAGTACTAAGTCACTTCAGTCATGTTCAACTCTTTGCAACACTTTGGACTGTAGCCTGCCAGGCTCCTCTGTCCATGGGGTTCTCCAGGCAGCAATACTGGAGTGCATTCTCATGCTGTCCTCCAGTAAATCTTCCCGACCCTGAGACTGAACCCATGCCTCTTGTCTCCTGCATTGGCAGAGGGGTTCTTTACCACCAGCACCACCTGGGATTTACAGCAGCATCCACCAAATGGGAACATGGTAGCTGATGGATGTACCTCTGTCATGAGCAGATGCTTCTCTTTCCAAACTTCCTTGAGCATGCCTTGGAGTTCATCTCCAAAATGATTCCTCTGTGGCAGAATTGCAGGAGGAGAGGGGTACTCTGTCTTTGTCACTATCTCAGAATTACTGACCACATCTTGGGGAACGCCTCAGTGAAGATGCGCAACAAGTGGTCGGTGAATCAACAAGACAGTGAAATAGGACATGTAGACTCCCAGGGCAGGAGAGGAGAGGAACAGGGCAGCAGGCAGACGGGCTCAAAGGGAAGGTCCCTCCCAGGTCCAGAGAACACAAGTCATCAGAGGACCAAGGAATGAGCAGTCACTACACACTGATCTATAGGAGAGAGAAGGATTTGAGATGATGCTTGGAAGCTGGAACAAAGTCCTGAAGGAAGAGCCTTTGAGACAGAGAAAACAGCAAGTGCAAAGGTCCTGAGGTAGAACCAGCCTTAGACCAAGAGACCCATGTCGCAGGGAGACAGTGAACAAATGGAGATGGAGGAGGTCAACAGGGGCTAGACTTCACAGAAGTTGAGAATTTGTTTTCAACGTTTTAAGATTTCAGATATAAGTGATACCATGCAGTATTTGTCTTTCCCTGTCCAGCTTATTTCACTTATCATAAGGTTCTCAAGGTATACCTATGTTGTTGCAAATGGCAGGATGTCCTTCTATCTCATAGTTGAATAATATTCCATTGCATATATATATGTATATATATAAAACACCACATCTTCTAGAAGTTGATCAACTTCTGTCCATTCGTCCACTGTTTCCATATCTCAAGTACTGTAAACAGCACTGGACTACACATGAGAACACAGATATCTCTTTGATGTCCCATTTTTACTTCTTTTGGATATATGACTAGAAGTGGGATTGCTGGATCATATGCTAGTTCTATTTTTAATATCTGAGGAAACTGCATATTGTTCTCCTTGGCAGTTTCATCCAGATTTGGAATTTTACTCCAAACTTTGTGGGGAGAAAAGTGTGATGTGAAGTCAGTCAGTTCAGTCGCTCAGTCCTGTCTGACTCTTTGCGACCCCATGGACTGCAGCACGCCTGGCTTCCCCATCCATCACCAACTCCTGGAACTTGCTCAAACTCAGGTCCATTGAGTTGGTGATGCCATCCAACCATCCCATCCTCTGTCACCCCCTTCTCCTCCCACCCTCAATCTTTCCCAGCATCAGGGTCTTTTCCAATGAGTCAGCTGTTCGCATCAGGTAGCCAATGTACTGGAGTTTCAGCTTCAGCATCAGTCCTTCCAATGAACATTCAGGACTAATTTCTTTAGGATAGACTGGTTGATCTCCTTGCAGTCCAAGGGACTCTCAAGAGTCTTCTCCAACACCACAGTTCAAAAGCATCAATTCTTCAGTGCTCAGCTTTCTTTATAGCCCAACTCTCATCCATGCATGACTACTGGAAAAACCATAGCTTTGACTTGACAGACCTTTGTTAGCAAAGTAATGTCTCTGCTTTTTAATACACTGTCTACGTTGGTCATAGCTTTTCTTCCAAGGAGCAAGCATCTTTTAATTTCATGGCTGCAGTCACAATCTGCAGTGATTTGGGAGCCCCCACAAAATGAAGTCTGTCACTGTTTCCATTGTTTCCCCATCTATTTGCCATGAAGTGATGGGACGGCATGCCATGATCTTAGTTTTCTGAACACTGAGTTTTAAGCCGACTTTTCACTCTCCTCTTTCACTTTCATCAAGAGGCTCTTTAGTTCTTCTTTGCTTCTTCACCACTGTGCCACCTCAGCCTAAAATGTAAAATAAGAAATTACATTAGAAAGCAAAAATAAACTTATACTTTTCAGAAACAATTAAAAAGTATTGAACACAAAAAAAGTAAGTGATGAAACAGAAATACAACATAATTATAGAAATGAAGAAGTGTGATATCCCATTTGAAAACCAACAAAATAAATATCCATCCCAGGTATGTGATAGGGGAAAGCTCTTAGGGGGTCTACTACTAAATCTTAGGAAAATGAATTCATTGTTTAATGACAAGAGTCAGTTTAATCTATTCAATCCTAGAAGTTGGTCAAAGTATATCTATGAAGCTCTATGGAACAAACCTAAATGAAATTAAAATTAAATAAATAGGACAACTAAACCATTCTTAGGCTTCCCTAGTGGATTAGACCGTAATGAATCCAGCAGCAGTGCAAAAGACCTGGGTTCCATCCTTGTGTTGGGATGATCCCCTGGAGAAGGGCATGGGGACTCACCCAGTATTCTTGCCTAAAGAATCCCCATGACAGGGGAGCTTGGGGTCCATGGGGTCACAAAGAGCTGGAACAACTGAGCCACTAAGCACAGCACAAACCATTCCTAGGACTTAACTGCACCAAGAGGCATTGAATATATAAAATTCTCAGCCAGGGTTATGAGGGGTAGGACTTTGCTTTTAATTTTAATTCTGTTAGTTTAGTAGAAATTAAGAGAGAACTCAGCACCTTCAACAATGCTATGACACTGAAAGAAAAGCAAGAATTTCAAAAGCTGCAATAGACCTAGTGATAATCACCTTCAGGTCTGTCCCTCCCTTCTCATTTCTTACCTCATCTCCTGTGCTCATTGTGGTTTCTTTGATGGTCCTTGAATAAACCAGGGATGCTCCTTCCTCAGGGCCTTTCCACTCGCTGTTCCCTCTCCTTAGAACACTCTGTCCCTCAGGATATTCTTATAGCTCTATTTTCTACTTCTGGCCCATATAATAATATTTCCCTTACTCAGGAAGGAGGAGCTTTAACAAAAGTAAATTAGGTCTTGCCCTTCAAGTTTCCAATCCCAAAGAAAAACAATGCCAAACAATGTTCAAACTACCGCACAATTGCACTCATCTCACACATTAGCAAAGTAATGGTCAAAATTCTCCAAGCCAGGCTTCAGCAATTCGTAAACTATGAAGTTCCAGATGTTCAAGCTGGTTTGGAAAAGGCAGAGGAACCAGAGATCAAATTGCCAACATCCATTGAATCATCAAAAAGGTAACAGATTTCCAGAAAAATATCACCTTCTGCTTTATTGAGTATGCCAAAGCCTTTGACTGCGTGGATCACAACAAACAATGGGAAATTCTTTAAGAGATGGGAATACCAGACCACCTGACCTGCCTCCTGAAAAATCTGTATGCAGGTCAGGAAGCAACAGTTGGAACTGGACATGAAACAGACTGGTTCCAAATAGGAAAAGGAGTATGTCAAGGCTGTATATTGCCACCCTGCTTGTTTAATTTATATGCAGAGTACATCATGTGAAATGTCGAACTGGATGAAGCACAAACTGGAATCAAGATTGCTGGGAGAAATATCAATAACTCAGATATGCCTCAGGGATTGACCCCACTCCCCTTGCATTAGAAGCATGGTGTCCTAGCCAGCGGACCTCCAAGTCCCAATTACCCATATTTTTATTTTTAAAAAATAGTTTTTCTTTCTAAAAATATAAATTAAATGTTACAGTTTCTAGAGAGTCTTACACAGTCACAAAACTGTTCCATGTTGCCCAGACTTCTGCAAGTATCAGATGTTCCAAGACTGCTATTCACTGGGAATGCCATTTCTTCTCTGTCCATCCACAAATACAGCAGAGTACTGTTTGCAATATTTGATAAGGACATTACCCATACCCAATAAGAACATTTTTGCCTCTTCATTCTGCATGCTTTCTTTTCATACTTTCTTGTAAATGTTTGATTTTATAATCATCGTAACATTGCACCTACGCGTTAGACAAAAACTACAGGGCACAAGCAATCAAAGCCACAGTAAACTGTAACTATTTGAAACCAAGACCAGCCTCAAAATTCAAAGATAATGTTGACTCAGACTGAAGAGGAATGAAAGTGGGTCATTTGTAGAGATGTGGGTGGATCTAGAGTCTGTCTTACAGAATGAAGCAAGTCAGATAGAGAAAAACAGATGTTGGATATTGTGGCATATATGTGGAATCTAGAAAAATACTACAGGTGAACTTAGTTCCAGGGCAGGAATAGAGGAGCAGATGCAGAGAACAGACCTGTGGACACAGAGGGGAAGGAGAAGATGGGGCAAACTGTGAGAGTAGGATTGACGTATACACACTCCATGTGAAAACAGCCAGCTAGTGGGAAGCTGCTGCGTAACACGAGGAGCTCGGCTTAGCTCTCTGTAACCACCTAGAGAGGTGGCATGGGGTGGGGGGCAGCGAGCGGGAAGGAGGCGGGCAGGGGGTGTTTATGGATACATATCGCTGATCCCCAGGTGGCGCTAGTGGGAAAGAATATACCTGTCAATGCAGGAGATGTAAGAGACACAGGTTCAAGCCCTCGGTTGGGAAGATCCTGTGGAGGAAGGCATGCAACCCACTCCAGTATTTTTATTTTATGGTTATTTATTTCTCTAATTGAAGGATAATTGCTTTACAGGATTTTGTTGGTTTCTGCCAAACATCAACATGAACCAACCATAGGTAGACATATGTCCCCTCCCTCTTGACTCTCCAGTATTCTTACCTGGAGAATCCCATGGACAGAGGAGCCTGGTAAGCCACAGTCCATAGCGTCGCAAAGAGTTGGACGTGACTGAAGTGACTTAGCACACACGCATACCAGAATCACTTCTTTGTACAGCAGAAACTCATACAATGTTGGAAAGCAATTATACTCCAATAAAATAAATAAATACTAATAAATATAAAAAATGAAGATAATGATAAATTGGTACATCTTGTAGCACAAAGCCTTTTTTTAATTAATTTTTATTTTTTTAGTGTGTTTTGCTTTACAATACTGTATTCATTTTGCTATACATTGACATGAATCAGCCACAAGTGTACATGAACTCCCAATCCCGACCCCCACCTCCCCCCTCCCGCCCCACACCCTCTCTCTGGACCATCCCCGTGCATCAGTCCCAAGCATCCTGCATCCTGCATCAAACCTGGACTGGCGATTCGTTTCACTTATGATATCACACATGTTACACTGCCACTCTGCCAACCCATCCCACCCTCTCCCTCTCCTACAGAGTCCAAAAGGCCGTTCTATACATCTGTGTCTCTCTTGCTGTCTTGCGTACAGGTTTATCATTACCATCTTTCTAAATTCCATATATATGTGTAAGTATACTGTATTGGTGTTTTTCTACACAACACACTGCTTGCAGTTGTTGTTGCTGTTTAGTCACTAAGTTGTGTCTGACTTCTTGTGACCCCATGGACTGTAGTCTGCCCAACTCTTCCACCCGTGGGATTATCCCAGTAAGAATACTGGAATGGGTGGCCCTTTGCTCCTCCGTGGGAACTTCCCGACCCAGGGGTTGAACCCGCCTCTCCTGCAGCTGCTGCATTGGTAGATGGATTCTTTCCCACTGAGCCATCTGATTTGAGTTCTCCCCAAAGCAGATTCTGAGTCAAGAACTTGAGTGCAAATATTTATTTGGAAAATAATCCCAGAAGACTCAGTGAGTGTTTGGGGAAAGAAGGTGTGGATGAATAGGGATCCTTGTGAGAACACACCCCAGAGCTGCCTCACTCGGAAGAGATGAAGCTGGGACATTCACCCAACAAGCCCAGTCCCTCACTAGCTGAAAGTCGTTCTTGGGATGCCAACTGCTAGCACTTCCTCATTACACCATGTGCAGGTTAAGCCTGCTCCAGTGATCAGATAAGGCCTTGGTGCACAGAGACATGGGTGGGAGAGGTGAGAGATGGTCAGTGTGCTTAGGAGGTGTCCACCAAGCTGCGAGTGACACCCTGCAGGTGGGCTGTGAAGAATGAATGGTGTGTTTACTGATGGAAATGATCCAGCAAATGGGTGGAGGGATTCAGCTGCAGGAAAGAGTGGGAAGAATTGATGATCGGCTGAACTAAGGAGAGGAAATGAGATCCAAGGTGCAAAGGAGGGGCTGCCTTGACCAGGACCCTGGACAGCTCCTCTGTTTCCTTTCTGATTGATTCAGGATGGCTGAAATTGGGGCAAATCTCACCCTGGTCTCTGAGTTCCTGCTCCTGGGCCTCTCGGAGGACCCCAAGCAACAGCAGCTGCTGTTCATACTCTTCCTGAGCATGTACCTGGTCACGCAACTGGGGAACCTGTCCATTATGCTGGCCATCGCCAATGACGTCCGGCTCCACACTCCCATGTACTTCTTCCTGGCCAACCTGGCCTTCGTGGACATTTGCTTCACCTCCACCACCATCCCCAAGATGCTGGCCAACCACGTGTCAGGACACAAAGGGATTCCTTATGCTGGCTGCCTGGTCCAGATGTTCTTCTTCATCTGGTTCGCCGGCATCGACAGCTTCCTGCTGACCGCCATGGCCTATGACCGCTATGCGGCCATCTGTCACCCTCTACACTATGTCCTGTCTGTGACACCACAGCTCTGTAGCCTCCTGGTGGAGCGTCCTGGACTGCAGCCTTCGGGAATGCCCTGACCCACACAGTATTGCTGACCCGTCTCTCATTCTGCGCCCACAACCAGATCCCCAATTTCTTCTGTGACCTGAGCCCTCTGCTGAAGCTCGCCTGCTCTGACACCTTTCTCAACAATGCAATGATATACACGGTGGGCGCCCTGCCTATCATCGCCCCCTTTGTGGGCATCTTGGTCTCCTACACGCACATCTTTGCTGCCGTGTTGAGGATCCCGTCCACGAGAGGCAAGTGGAAGGCTTTCTCTACCTGTGGCTCTCACCTCTCTGTGGTGTCCCTGTTCTACGGCACCATCATTGGGGTTTATTTCAGCCCCATGTCCTCCCACGCAGCCCAGAAGGACACAGCCGCTGCAGTGGTGTACACTGTGGTCACTCCCATGCTGAACCCCTTCATCTACAGCCTACGCAACAGCCACATGAAGGGCGCCTTGGGGGCCCTCATCAGCAGGAGGCCAGTTTTCATTCAGTGACCACAGCATTGAGACATCTGAGTGTCCAGATTCAGCACCCATCTGTCCTGAACTTTCCTGCACAGTCCCAATCTTAGATAGTTCCTATATTTCACTCTTGGTTGATTTGTTTGTCACTTTATCCTTCCAACAGATACTTATTGAACATCTGTTACATTTTACTATTGGTTGGTTACTATTTATACTCTTTCAAGAATCTGGCAAGGGACAAAGTAAATCTCCGATCTTGTGGCACTTAAACTGAAGTCTAAAGAATGCATCATGGTTAAAAGGAAGTGCTCTAGGAACCAGAGAGACCAGCATTCAAGTGCTACTTTGTGTGAAGGTCAGCTTAAGCTGCTGTAACAAAGAGGCACAAAAGCAAAAACTCAAAGGGTGTAAGGTTTTTCAGATTCTTGGATTTTTTAGCAATAGAGTAATGGCACCCCACTCCAGTACTCTTGCCTGGAAAATCTCATGGATGGAGGAGCCTGGTAGGCTGCAGTCCATGGGGTCACTAAGAGTCAGACACAACTGAGCAACTTGACTTTCATGTTTCACTTTCATGCATTGGAGAAGGAAATGGCAACCCACTCCAGTGTTCTTGCCTGGAGAATCCCAGGGACGGCGGAGCCAGGTAGACTGCCGTCTATGGGGTCGCACAGAGTCGGACACGACTGAAGTGACTTAGCAGCACAGTGTTTTTTTCCTAGCCAAAGTTCTTAAGTCTATTTAATTTACAGTATTTGGTTTCTTGAACTAGCTACATCTTTGTCATTCTCTGTTAATAATCATTTGAAATAATAGCCTTGGGCATGAAGCAAAATCCCTATTTAAACTGTTTGAGAGAAGAGAAAGTTGTTGGCTCTTCCAATCATGTGGGATTTCTGACTTTCAAAACTGGCTTGTTCGTGGGTCAGATCACCTCTTTCTTGTGATTCCTTGCTGCAAGCAGCAAGGAGCAGTCAGCTTATGGTGGCGTTCTCACTCTTCCCAATCACTTCTAGAAGCACAGACTCAGTAGACGTATGGTCTACATTTCTGGTAAGTTATACCAGGTGATGACATTACCAAATATTGGTCTTTGACATAACAAGGTTTACCAGCTTTCCAGTCTGCAATATTTCTGTCCTTGCCCCCAGGTCACTAGACTAGTGCAACTAATTTTTATTTTTGTGATTAGAACACTCCACTTCTGATACTAATTTTTGTATTAGTTAGGATGAATAGCCTATTTGCTATATTAGGGTTTCTGTAACAAAATACCACAAACGGTCAACACATGGCTTAAATAAAAAGAAATGTGCTGTCCTGCGCTTCTGGAGACCCTCGGTGTGAAATCCAGGCCCTGGCAGGGTGCTCTCTTCTGCGGCATAAGCCAGCGTCTCTGCCATGCCTCTCTCCCCACCTGCTGGTTCACTATCTCTTTGGTGTCCCTGACCTGTAGATACCTGCTTTCAGCTTTACATGTCATCCTCCCTGTGTGCATATCTATCTTAAGTATTCCCTCTTTATAAGGACACCAGTTACTGTGGATTAGGAATCCGTTGTACTCTAATATGACCTCACTTAACTATCATATCTGCATGCATGGGTGTTCAGCCACTCTGTCATGACTGACTCTTTGTGACCCCCTGGACTGTAGCCCACCAGGCTCCTCTATCCATGGAATTTTCCAGGCAAGAATACTGGAGTGGGATGTCATTTCCTACTTCAAAGGATCTTCCCTACCCACGGATCGAACACGCATCCCCTGTGTCTCCTGCATTGCAGGCAGATTCTTTACCGCTGAGCCATCAACGAAACCCCTTTATATCGGCAACAGTCTTCTTTCCAAATAGGGTCACATTCTGAAATATTGAGGGTTAGGATTTCAACAAATGAATTTGGGAAATGGATATAATTCAATCTACAACATCTGCTAAAAAAAAAAAAAGACAAAAAGTAATGACAAACAAAATAGTTTATTTCTGTCTCATGCAACAGTCAGAATTCTAGGTCAGTGGCTGGTTCTGCTCCTTTCAAGCATTCAGAAACCCAGGTTCTTTATATCTTATTTCTTGCCTATTTCCCAGGACATTATTACTACCCGTAACATTGAAGCTGTGAACCCTAGATTGTCAAGAAATAATCAGAGAGCTCAGGGGAGACAAGCCCATTATCTTGAAGTGCCCTGTACTTCTCACATTCCAGCCTGGGTTATGAAAGCGAAAGAGTCAGTCACTCAGTCATGTTGACTCTTTGCAACCCCGTGGACTGCAGCCCGCCAGGCTCCTCTGTCCACAGGATTCTCCAGGTAAGAATAATGGAGTAGGTAGCCATTCCCTTCTCCAGGGGATCTTCCCAGCCCAGGGATCAAACCCAAGTCTCTTGCATTGCAAGCATATTCCTTACTGTCTGAACCCCCAGGGGTAGCTACAAAACAAGCAGGAAGGTTCTTTACCACTGAGCCACCAGGGGAGCCCAGGGCTGTACATCAAAATGATGTGTTATTGATAGTTGCATAATCCAGATACGTGTATCATAGTGGGTCTCGTGACCCCTGATAAGATCAAGAAGGAATTCAGTCTTTTAAAGAGTTGTCTAATTATGCTAGGAGCGTATTGCTCTCTACCGCTGAGCAGGTATTCCTGTCAGTGGGGAATTTGGTGATGTATCATGCACAGTTGCATTACACAGGTACACAGTCACAGTTAAGGGGAGAGAGGAGGTCAAAGGGCAGAGAAGACTTTTTATGTTTAAATTTTTATTGTCATAAAATATGAATTTTACTTCACACCACATTTCAAAAGAAGACTCTAGAGAGTCCCTTGGACTGCAAGGAGATCAAACCAGTCTATCCTAAAGGAAATCAGTCCTGAATATTCATTGGGAGGAATGATGCTGAAGCTGAAGTTCCAATACGTTGGCCACCTGACCCAAAGAACTGATTCATTGGAAAAGACCCTGATGCTGAGAAAGATCAAAGGCAGGAGGAGAAGGGGACAGCAGAGGATAAGATGGTTGGATAGCATCACCAACTTGGTGGACATGAGTGTTAGCAAGCTCCAGGAGTTGGTGATGGGTGTGGAAGCCTGGCGTGTTGCAGTCCATGGGGTTGCAAAGAGTTGGACGTGACTGAACTGAACATTTCATGGAAGGAGATACCCTTCTTGGGAACTCTACAGCCATCACTCTGGTGTGGTTTAGAGACCTGGGCGTTACTTTAAGGCTCAAACAGGCATAAGCTCAGTGCATGGTTTCAAGATAATTCTCTGCAACACTCAGCAGGCTATTTGCTCCCAGACAGTAGCCATGCCCAAAGCTTTTTCCTGGCCAAAGTATTCGTATTGCTCGATTTACCCAGGTCTGTTTATCACCTGGTGGCTGGACCAGCCCTTGTGGTTCTTACGATTGCAAGACACTCCTTAGCAACAACCACTGGACAACTTTGTGAAAATAAGATTTCTTACAGGTCCTCAAGGGTATAGGATGCACTAGGGGCCACATGGTGAAATCACAGGTAGAGAGACAGCACAGACATGGTGCTCTGCCTGTATTAGAGTCCAAGGAGGAGGACGCCAGAGCTTTTCCCAGTTCACTCTTTACTGTCTAATTGAAATCCTAAGAACAGAATGAAGGCACAGGAAGGGAGAAGTGGGGCTGCTCAAGCGGTCAGTTATCGAGGTTACCCAGAACTTTCAGAAAGGAGAGCTTCATGGCTGGAGCCGATACCCACCAAGGTTGTTAGCCTTCCCCAGTCAATAGAAACTTAAAGAAAGAGAAAATAGAAAGGCAAGGCTTTCCTGGGACTCCTGCTGTAGCAAAGAGGAGCGAGAACAAGTAACAGTTTCCCTTGCTTGCTCAATCCCTTCATAGGAGAGCTTGCTTGGGAGCTTGCTCTTTGTAGAGGGTGAGGGAAGAGGGGCATCCAGCGGCTGGCCAGAGGGGTGGCTTAGGTGGTTTGCTCACCCTTTGGTGGTGTTGAGTGCAGGGGGCATGCACAGTGCCCTGAGTTTGCTCCTGACACCCACTTTTTTGCTCCGGACTCTTCAGAAGTGGCAGTAGGGGTTCTTTGGTCTTTTTGTACCTTTCGTTCATTTGCTGCAACTGTGCTTGCCTGCAGTTGTCTTTAACCCCATATAGCTTTGTTTGCTCTAGGAGAGGTGTGTCCAGTTGCAAACATTGCAGCACTGCAGCAAAGGTTCCTGGGCCCCAGCCTGTCTCAGGGCAGCCTTGTTCTTCCTCTGGTTGCTTATCTTAGTAACTGCGTCATACAGTTGCCAACATGTTTATTCAGGATGGATGAATTACTACCAGGCATAAAAAAAGAGGAAAAAAAGCATGCCATTTGTGACAATATGGACCTTGAGGCCATTATGCTAAGTGAAATAAGTCAGACAGGGAAAGAAAATACCATTTGATCTCATTTATACAATTATACAATATCAGGAACTTCCCTGGTGGTCCAGTGGCTAAGACTCATGGGGGGGGGGTTCCCAATGCAGGGGCCAGGGTTCAATCCCTAGCCAGGGAACTAGATTCTTCATACTGAAACTAAGACTTGATGCAGTCAAATAAAGAAATAAATATTTTTTAAAATAAAAAATAATCAACAAAATGAACTCATAGATACAGAGAACAGATTGCTGTTTCCAGAGGCATGGTAGGGAGAATGGATAAAAGTGGTCAAAAGGTACAAACTTTCAGTTCTAAAATAATTAAGTCATGAGGTATAATGTACAGCATGGTTCATATAGTTAGTAATACTGTACATTATATTTGAAAGTTGCTAAGAAAGTAGATCTTGAAAAGTTCTTTTCAAAAAAAATTTTGTAAGTATGTCTGATGATGGTTGGGTCTTTTTGCTTGTTTTTATTATAGTTGATTGTGTTGGTTTCAAGTATACTGCAAAATGATTCCATTATACATGTATATGTATGATACATATCAGTTATGAGGTAGGAGATAGATGGGCTCCAGGTTGGACACTTACAATCAGCCAGTCTCCTCTTTGTATTTCCTGAGGCAAAAGATAGGCGGGCTCCAGCTGAGGAATTTACAACCAGCCCCTTGTTTGCTTTCAGAAATGGAAGTAAAACAGAAACAGGGTAAATAGCCATTAAAGAATGTTTACAGGTCTCCTGCAAACATCTCAAGGGAATAATTATGGCAAAGATAAAGAGAGAGGAAAAAAAACATTGTCTGAGTAAAGGATAGGGGAGACATACAAGGGCTCCTTGGAGTCAAACGTCAGGGAATAACTCCAGGCCATAGAGTCTTGCTCCTCCCAGAAGCCTTCACTTCAAGATCCATCTTTGCTGAGGGGTGTGTGTGTACCCCAGGAGAGGGTCCCAGGGTAGAGCAGGTGTGGAAGAAGAAGCCAGATAATTGGCCTGAAGGAAGACAAAGACCAGAAGAACCGACCTATATAAATGACTTACCCGCCTCTTTGCTGTGCACCTCCTCACTAAGGGGAACGCCCACACCCTTTCTGTCTGGCTGTGCGTCTCTGTCTTGCTTCTGTCTCAGCTAAACAAGCTCTTTCTTTCTGTGCTCTCCCACTTGTTGTACTGCTGCTGCTGCTACTAAGTCACCTCAGTCGTGTCCAACTCTGTGCGACCCCATAGACGGCAGCCCACCAGGCTCCCCCATCCTTGGGATTCTCCAGGCAAGAACACTGGAGTGGGTTGCCATTTCCTTCTGTGCCATGTCTCTAATAATAAACTTTGTATCTGCGTTTACAGTTTCTGCCTCCATGATAAATGCATTTTTCAGTGGGGACAAATATCCAGAGAAAATTATCTTTTAGCTTGTAGCCCTTGCTGGTCTGGTGGCTAGGATTCCTGGTTCTCATCCAGACTACCCAGGTTAAATTCCTGGGCAGGGAGTTAAGATCTTGCTTCATGCCACTGCTCCCTGCTGCCTCATTGAGATCAGTTATACATGTATATCTATATTGTTTTAATTCTTTTCCATTATAGTTTACAGGGATGGTTGTTAACTAGACTTATTGTGGTGGTCATTTGGTAATATATACAAATATGAAATCATGATGTTGTGCACCTGAGTGTCACCTTGGATATGTCATTTCACCCTCTAAGCTCCGATTGTCTCACGTATAAAATAAGGGTAATAACACCTAGTATACAGGGATGTTGCTGCTACTGCTGCTGCTGCCAAGTCACTTCAGTCGTGTCTTATACAAATATGAAATCATGATGTTGTGCACCTGAGTGTCACCTTGGATATGTCATTTCACCCTCTAAGCTCCGATTGTCTCACGTATAAAATAAGGGTAATAACACCTAGTATACAGGGATGTTGCTGCTACTGCTGCTGCTGCCAAGTCACTTCAGTCGTGTCTGAATCTGTGCGACCCCATAGACGGCAGCCCACCAGGCTCCCCCGTCCCTGGGATTCTCCAGGCAAGAACACTGGAGTGGGTTGCCATTTCCTTCTCCAATGCATGAAAGTAAAAAGTGAAAGTAAAGTCGCTCGGTCGAGTCCGACTCTTCGTGACCTCATGGACTGCAGCCTACCAGGCTCCTCCATCCATGGATTTTCCAGGCAAGAGTACTGGAATGGGGTGCTGTTAGGAGGAGTGAATGAGATAATAGGGTTCATGAATGACAGGCAAGCAAGGTGATTTTAGGTGTGGAATGAGGACTTTCTTGGAAGTCCAACAGTTAAGACTCTACACTTTCACTGCAGGGCACAAAGGCTTGATCCCTGATAGAGGAACTAACATCCCACGTACTATGCATCTTGGCCAATAAAAATTTTTTTTTAATTTTTTAAAAGTGTGAAATAGATAAACATGCTTTACTTAAATGTAAATCAGGAGAAAACACAATTGGCACCTAGAGCCTGCACTATGTTGAGGCCAAAGAAGTTATGTGAGATTATTTTTAATGTCATATGGTAATAATATGGTGGTGGTTTAGTCACTAAGTCGTGTCTGACTCTTGCAACCCCATAGATTGTAGCCCGCCAGGCTCCTCTGTCCATGGGATTCTCCAGGCAAGAGTACTGGAGTGGGTTGCCATTTCCTTCTCCAGGGTATCTTCCCAACCCAGGAATCAAACCCGGGTCTTCTGCCTTGCAGGCAGATTCTTTACCAACTGAGCTACAAGGGGTAATCAAAACAATGTAAACAAGTCCTAACAAAGAATACCTAAAAAGACAAATTTTGTTGCCTTCTCAACAGTTTGTCACTTCACTAATCATTTCTAGTTGGAGACACTTTTTTAAAAAACTTTTTAAAAGACGTGTTTGTTGAAATGGAATTTACAGTCAGTAAAACTTGGTTTGAATTTTGACAAATGCAATCATCATCATAGTCAAAGTGTAGAACAATTCTTCAGCCCTGTAAACTTAAAAAATATTCACATCCTAAAAGTTGATAACTACATTTTACTGGGTGTAAATTTTTAAGATAGTATCTCAAGTAACCCTGAGAGAACTGCTCTGAAGAAGCGAGGGGAGAGCCAGGATATATAGAAGCTTTGCAGTGAAGGATAGGTAGTCTGAACATCAAACGGTTATTGTTGATGAAAGAAAAACAGACATGTCAACTTAAGGAATTTAGCGCTTTTCTTTGTATAGGAAGATGCAAGAGTCTGAGCTCACTGAAATCATTCTTTCAATAAACACCTTGGCTGTCTAGGGCCAGTATCTTGGGTTTTCACATCCTGAGTTCCTCAGGGCTCACCATAGGGAGTGGTTGCAGTCTGATGGCTGCTAGATGGCAGGTATTTCCTTCCTGAGTTCCCTTAGAGCTCACCAGATCATGTTGGAGGGCTGTAATTGCTAATGACTATGACACCCTTTGTTTACCAATATGGCAGGCAATATTCCATGTATTAGCCCCCCCAACCCCCACCCCAAAACCCTATGCAACCAACTCTCCCCTGATTCTTAGGAATCACTGATTTTCAAAAGGGTCAAGTTTAATCATTAAACTGATCTACTATAGAAAAAAATTGTAAGCACAAATAAACAAGTTTTTAAAAGGATCCTTTGAAACATACAATCTTTAGCATAGTCGAAAGAATGGAATTTAACCTTTGTAAATTAAAGCAGGTGACAGACTTGTCTTAAGATAGTGGTGGGATAAATAGCTAATCTAGTTATTGCATCCTGCTTCAGGCTGGGGTTGGTTGGTAGAGAAACTATTTTAACTAATGGAGTTGAATTCTACAGACATTCTCTCAGGGACAGATACAAGATACGCATTCTTAGATATTTGGCACCTTCTCAAAAGTTCACCCTGCTACCACCGTGAAAGAACAAATGAAAACAAGCAGGGTCCTATGGGGTTCCTGGGCACGAAGCCTTTCTGCTTACAGGAAATAGCCTTCATTCAACCTCCAGCACTTTCCCCGAGGTCCAAGGCACAGATTCAATCTGTTGCTAATTAGGGAAGAGAGGAGAGGCAAGACCAGAGAAATAGTCAAGAGAAACTATGGTACAGCTTTGGGGAAAGGCCCTGTCTCTCCATCAGTGGGTACACACACAGTATCTTTGAGCTGTTTTGCAGATACTGAAATGCCCTCCAGGTGGGAGAAGTTAAGACTGGTTTACTGCTCACAAGCACATAGATCCCAGACCAGTTGGAACCTGAAGGTTGATGATGCTGACTTCTACTTACCTAACCCCCAACCAATCAGAAAAATGTCCACACAAGCTGATGACACCCTCTTTGAACCATTACTCTTAAACTTCTCATTATCCTCTCCAAGTTGGGACACACGATTTTGAAGGCATTAGCTTGCTATGGCCCCCTTTGTCTGGCAAAGCAATAAAGCTGTTCTTTTCTTTTTCACCTAAAACTCTGTCTCCAAGATTTAATTCAGTATGGGCTTACAGAGGCCAGAATTGGCTTTACAAAGAAAGCAAGTCATCTATTCTATATATATCAGTCATCACATCTTCAGATACACCGCATCTCCTTGGAAGCTTCTTTCAAGCACCAGCCTTGAAGTTTGTCAGCATCTCAAATTAGACTAAATCAAGTTACAAGCTGCTGCCGAAAAAGATCTAGCTGAAGCTGTTATGTTAGGCTTTGTTTTAACTTTATTGAAGTGTAGTTGACTTATAATCCTCTGTTAATTGCTGTCATACAGCAAAGTAATTCAGTTATGCTTATATATATTCTTTTTCATGTTCTTTTCCATTATGGCTTATCACAGGGTATTGAATATAGTTTACTGTGCTGTGCAGGAGGACCTTGTTGGGGGCCTTAGAAAGCATCACTACGAACAAAGCTAGTGGAGGTGATGGAATTCCAGTTGAGCTGTTTCAAATCCTGAAAGATGATGCTGTGAAACTGCTGCACTCAATATGCCAGCAAATTTGGAAAACTCAGCAGCGGCCACAGGACTGGAAAAGGTCAGTTTTCATTCCAATCCCAAAGAAAGGCAATGCCAAAGAATGCTCAAACTACTGCACAATTGCACTCATCTCACATGCTAGTAAAGTAATACTCAAAATTCTCCAAGCCAGACTTCAGCAATACGTGAACCATGAACTCCCTGATGTTCAAGCTGGTTTTAGAAAAGGCAGAGGAACCAGAGATCAAATTGCCAACATCCGCTGGATCATGGAAAAAGCAAAAGAGTTCCAGAAAAACATCTATTTCTGCTTTATTGACTATGTCAAAGCCTTTGACTGTGTGGATCACAATAAACTGTGGAAAATTCTGAAAGAGATGGGAATACCAGACCAGACCACCTGACCTGCCTCTTGAGCAATCTGTATGCAGGTCAGGAAACAACAGTTAGAACTGGACATGGAACAACAGACTGGTTCCAAATAGGAAAAGGAGTATGTCAAGGCTGTATATTGTTACCCTGCTTATTTAACTTCTATGCAGAGTACATCATGAGAAACGCTGGGCTGGAAGAAGCACAAGCTGGAATCAAGATTGCTGGGAGAAATATCAATAACCTCAGATATGCAGATGACACCACCCTTATGTAGACTGGTTCCAAATAGGAAAAGGAGTATGTCAAGGCTGTATATTGTTACCCTGCTTATTTAACTTCTATGCAGAGTACATCATGAGAAACGCTGGGCTGGAAGAAGCACACGCTGGAATCAAGATTGCTGGGAGAAATATCAATAACCTCAGATATGCAGATGACACCACCCTTATGGCAGAAAGTAAAGAGGAGCTAAAAAGCCTCTTGTTGAAAGTGAGAGAGGAGAGTGAAAAAGTTGGGTTAAAGGTCAACATTCAGAAAACGAAGATCATGGCATCCAGACCCATCACTTCATGGGAAATAGATAGGGAAACAGAAGAAACAGTGTCAGACTTTTTTGGGGGGGCTCCAAAATCACTGCAGATGGGGACTGCAGCCATGAAATTAAAAGACGCTTACTCCTTGGAAGAGTAGTTATGACCAACCTAGATAGTATATTGAAAAGCAGAGACATTACTTTGCCGACTAAGGTCCATCTAGTCAAGGCTATGGTTTTTCCTGTGGTCATGTATGGATGTGAGAGTTGGACTGTGAAGAAGGCTGAGCGCCAAAGAATTGATGCTTTTGAACTGTGGTGTTGGAGAAGACTCTTGAGAGTCCCTTGGACTGCAAGGAGATCCAACCAGTCCATTCTGAAGGAGATCAACTCTGGGATTTCTTGGGAAGGAATGATGCTAAAACTGAAGCTCCAGTACTTTGGCCACCTCATGTGAAGAGTTAACTCATTGGGAAAGACCCTGATACTGGGAGGGATTGGGGGCAGGAGGAGAAGGGGACAACCGAGGATGAGATGGCTGGATGGCATCACGGACTCAATGGACATGAGTCTGAGTGAACTCCGGGAGTTGGTGATGGACAGGGAGGCCTGGCGTGCTGCGATTCATGGGGTCGCAAAGAGTCAGACACGACTGAGCGACTGAACGGAACTGAACGGAACAGATATAACCTTTTCCTCTGCTGACTCTCCATCCATCTTTGCCCCACTCCTCCTCCGTCTTGGAAACCACAAGCCGTTCCTACATCTGTGGGTCTGTTTATGAGAAGTTCATTTATCTTATATTTTAGATTCCACATATAAGTGATATCATATGTTTTTTGTCTTTCTGACTTAATTCACTTAGTATAATCATCTCTAGGTCTACCCGTGGCATTATTTTATTCTTTTTTATGGCTGAGTAGTGTTCTAATATTCTAGTTAGAGACACTTTGGAGCAGAACAAGATTACCTCCTTTAAGCATCATCCACCCCAGTTTTTTTTTTTTTTTACTTTGTTTTAGAATGACTCCCTCTTTATCATCTAATACAAGGTTTCTGTGGTGCTGGAGAAGACTCTTGAGAGTCCCTTGGACTGCAAGGAGATCAAACCAGTCAATCCTAAAGGAAATCAATCCTGAACATTCATTGGAAGGACTGATATGGAAGCTGAAGCTCCAATACTTTGGCCACCTGATGCATAGAACCAACTCATTTAAAAAAGAATCTGATGCTGGGAAAGTTTGAAAGCAAGAGGACAAGCAGATAACAGAAGTTGAGATGGTTGAGTGGCATCACTGACTCAATGGACGTGCGTTTGAGCAAACTCCTGAAGATAGGGAAGGATAGGGAAGGACATGGAAGCCTGGCGTGCTACAGTCCATGAGGTTGCCAAGAATTGGACACAACTTGGCAACTGAACAACAGCAAAGGTTTCTATACTCATCAAAACCAATGACACAGCCCCCTATCTGCACACTCACTTGCTCATAAAGTCACGCGTGGACCCAAGATCTCTTTTGAAGATGACGCTCTGCACTGTCACTTTCTGCGGGTTTTGGCTCTGACCACAGCACACGATGGGCTTCCCTGGTGGCTGAGACAGTAAAGAATCCCCCTGCAATTTAGGAGACTAGGGTTCAATCCCTGGGTCAGGAAGATCCCCTAGAAAAGGGAATGGCTACCCACTCCAGTATTCTTGCCGGGGGAATTCCATGGACAGAGAGGAGCCTGGCAGGCGACAGTGCATGGGGTCGCAGGGTCAGACACGACCGAGCAACAACACACATACGAAAGCAGTACATGATAGTGGATGCCCGCGAAGACTAACCCACCTGAGTGTTTCTTTCTAATGGTAGATTTCAAGAAAAAGAATGGAGGAGGAAATGGCAACCCACTGCAGTATTCTTGCCTGGGAAATCCCATGGACAGAGGGGCCTGCTGGGCAATGGTCCATGGGGTTCCAAAGAGTTATACGTGACTTAGCGATTAAATTGGAGAAGGAAATGGCAACCCACTCCAGTATTGTTGCCTGGAGAATCCCATGGACAGAGGAGCCTGGTGGGCTGCTGTCCACAGGGTTGCACAGAGTTGGACACGACTGAAGCGACTTAACATGCACTCATGCATAAAGAAAAAAAATATCAAAGAGGACTTGCCTGGTGTTCCAATGGTTGAGACTCTGCCTGTCAAGGCAGGGTATACAAGTTCAGTCTCTGGTCCAGGAAGGTCCCATGGGCTGCAAAGCAACTAAGCCCATGTGCCACAACTACTGAGCCCATGCGCTAAGGCCTGTGCTCCACAGCAAGAGAAGCCACCGCAATGAGAGACTCATGAGCCCAATCATTCAATCATGCCCAACTCTTGTGACCCTCTGGACTGTAGCCCGCCATTCTCCTCTGCCCATGAAATTTTCCAGGCAAGAACACTGGAGTGGGTTGCCATTTCCTACTCCAGAGGAGCCCAGGCACCACAGCATAGAGTAGCTCCCCTTCTGTCAGGGAGAGAAAGCCTACACACAGGAGCAGCCAATTAATAAATAAAATTTTAAAAAATCTTTTAAGTATCAAGGAAATGATAGTACCTTTGGTAGACAGACATGGCCTTAGCAGCCACTGCTGATGACCCCTGTCTTCAACCCCTCATAGCTCACCTTCAGACAGTTCCCATCACATGCCAACAACTTTTTTTTTAATTTTTTTTGTGCTTTTATTTTTTTATTTATTTATTTTTTAATTAATTTTTATTTTTTTAATTTGTTTTGCTTTACAATACTGTATTCGTTTTGCTACACATCGACATGATCAGCCACGAGTGTACATGAACTCCCAATCCCGACCAACAACTTCTGATACAGAGTGTTCTTGTTCCCATGTAGGGCTGACCAGACACACTAGGGTGTTAATGTTCAGATGGTAGCCATCAATCACTGAGGGTCAAGGGTTGGTGGGTGGGGCTTCCCTGGTGGCCCAGGAGTAAAGAATCCGCCTGGTACTGCAGGAGACCCGGGTTGAATCCCTGGTCCAGGAAGATCCCACATGCCGCAGAGCGGCTAAGCCCTTACGCCACAACTACTGAGCGTGTGCTCTGGAACCCCGGAGCCACAACTGCCGAAGCCTCATGTCCTGGAGCCTTTGCTCTGCAACAAGAGAAGCCGGTGCACCGCGAGGAGGACAAGCCCCCTCTAGTTTCTCCAGCCAAAACTAGAGAAAGCCCCAGGCACAGCGACCAAGACCCAGCACAGCCAAAACTAAATTTTAACATTTAAATAACTAAAAAAGAGTTGGCAAATATTCCCAGCTTCCTGACCCTTCAGCTGGATGACTCTCAGATGTCTTTAGAGCAGATGTCAGAAGTGGTTCAGAAGATCCTAAATGGAACCAGCCCCTGGCTGCCCACAGACTAGCCACTCATGAATGTGCCTCCTCTTCCTGTCTTCTTTCCCCACCCCCTCACCAGGCTTCCAGAAACTGTTGCTGGCCAAAATCCTGGTCTTCTCTGCCCACAGAAGCCAAATAAAAGAATAGGGAGACAAGAGTTTGGAGGAAATGGAAAGGCACTTTAATCCTCAGCCGGCAGGGAGGGGAACACAGTAGGCTCACACCTCGAGAGCTGTGCCCTCCTCCATCCCTGAGGCCTCTAGGGGCTTATGTAGGGCAAGGGCTTGCCGTAGGAGTCAGTGAAAAGGGAAAAAGGTGATAGGATCTTGACCACTTCCTCTTGCATTGTTTCAAAGACAGTCATAACCTGGCATCAGTAACCCAGTAACTGAGTCTGGCAGTTCAGGGCCTTTGCACCTTCTTTCTGATATGTAAAGCATGTTGCAGGGTAAACACCAGAGAGGGGATGTGCTTAGCACAGAGTCAAAGGAAAAAAATGTGAATTGTAGCTCCTGTACAGCTGGGGGACAGAAGAGCAAACTTGGTTACAGATATGCAGAGTTAGGAGCAGTTAAAGCAAAAAAAAAAAACAAAAAAAAAACTAGGAATGTTCAGGGCTGCCCACTGTTCTCTTAATCTTCTTTGTTCTCAGGAAAGGGAAAGAGAAAAACTCATTCCTCTTTTTTGCCTTTCACTGCAACAGAACCACCTCCCACACATCCTTACTTTGGGTCTCCTTTGGGAGAAACCCAGAGTAAGGCACGGACAAAAGCGTAGAGGTGACGTGGGAATGACTGAAGTTTGTAAACCCTGAAACAGCGCGTGGAAAACACTCGGTGCCGGATGCATAATGAATACTCCACTGATGCTATTAGTTGCTTTGTTGTTGTTAATTTTTAAAATTGGGGTAAAACACACAAAACGTAAGATTTACCATCTTTATCTTTTGTTAAGTGTACCATCAAGGAGCATTAAGTATCTTCATGTTATTGTGCAGCCATCAACACCAATCATCTCCAGAACTCTTTTCATCTTGCAAAACTGGGACTGTCTCCATCAAAACCTTGCTCCTCATTTCCACCCCTTAGTCCCTGGCACCCCCCATTCTGCTTTCTTCCGTCTCTGAGAATTTGACTATATAGAAGCCTCATGGGCTTCCAACACAGCACAGGAGTAAAGAATCCACCCACCAGTGCAGGAGATGCAAGAGACCTGAGTTTGACCCCTTGGTGGGGAAGATAGCCTGGAGTAGGAAATGGCAACCACTCCACATTCTTGCCTGGAAAATTCCAGGACAGAGGAGCCTGGCGAGCTACAGTGCATGGGTCACAAAGAGTCAGACACGACTGACTGACTGAGCACGCACACACACAGGGACCTTTTATAAGATGAATCGGGGATTTCCCAGAAGCTCCAGTGGCGAAGACTGTTTGTTTCCACTGCAGAAACCCAGGTCCAATCCTTGGTAGAGAACTAAGATCCCTCTCAAATCATACCATACTTCTCCTTTCCTTGACTGGCTTATTTCACCTTAGCATAATGCCCTCAAGTGTCATTCACATTGCAGCAAGTGTCAGAATTCCCTTCCCTTTGTAAGGGTGTGGATGAACCGCATTTTGTTCATCCGTTCATTCATGAGGGTTGTTTCCACCCCTTAGGTCTTGTGCATCACGCTGCCGTGAAAGTGGGTGTACAATTCTATTGTTACTTTTTATCACTTACCCATGAACTCATTCATTCATTCAAAGTTCCAAGACTTCCAATATGCCCGTGTGCAAACTGAGAGTATTGTAAGTATTCCATATAATCGGGGAGTAAAACAAACAAACTAACCCCCCAAAAACAGACTCCCTTAGACAAAAGAAGGCAGCTTTTCAGTGGTAAAGAAGCCGCCTGCCGATGCAGAAGACACGGGTTCGATCCCCGATCTGGGAAGATCCCACAGGCCTCAGAGCAACTAGGTCAGCATGCCACAGCTATTGAGCCTGTGCTCTCGGGCCTGGGAACCACAATCCTGAAACCTGCATGCCTGAAGCCCGTGCTCCACAACAAGAGAAGCCACCACAACGTGAAGCCTGAGCATCGCAACGAAGAATAGCCCCTGCTCGTGGCACCCAGAGAAAAGCTGACACCACAACAAAGACCCAGCACAGCCAAAAATAAATGAATAATTTCTTTTAAAGAAGGCAGATTTGCTAGATGTCCCAACGTTAGGCCTTCCTAAAAGGAGTGATTCTTAACCAGCAGGAGGATTTAGCCCACCATGGCTCAGACAGTAAAGAATCTGCCTCCAGTGCAGGAGACAAGGGTTCGATCCCTGGGTTGGGAAGATCCCCTGGAGAAGGGAGTGGCTACCCGCTCCAGAATTCTTGCCTGCAGAAAACCATGGACAGAGAGGAGCCTGGCAGGCTACAGTCCGTGGGGTCGCAAAGAGTTGGACACAACTGAAGCAATTTAGCATGCGTGAAACACGCACACACGCAACATGCCGCACAAGGAACACTGCCAATGTATGGAAACATTTTGTGTTGTTAGGCCTGGGGGTGAGGGGCTAATGGCACCCAGTGGGTGGGAGCCACGGATGCTGCTCAACAACCCACAGTGCACAGGATGGACTTATACTATAAAGAATTCCAGTCCAAAATGTCAATAGCACCAAGGTTAAGAAACCAACCTTAAAGGATGACATGTTTTAACTCTTCACCACCCCATTCTGCATCAGGTCAGAAAGACAGCAGCAGGGGTACCTAGATAGGCTAAATCCAGGATCCCAGGTGAGACATCTTGGTGTCAGGTAACATCACAGAGAGAGAGTAAATAGGTATCTAGAAATGTGAAGGGTCTGAGACTTTACTTATAAGCTCACAATTTTTTTTGTTTTAGTTTTTGAGACTTGGTAATTTATAAAGTACCGTATGGGCTTCCCTGGTGAAAGCAAAGTCGCTCAGTCGTGTCCAGCTCTTTGCAACCCCATGGACTATAGCCTACCAGGCTCCTCCGTCCATGGGATTTTCCAGGCAAGAGTACTGGAGTGGGTTGCTGTTTCCTTCTCCTGGTGACTCAGTGGTAAAGAATCCATCTGCCAAGGTAAAAGACTCAAGTTCAATCCCTGGGTCAGGAAGATCCCCTGGAGGAGGAAATAGCAACCCACTCAAGTATTCTCCCCCAGGGAAATCCCATGGACAGAGGAACCTGCAGGCTACAGTCCACGAGATTGCAAAAGACTTTGATCTTCCAGACCCAGGGATTGAACATGCGTCTCCTACATCTCCCGCGTTGCAGGTGGATTCCTTCACTGCTGAGCCACCAGGGAAGCCTCATATAATTGTGTATGTATCTTCCTAATCTTGATCATAGGTGTCTTTTAAAATTGCTTACTTATTGAATTTTATTTATAATTATATTGTAAATATTATGAATATATTTCCTTTAACTTTATTGATTATTTAATCTTTATTTTCCTTTTTTTCCCCCCAAAGAGCTTAAGCTTTTTTTTTAACCTGCCAGTTTCTGGATGTTGAGAGAAGACATAAGACTCCAGGGTTAGAGACCAAGGACTTTATTTCTCACAGCACAGCAGGCGGCATGAACTTCACGTTTTCAAGTGCCCAACAGGGACGGCCGGGTGTATACTGGGTTTGCACCATGGCTGAGTAACTCTGAGTTTAGAAACTTCTGTCTTTTCTATAGACTATGAACAAACCTGTCTTATCTTTATGTCAGAAGAAAGCATTAACCTTATTATATGGACAGCAAACAGACCTGCTCTCTGCTCCAGAGCAAGAAATCCTATTTTCCAGGGCTGTTTGCTCTACAAACATCCTTGAAAAGATAGCCAGAAGGCAAACCATCCACATCCTTGCTCGAGAGCTGTATAGAAATACCTGAGACTCACAGAGGATCCTCTCCCGATAACGGTAGCTCTGATACCCAATGGGCAGTGGTTGTCGTCTGTGAAGGTAATTTGGGCTGGACACCAAGTATATGAGGTGGCTTTTTCGGTATAGGTGATCAGCGTGGAAACTCTGCAGTCAGACAAGCATAAGTTCAAATCTTGATTCTGCCGCTTTTCAGCTGTGTGACCCTGAGCAACTTTTCTTGACCTCTCTGTGCTCCAGTTTCTCCTGCTGTAAAAATGGGACTAATAACAGCCCCTATCTTATAGGTTTATTGTGAAACTTAACACATGAGCTTATACATGTGAGGCACTCAGCGCAGGCAGATTGCGGCCCAGGTCAGTGTTCACTGTAATTATGATTCATTATTATGACGATGCCTTAAAGCTTGTGGTCATGCCTGTTTTTCAGCATTTGTGGGCAAGCTCTGTAACCCACACAGTTCCCTTAGAGTCAGTCTCCAAGAATTTGGGGAGGACACAGAGCCCTTTGCTCCCTCCTCCCCACACTGGCTCCTCCCCCAATGATTCTTAATAAACAAGGGAGCGGGGCTGAAGCAGTGGTGGTTTTAGAGTCCAGGGAAATCAGACAGACTCAAATTCAGATCCTGACTTTGGGATGTGAAAGCTGAGCAGCTCTCTGCTGAGGGGACTCCAAGTACCCACAGCACAAGGCTCTCAGTGCAGGGTGAATGAGTCCTCCATTTCTGCCCACCCCACCCCCACATGCTGCACACGACCTGCTCAGCACACGCTCTGGGTCATCTTTAGCCAGCGTCATTTCAGTCATTAACATTTTCATGTTAGTACTGAACGAGCAAGACTCCATCAGATGCAACCTAAGAACATCTTTGCTCTTTTCCTTCAGTATTCCCTAAATTCAGTCGTGCCCCTCAGTCTCTCTGTGTGTCTCAAATTCCAGCAGAGATCTTGGGAGGAGCAGGGGCAACCCCTTTACAGTCCTCCTTCAGACCTCACCTCAACCGCCACCTCCTCAGGGAAGCCTTCCCTGATTTCCACCCAAAACCAATCAAGGTTTCAAAAAGACACATGTATCTCAGTGTTCATCATAGCACTACTTACAGTAGCCAGGACATGGAAGCAACCTAAATGTCCAAAGACAGATGAGTGGATAAGAAGATGTGGTACATATATGTACAATGGAATATCACTCATCTATGAGAAGGAATGAAATCGGGTCATTTGTAGAAGATGTAGCTGGACCTAGTGTCTGTCAAACAACGTGAAGTAAATCAGAAAGAGAAAAATAAATATTGCATAGTAACAGATATATGTGGAATCTAGAAAAATGGCACAGATGAATCTGTTTCCAGGGCAGGAACAGAGACACACAAACAGACGGGTGGACAGGGTGGGAGGAGAGAGTGGGATGAATTGGGAGATTAGAGCTGACATATATACACTACCATGTGTGAAATAGATAGTGGGAACCTGCTATAAACCATAGAAAGCTCAGTCCGGTGCTCTGTGACAGCCTAGACTGGTGAGATGGGGGGCAGGGCGGCCAGGTTCAAGAGGGAGGGGATATATGCACACATATAGCAGATTCACTTCACTGCACAGCAGAAACTAACAGAGCATTGTAAAGCAATTATCCTCCATTTCTAAAGAAAAAAGAATGAAAAAAAAACCTAATCCTTTCCTACACCAAGGGCTTCCTTCTCCCAGCACTTATGCAGGGGCAGAGAAGCAAGGGAAGGGTCTTTCTGCAGCTGCTGAAGCTGGAGGTGGCCCACACAAAGGCCAGATAGAAGGCTGGCATATCAGCACCCCCAGGGGCTGCCTTTAGCTGACAAGGACAGGAATTGGTGGATAAATGCTCCAGCTCCTTCCCCTCTTGGGTCCTCAAACTCCAAAAAGCATGCTCTCTGCTGCCTTCTAGAGGTCCCTTGTGGGACTGTGTCCCAGGCTCAAGAATGGTAACTGGCTTCCCCATAAAGGAGACTTTATCAGCCTCCTTCCTTTCTGTCCACTTTCCCACCTCTTATCTGTGTATCTTTGCATAACCTCCCAAATAAAGTAATTGCTCTTGACTTTTTGTCTCAGAATCCGCTTCTGGGGAATCCCAACCTAAGACAGCAGTTTGCCCTATCCTACCTAACGAATTTGGGAATGGTTTGCAGACTTTGGTCTCTCCCCACTGGGCTGAGTCATGTCCTTGTCTCCAAACCCTGCACAGTGCCGGCATGTAGCAGGTGCTCAATAAGTGACCCTGAGTCTGAGGGATGTGAGGTCGCCAGGTAGCAGCATGGAGCGCTGCCCCTACCCCGGTCCTCAGAACCCCCAGTTGGAGAGTGAGGTTCAAGAAGGGAGCTTACTCCTTCTAAGCTATAAATGTCAGGTTTCATCCATCTCATGCTCCAGGCCACACAGTCTGGAGAGCTGGACCAGAGCCCCCAGGGGCCAGGAACCCCAGATGACCCTTCCGGCCCTGCTCAGGACTTCTGGGGTGTCCCTGGGGCAGATACACAGAAAGCATGTAAGTCCAGCCTTAAGGCTGCAGGGCAGGGGGCAGGGCTGGGCTCTAACACCATCCCTGACCGCCTTGTCCCTTCCTTGGCATCGGATTCCACCTGCGGGAGCTCCCTGAACAAGTGGCTCTTCCAGGGACAAGGGTCTACGCTACAAGGCCACGGAGAGAGCCAGCATCTCCTGGGGGAAGATCCCTTTTTGGAGTCGGTGGTGTCAGGACTGAGCCTCACCACCTGCGCTGAGGCTGGCTCCCAGCATCTCCCTGGGGGACGTCAGGGGTGTAGAGAGCTGACCTCTGATGACCTGCCCTGAGACAGTCAGAGGATGGGAGCTGGGGCGTTTGAAGATACGGTGGGAGGGCCCAGTGAGAGTCAGCGGGGTCCAGGGACTCGCAAGCTTGGGGACCCTGCGTGGGCCACTCTGGGCCTCAGGTTCCTTTTCTATAAAATGGGAATAAAAGCAGTCCTCTGCTTCTTAGGGTTCAGGGAGGCTGACATGTACACACTGCTGTATTTGAAATGGATAACCAGCAGGGACTGGCTGTGTGGCAAGGGGAACTCTGCCCAATATTACGTAACAACCTAAGCCGAGAAAGAATTTTTTTAATTTGATTATTTATTTATTTATGGCTGTGCTGGGTGTTTGCTGCTGAGGGCTTCCTCTTGTTGCGGCGAGTGGGGGCTACTCTCTAGTTGCAGGGCACAGGCTCCAAGAGGCAGCTTCTTCCATGTGCAGCACAGGCTCTCAGCTTGTGGGCTCAGTAGCTGCAGCTTACGGGCTTAGCTGCCCCACAGCATGTGGGATCTTCCCAGACCAAGGACTGAACCTGTGTCTCCTGCACTGGCAGGTGGATTCTTAACCACTGGACCATCAGGGAAGTCCAGGGGAAAGAATTTGCTAAAGAACCAATACATGTATATGTATAACTGAATCACTTTGTGGTACAGCTGAAACTAACACAACACTGCTAATCAACTCCAACATAAAATAAAAAGCCAAAAAAAAAAAAAATCTACAATTCTTAAAAAAAAAAAAAAATCAGTTCCCTAAGCCTTAGGGTTCAGGGAGGATTCAGTGAGACACTGTGAGTCTGATGCTGAGCATGGTGTCCTGCACGTGGTGTACAATTAATGAGCAGTATTCTGTGGTTTATCTAGTGTCCTTTAATCGTCACTGAATTTTTCAAGATGCAATTATGATGGTATGCTTTTTCATAAGAGGACGCATTCTGCACAACCAGGACATAGGGCTGGGTGAGATAAGGGAGGTAGATGGAGAAGAGAGTTGGGGAGGGGTCTGGATTGAGCATCTCAGTTCCTGAACATGGGGAGAAACGTGTCTTTGGAGCATGAGAAAGGTTCTAGAATATTCTGTGTGCTACCATTTTGGCCTTTGTACCAATGGGGGTGGGGGGAGGTATATGCAGGGGAGATGGTCTCACCCTGATTTCACCATGGCAAAGAAAAGAAAGCTGGTTTAAGGAGCAGTGAAGGAATCAGGAGGTGGCAGAGAAGTGCTGGGGACTCTAGATCTTAGCCTGACCCCCACACTCCCCAGTGGTGCTGCCTACTGCCCAATGCCTTTATTTCACTCCCTCTGCAGTCTTGGGCAAGAAATATAGAAGCCTCACTACCTCCGCTCCATCCCATATAGAAGTCTTGATGCTGGGCTGGGGGTCCAGAGCTCTGTCTAGAGTACAGGAGGGCTTCCTGGAGGAGGGGGCCATCTGATCTTGGCTTTGCAGGATGAACAGAAGTTTCCTAGTTAGAGATGTGTCTGTGTGTGAATGTATGAGCGAGTGCATGACTGTACAGAGGGAATTGCTCATTTGAATTAATAAGGAGTTTCTGATCTTCCAGGGGTGCATTCAGAGGGCCACAGACAAGACTCAGGCAACAGAACTGCCCCAAAGCTGCTCACAGTCCAAAACAGATGATCAAATAATAACAATAATAGGAATGCCCTGCTTGGGAAGCAGTGGAGGAGCTGAGTTGAGTGGGAGGAGAGCTAGGGGTCGGGGTGGGCAGCAGTCTCGAGCTGAGGAGGTAAGCCACTTCCTGTTCCTACCAGTGCTGGAGAGCCGTGGCCAGATTCTGAACAGGGGAGGGAGAGGGCGAGAGTTAAGGAAGGCGTTCAGAGTCTGGTCTGGGCCTGCCTTGGCCTCCCAGAGATTCCTAGAGAAAGACAGCCCGGTCCGTCTAGCCCTGGTAAGCCAGATCCACCGGGGCCGGTGGACGACAGAGAGAGACAGAGACGTAGCGGAAGGGGGCGGGGTGGGGGGGAGAGACAAAGAGATACAGAGAAAGTCCAAAGGGGGAGAGACCCAAAGAGACGGGGAGACAGGAGGAGGAAAACGGAGAAAGACACAGACGGAGAGACACAGAGACACAAAGAGAGATGGAGAGAGACACAAAGGCAGGCGAGAGAGACACAAGAGACAGCCACCAAAAGGAAGACAGAAGATAAAGACAAGGAGACAGACTGGGCAGACAGAGGTGGGAGTTATCCAGGGAGGCCCCCAGGGGTGGCAGAAGACGGGGTGCGGCCCTGATCCTCAGTACCTGGAGGGACCCAGAAGGAGCAGGGAGAAGGGAGAACAGGAGCCTCCTCTGCCCACCTCACTCCAACTCTCACCCACCCACCAGCCCTCTTCAGCCCACCCAACCACAGATGGGGAAACTGAGGCTGGTATGCAGGCCAGCCTCATCCTCCTGGGACAGCGCTGTGCCCGCTTGCCCACACAGGACCTATATCACCAGGTTAAAAATGGAAATGGGTCTGGCTTTTTTTTTTTTCCCTTTGAGAAAATCCTAGGCCCAAATAAGGCGAGGGCTGCAGGGAGGCCGGTGAGCTGGCCAAGTCCTCCTGAGCAAGCAAGCAAGTGGCGGCTGGCCCAGGCGGCCTGCATTTGGGCCTCCTCCAAGACTCACCCCGCAGCAGGGCGGCGCACCCCAGGAGCCTATAAGGGCCTCTCCACTGCCCTGGCTGCTCACTTGAAGCCACAGCCGCCACAGCCCCTTCTGCGCCCACGGCCCCCCACCACCCAGCCATGGAGGCCATCAAGAAGAAGATGCAGATGCTGAAGCTGGACAAGGAGAACGCCATCGACCGGGCCGAGCAGGCGGAGTCGGATAAGAAAGCTGCCGAGGAGAAGTGCAAGCAGGTGGTGTACCTCTGCTGGGCCGCGCCAGGCTGCCCAGCACCCTCTCTGAGCTGGTGAAGTTCTGGGGTGGAGGCTGGGAATCTCAGGAAACCTAGGACTTGGGAGACCGGGGCTGAGACAGGGGGGTGATGCTCTGGCTGAGAGAGAGTCAGGGGACTATTATCTTCCCTGGAGGGGGTCCCTGGGCTGGGAGAGAGGGGGCTGGCTGCGCACACTTCCAGCAAGGCCAGTGGAAGCAAAGTGAGTGAGAGAGAGAGTGGGAAAACGTGTAAGAAAGGGAGGGGCACTTGTGTGGGCTACTTGTGTGTGTGTGTGTGTATGTGCAAAGATGAGAGTCTGAGGAGGTGTGTTGGGGTGAGGGGATCACCATGCGGGGTGTGTTAGAAGGGGTGGTTTAGGGCTGCTGTGTGTATGTGAAAGGTGTTTGTGTGCATCTGGGCATTTGTGTGTCTACGCGTGTTGTGTGTGTTCTGGCTGTGTGGAGACCTGAAGGTGACTGAGAATATGTGTGCCGAGGAAAGCCTGAGTGTGTAGCTGTTGACAGTGGGTGTGAAAAAGTATGGATGTGTTTGTGAGTCTGAGCGAGTATTGATGGTGGTATTGCCCTGGGTTTTACCAACAGGGGAAGAGACTAGCTGTGTGTTCTTGTACAAATGCTGACATGATGTTGATGAAATTGTGTGTGTCAGGGTGAGTGAGTGTGTGTTGAGGTGACTGCATTGGGGCTGGCATGGGTGCATGCGTGTTTGTCAGGGTATGTGTGCGCCTATGGCATGGTTGTGTTTCTGTTGGGGTATCTGTGTGTGAGTGTGGGTGACAGATTGGGAAGTGTGGCCGAAGGTATGGGTGTGTGGTGGGGCAGCTGTGACTGGCTGCAATGGCAGCTGATGAGGGTTTGGGGACTGGGGTGGGTAGAGGTTTCAGGGTGAACTTGAGAATCTCAGTGTGTCTCTGAGAGTGCCCTTGCTGTGAGCCTGGCAGGGGAAGGTGGAGGTGCCTCTGGCAGGCAGAGGCCCTGGATTCAGAGCTTTGGGGATAAGATTTCCAGGGGCTCAGACAATAGGGATCCATCAGAGAGCCAATGGAAGGGCGCTGAGCTGGACAGTCCCAAGACTTGGCTTGGGGCAGAGAACAGGAGTCAGTTGTCTGGGTCTGGGTGGTCAGAGCAGCCAGTAAGAGGAGGGAAGTGGGTCTTGATCCCTCCCACAGTAGCCTGCCCCACCTGGGGTCACCTGCCAAGCCCTGGGGAGCTTCAGGGTCTCCGATAAGCCCCAGGAGACGCCCAGGATAGTGACACCAAGTGCGCAGCCCTGCCCATCCTGGGCGCCAGGCCAGCTCAACAGGTAAAAGTGCAGGCTCTGAGCTCAGATTGGCCAGGTTCACAGTTCAGGCATTGGGCATGCTTGCTGCACGCTAAGTCGCCTCAGCTGTGTCTGACTCTTTGTGACCCTATGGACTGTAGCCTGACAGGCTCCTCTGTCCGTGGGATTCTCCAGGCAAGAACACTGGAGTGGGTTGCCATGCCGTCCTCCAGGGGGTCTTCCCAACCCAGGGCTCAAACCCAGGTGTCCTGCATCGCAGGCAGATGCTTTGCCGCTGGACCACCAGGGAAGCCAGCTTCCCCTCTCTGTGCCTCTGCGGCTACATGTGTGAAATGAGGAAGTGACAGTGCTGCTTCCCTTGCCACCGTGGGAGGGCTAGAGGTGACGAGGCAGGTGGAGCCCTCGGCGTGGTAGCCGGCGCAGTGTAAGCGCTCGAGAAACTCAGGATTCTTTCCTACCCCACCCTACTTCCCCTTTGGGCTCCCCATCCCCCAGTGTCCCGGAGCTACCCTAAGTGCGCCGTAACACATCCGCACAGGACAGCCCCACCCCCAGTGCTCCCTGCCACAAACCCTCCTCCCTCCCTGGCAAACACAAACGCCCATCCTGTGCTGGCCCTGAGCTGCGGCCTCCATCCATCATTTAGCACTTACCACAGGGGCTTTGAGGCAGGGCATGGCAACCCATTCCAGTATTCTTGCCTGGAGAATCCCCATGGACAGAGGAGCCTGGCGGGCTACATTCCATGGCGTTGCAAAGAGTTGGACACAACTGAGCGACTAAGCATTCAGCATGAGGGCTTTAGCCAGGGATTAGATAAAAGCAATTTAATGGCTCTAATTCGCACTAAGGTGTGAGTGACTGATATAGCATATTCTACCAAAGCAGTTGTTGTTCAGTTGCTCAATCTTGTATAACTCTTTTGGGACCCCACGGACTATAGCCCTCCAGGCTCCTCTGTCCATGGGATTTCCCAGGCAAGAATACTGGAGTGGGTTGTCATTTCCTTCTCCAGGGGATCTTCCCAACCCAGGGATCAAACCCAAATCGCCTGAATCGCAGGAGAATTTTTTACCACTGAACCGCGATGGAAGCCCCAGGGCAGACACAAGTCCAAAAGGGAAGGCTCCTCAAAGCATCCCACCAGCTGCATGGCCAAGGAGGTGGGGATAGGGTCTCTGATCTCCAACTGGATTGTCGTTCTGTTCTTTTTTTTTCCCCCAAAGCTGCCTACTAGGGTGGTGCACGCATGCGTTGTCAGTCATGTCCAACTCTTTGCTACCCCATGGACTTGTGCTCACATCCAGTCCAGATCATCTAACTCTGTAACCAGGGCACATTGCTGCTGCTCTCTCACTGAGCTCCTTCAGTGTTCTCATCTGAGAAATGGGGGCGAATGGTGCCTTCTGATGGAGGGTGCGTAAGATTCCAGAGGTGCAAAGCCTGAACCCTATAGAGCAGATGGCCCATTCCGCCTGGGAACAAAGGCAGGAGATCACGAAAGGCTAAGCTTATTCGGAGTGCCTTCTGCTTCAGGAGGCCAGAGAGCACGGGTCCTGGGCCAGCCTGACCGTCAGGGATCCTGCAGCAAAGCCCCCATTCCAAGCCCTCTCTGCACAGTGTGGGAATGGGCCGGGCCTCCCTGGCCTGCTTCCTGCCACGCCCCTCGCAGGGCAGTGACATCCGCCCCAACTGGCCTTTGACCCCACATCCTGTCTCAGCCCAGCCCAAAGGCCCCATTTGCAGGAACTAAGGTCTGCCGTCCACGACATTCCTGGCCATTTTACAGGCAGAGAAACTGAGGCTCCAAGAAGGAAGTGACTTGAGGGAGATCTTGAGAGCCAGTGCGAGGCTCAGCCTCCCCAGGAAGACACCACATATCCTAGGTGCTTTGTGTGTGTGCAGTTCAGAGGGACAGGAACCCGACCCGTGTCAGCTTTATTTTTTCAGACCTGCCTCCAACCATTGAGGGACAGGCAATTGTGTACCACTGATTCATTCTGCAAACTTCCTCCGGGGTTTCATGGTGAACATGGAGCCTAGTTCTGTGCTGGGCGATACTGGAGCCCAGAGTGACGCAGGCCTGTTTCACTAAGGGCTCCAGCCCCAGGGGGGTGTGCAGTGCTTAGTCACTCAGTCGAATCCGACTCTTCGCAACCGTTTGAACTGTAGCCTCCAGGTTTCCCTGTCCAGGGGATTCTCCAGGCAAGAATACTGGAGAATTTCCTCCTCCTGGGGATTTTCCCAACCCAGAGATTGAACCCACATCTCCTGGGTCTCCTGGACTGCAGATGGATTCTTTACCAGCTGAGCCATCAGGGAAATCTCTAAGGGAGACAGAGCCAAACACAGAGGCGTGCCCCTGCCCCAGGGGTCAGGGTGGGGCCAGAGGGTGGGACAGGGACTAGGGCCCGGTGCAACAGTGCAGACCACGCAGGGGAGGGACCTGGGTGGGGAGGTCAATAGGAGGGCATGCTGAGCCGTGCACACAGCCTAGCCTAGCAGTCAAGCAAACCAGCTTTGAAGTCAGTCTGACAAGGGTTCAAATGCCCTCTCTGAAGGGCCTCAGGCAGGTCCCATTTTCATTTAGGAAATGTTTACCCTTTTGATGGACTTCCCTGGTGGCTCAGCCGGTAAAGCATCTGCCTACAATGCGGGAGACCCGGGTTCAATCCCTGGGTCGGGAAGATCTCCTGGAGAAGAAAATGGCAACCCACTCCAGTATTCTTGCCTGAAAAATCCCATGGACAGAGAAGCCTGGTAGGCTACAGTCCTTGGGGTCACAAAGAGTCGGACACGACTGAGCAACTTCACTTCACTTACCCTTTTGAGCTTCCCTGGTGGCTCAGATGGTAAAGGTCTTCCTGCAATGCGGGAGACCTGGGTTTGATCCCTGGGTTGGGAAGATCTCCTGGAGAAGGAAATGGCAACCCACTCCAGTACTCTTGCCTGGAGAATCCCACGGACGGAGGAGTCTGGTGGGCCACAGTCCATGGGGTCGCAAAGAGTTGGACACGACTGAGCCACTTCGCTGTCCCGTTTTGTGACAGTGGCACATTCTAACTGCTTCATAGCCCCCTGCCCACCTTATCACAGTCCCCACCCTTTATTGTCCAGAAAAGGTCATCAAAAACAATCTTGACACCTGCCAAATGAGCCCGACGCTGCAGAATTTGCCCTCAATCTTTCATGTTAAAAGAGCATTGTGTCTGGCACACAGCACCAAGGAAATGCTGCTATAGAAAAAAAAATGTTTTTGGCCACCACAGGCAGGACCTTAGTTCCCTGACCAGGGATTGAACCCGTGCCCTGTAGTGGAAGCACAGAGTCTGGACCGCTGGACTGTCAGGGGAAGTCCTAGCACCTAGGAAATGCTGCACTGTACAGGGCTGGAAGGAAGTCAGGTGGATGTTGGGTCAGGCTGACCTGTTTCTTTAAGGAAACTGGCTCATTTTCTCCATGAAAGCGGAAGTTCAAAAGCAGCTGCCAGGGTGCTGGGAGACCACCAGGTCAAGACTTCCATTTTGCAGATGACAACAGAGGCCAGAAAGGAGGACAGGGTCAGACAACAGGGATTTGGAGCCTTCCGGGCTCCTTGCCTAGATGTCGAGGTCAGGGCCGGTGAACCCTGCTGTAGGCGGAAGCTGCAGCCACCCTCCTCCTCCTCCTCGGATCCCCCATCCCTTTTCCATTCCTCAGCTCATCAGTAAGACACTCAGAAGTCCTGGGAATGGGAGGCTGGAATAGCAGCCCTTTTAAGAATCTGCATGTGCGCACACACGCGCACGTGAAACACACACACAACACACACAGCACCTGGCACACTTTGCACATTGTCTCAGGACTGAACAGGAGCAAGCCACGGGGGGCTGCAGAAAAGAGGTCGGTTAGGAGGGCTGGTTCAGATGTGGGTTCCAATCCAGTGCTGTGTGACCCACGGATAGTCACTCCACCTCTCTGGGCTTCCTGCCACAAGGAGGAAGCAGGGCCCATGAGGGCTGTCTGCTCACCTTGGCAGCATGAATAGGACCAGGGGTCAAACCCCCTGAGACATAAAGGCAGATGAAAACTTGAGCGGGACTGAGTACCCCAGCCCAAAGTTAGGGGCAGGAGGGGAGATGCAGAGGGATGGAGGGTGACAGAGAAGCTTTCTGAGGTGACCCTTGACTGGTGTGGTGGGCGGTGATGGAAAGGTTACGGGGTCTTTGTATTCCATAGGACTTCTCAAACTAGGGGTGCCAGGAGGGGGCAAGACTCTCTGGATAAATGAAAAGGACTGAAAACTGGGGGAGTGTTGGGGACATTTTTATTAAACACAAGCCAGACTGCAAGAACTGAAAAGCCCTAACCTAAATCTTCCAAGAAAGTGATCTCTAAGCAGTAGCTCTCTTCCAGTAAGCTTCACAAAGTCCCAGGAGTGGGGGACAGGGGCAGGGGTTGAGCCTTTCAAACCTTCAAGGTATTTTGTGAGAACCACTCTCTTGGGCAATAGGGAACCATGGCAGGTGCCAGGTTGACTCCTTGGGTCAGGAAGATCCCCTAGACAAGGGAATGGCAACCCATTCCAGCATTCTTGCCTGGAGAATTCCATGGACAGAGGAGCCTGGTGGGCTAGACAGTTCACGGGGTCACAAAGAGTAGGACACGACTGAGTGGCTAACACTTCCATTTTTTCACTCTTTTGGGCCATAGGGAGCCATGGCAGGTTCTCGCCAGAGGTAGGGTCTGGCTGCCAATGTTGGGAAGGTTGAGGGTAGGGGTATGGTCCAGGCCAGAGTGTGAGACTCCACCGGGAAGGCTGCAAAATTGAACTCGAGTTTCTAGAGAACGAGCTGGGACTTGTTTCTCAAAAGCTGTGAAAGCCATGTTAATAGGTATGAGTGTTGCATTTAGTGAGTGGGGAGAACATTTTTCTCCCTGTTTCACAGATCAGGAAACTTGGATGCTTCCTGAATGAGTGTGGGGGGCGCGTCTGCACCGCGAGGACGGGGCCCCCCAGGCTGATGCGTCCTCCGATCTGTCCCCAGGTAGAGGAGGAACTGACCCACCTCCAGAAGAAGCTTAAGGGGACGGAGGATGAGCTGGACAAATACTCCGAGAACCTGAAGGACGCGCAGGAGAAGCTGGAGCTGACAGAGAAGAAAGCCTCCGACGTACGTGCCCAGTAACGGGGGCGCCCGCGGCCGGGCCGGGCCAGGCCGGGCAGGAGCCCGGGGGCCGGGCGGGCGGGAATCGCTCGAGGAAGAGGAGGAGGAAGAGAAGGCGGTGCCTCCCGGCGCTTTCTCCAAATAAGTCCCGAAAAGGGGCACTTTCCAGCAGCTGCGGCCAGCGGTGCCGACGTCAGGCCCTCCCCCAGCGGTGCTGACGTCGGCTGCCCGGCCGGGTGACCTCATCGCCCCGACGGCGGCCGGGCCGGGGGCGGGGAGAGGCGGGGGCGGCCCGGGTGCAGGCAAAGGCTCGGGGGCCGGGGCGCGGCTGCTGCAGCTCTTGCCGGAGCCGAGCCGAACCGAGCGCCCGCCGCTGCCCGCCGCCCGCTGCGTGCGCCTCCGCGCCATGGCTGGCCTCAACTCCCTGGAGGCGGTGAAACGCAAGATCCAGGCCCTGCAGCAGCAAGCAGATGAGGCGGAGGACCGCGCGCAGGGTCTGCAGCGGGAGCTGGACGGCGAGCGCGAGCGGCGCGAGAAAGTGAGAGCCCGCGCCCTGGCCCCGCGCCCGGGCTCCCGCACCCCCGGCCCCGCCGTCACCCTCCTTTCTTCCCTTTTCCCTGTGCCAGCCGCTCCTCGCGCTCCCCGCCCGCCAGCCGCTGTAAAAGGGGATCAGGATCCCCCTCCTGATCCCACTTTCGCACCCTCAGGCCCCAGCGCTCCGGATCGCGGACCGGCTGCAGAGACCCCATCCTCCACCGCCATTCTCCTTCCCTGGCC
>SJXQ01003207.1:48409-75181 GCA_006408695.1 Aepyceros melampus
CGATCCAGGAGTGAGGAGTGGAGGTAGGGGGCACCCTGCTGCCTTCCGACTCGCCGCCGCCGGCGCCTGGGTCCAGGCGGGAGAGGGCGGGGAGCTGCGGCTCCACCTAGGAGCGGGAAGTGAGAGTGAAAACGTTGAGCTTCCATTGTCTGGGGTTGGACCGGCCGATACTGGGGGTGGGGGTGGGGGCGCCGCACTTTTCGCCACCTCCAGGGCTTCCCGGTTCCTGCCGAACTTTCCCAGCTGTTCCCAGGGGCGCGGCGGCGACGTGTCTGCTCCAGGCGGGGGGCGGAAGTTCAGTTCCCGAGCCGCCGGCCTTTCCCTCCCCAGCTGGTCCCCTGCGGGAACGAGGGCCGCGGGACCCTGCCTGGCTCGCGAAGCCACTTGGAATGTTAGCTCGGGGCCCTTGACCCACGGTCGTTTTGTGTGCGGCCGCTGCAAAATGCGAGGCCTGGGGCTGAGTGGGGGCAAGGGGGCTCACCGCCCTCCCTCCGTCCCTTGATGACCCTTGGGACGGGACAGGTGGTGGCCACCTCTGGAACTGGAGAGAGATCTGTATTCCAATCCCATCCCACTTGGTACTTGACTCCTAGGAGGAGCGTGTCTCCAAAGTCGGGGTGACAATAATGCCCCCCTCCCGTAGGATTGCTGGGAGGGACTGTGGAGGAAAACCTCTCTGCCTGGCGCCTACTAGGTACTCTATTCTTGCGCTATTCTACCCGTAGAGGGGCTCACGGGTAGATAAGGCTGATTACCATGCGGGTGGCGGGGTTTGTGTTCTGTTAACTGGGAGCATGACAGAAAGAACCAGCCAGTGGGATAGGCTTAAATATGGAGGCTGAGCAGTCTTAGAATAAGTAAGAGTTTGCTGGGACAAGAGACTGCAAAGACTCAGAAAGAACGTTGGGGGAAGAGTGTGGAGACCCAGGGGTCTCGGAAAGCTGGAGTGCTGAGACTCAGGGTGGGGACCCCAGAAGTGGAAAAGATGCCCAGGCAGAGGGCACTGCTGTGGAGATCGACAGATCTGGGTAAGAACCGCGCCCCCCGCCCCCAACAAAGACTTGTTTCCTTGCTGGCTGGAGTCAAAGCCTTTAATCCTGCAAGGGCCGCCTTGGCGTGAAGAGCCCTTAGAAACCTGGTGTCAGCCTCCCAACAGTAGCTGGTTTGGCCTCTTCCACACACATAACCGGCATAACCCTCCCTCTGATCTCATCCCAAGCCGCTCGCTGGAGGACAATTACTCCTGCTTAAAAATGGCCCTCAGCTTGGAGCCAAGACTCAGGAGTGGGACCATCCAGTTGGGAGGAAAGATGTTTTTGGAAAAGTTTCGAACTTCTTAAAAAAGTTCACTTTTCAAAGCATGCTTCTCTTGGTCAGGAAAAGGGGAGAAAGCCTGAAGAAGGTTCCTGGTTAGAAGGAATGAAGCCCAGGGGGGAGGGGAGGCCTTTTTCAGTCTCTTGTAGAGAAAGCCAAGAGCCGGCGTGTGGCAGACTTCTGGGTCTGCCTCCCGACAGCTGGTTTAGATTTTTGTGTGATTAACCGACATCTTCCCGTTGCTTTGCCACATGTATCTAGCAAGCCTCTTTTACCTTATAAGGAAAATCCTTTGTAGAGGGTAGAAGCTTTGATTGCAGGAAGGGGTGGAGCCCAAAATGACTAGCAGTGACTAGCAGTTTTTCAAGAATACATATATATCTGTACATAGAAGAATGTATCTCAGAACTATTTCCGTTCCAGATAGTTGAAAATGTGCCAAAAGCATGGTTGTCGGGATTCAGAATCCTCCATAAAAGGAGGGGCTCTTTAAAAAAAGCAAAACCTACTCATGAATCAGGCACCGCCACGTGATCTGAAAAATCAGTGCCTTGACTACTGATGGGTGTGAGGTTTCTTTTTGGGGTGACAAAACTTTTGGAATTAGATGGTGGTGTTGGTTACACAATTTTGTGAGTGTACTAAAAAAAACGTTGAGGGGAGGAGTCCATTCCTGCCCTAGTTGCTGAAGGAGTGAAGATTCATCTAATTTTAAGAAGAATAAAAAGCACCCACTCTTTGGAAGGAGTGGGTGACATTTCTTAAAATAGCTCATCAGTGGTTTAAATGGATTCTCCAAACTGGTGTTCCGGAGGAAGCTGTGATCAGAAACACCTGGGGGAATTTCCTCTCCTTCCGCAATTGGGATAGTGGAGCTGAGAAAAGTTTCCTGAGTCTGTGTTTTTTCAGCAACTCTGGCCTCATTCTGTTCTCCACTAATATCTTACAGCCCTCCCCCATTCGGAGATTCTTTATTTGTCTTGTTCTGAAGAAGCCAGGGCGACTTTATACTTCTCCCGTCGGTTGGGCCCCATTTTAACCAGTTCTCAATATTCCTAAGTGTGAGGCCTCAAAGCCCCCACAGGACCCAAGGGTGTAGATCTGGCAATGGAAGAACCCGGGTCTAGGGCTCAAGATTCTGTTCCCTGCCAGCTCTGGGACACTGAAAAAGACTGTTTCACCTCTCCTGCATCTCTCAGTTTTCCCAACTGTAAAATGGGTGAGATCCATGAGGATTAAATGGGGGAGAAATCATGGCAGCAAGAGTTGCTGTTGTGGGACTTCCCACACTCCAGCTACAATGCCACACCCTCGCATTACAGTCCCCAGAAAGGTATGAAGGAAACAGGCCCTGGGAGAGGCTCAAAGCAAGCAGGGAGGCCGCCTGCTCCGTGCCACATGGCCGAACGCTGGCGGAGCAAGGCTTCAGACCAGTATGTTTTGATCCTTGAATGGTTGCTCTTATGCATGCCAACATATTTATTACCTTCCTTGTAGGTAAAAAGCCAGTAAAACCGTTCCGCCATCTCTCCATGCCTGTAACCAAATTTTCTTCGCTTTCTTGTATCATTTTGTCCCACATCTCAGCCAGCCTTGATTAAGGATGGAGTTCCATCGGGCTGCCCCTACTCAGCACCCCACCTCCCACTGCCCCAACTGTACAGTCAGCATATAACTGAGGCGTCCAGAGTCTTGTATTTGTCTTACCGTTCAGGTGGCTAGGAGCAGACCTTACATGACAGAGTGAGCCCGTTGATGGGTGGCCTTGCTCTCTAGAAGTCCCGTGGAGAGGCCAGCACCATCCTCTTGGAAGATACAGCCTCTCTCTCGGTCCTGTATTGACTTGAGTGTTTGCAACCCCATGGACTGTAGCCCGCCAGGCTCCTCTGTCCATGGGGATTCTCCAGGCAAGAATACTGGAGCGGGTTGCCATTTCCTCCTCCAGGGGGTCTCCTGACCCAGGATTGAACCCACGTCTCTTGCATCTCCTGCACTGGCAGATGGATTCTTTGCCACTAGCGCCACACCAGGGAAGGCCGTAATGACTTCACAGCCTGTCCTATTGTGGGGAGTGTTCACTGACATTTGGCGGAAAAGATCATATGGAAAATTCACATTGTCCAGAAGAGACAGTCTGAATTCTTTAGCGCCTGGATTCCTGGGTGGGCTTTGGCGGGGGAAGCGTGTTAGCTGGAGGAAAGGGCACTGTGTGAGTGGAAGGCTGGCTGACCTATTTCCCTCTTAACCTGGTTCCACCTCTGACCTCCCTAGGCCGAAGGTGATGTGGCAGCTCTCAATCGACGCATCCAGCTCGTTGAGGAGGAGTTGGACAGGGCTCAGGAACGACTGGCCACAGCCCTGCAGAAGCTGGAGGAGGCAGAAAAGGCTGCAGATGAGAGTGAGAGGTAAGGACGCTTCGAGCCTGGTGGCATGAGCGTTTACTGCAGGGAAATTGGAATCATGCCATACTGCCAACCTCCCGGAGCTGGGGTGAGAGTCAGTGAGATCCCAAGGACACACGTGTGTACACATACATACAAATAGGCAACAGTACCTGGTAAACCATCATGCTGTGTGTGGAGGCATTTGACGTGGCGATTCTGAAGGAAAACTACCACCAGAGGAAGGTGAGAAACGGGCGGATATAAGGCTGTAGCTGTGACTGTCATCAGCAGTCTGCAGAGCGCTGTGTTTCCTATTCTCTCTGAAAGCCACTGTGCATCTGGTTGTCGGATTCTCAAGACATCAGTTTCCAGGGTGATATGAGAAGATGGGGGATGAAAACGGAATGGGCTGTCTGCGTGAATGATTATTAGCAGTGCTTCAGGCCTTGGGTCACTGGACTGTGTGTCAGGGACATGCACAAACCACTCCGATTAATATATTTGCAACTGATAGCACTTCTTACCTCCAGGGCATTCTCCTGCTGCCTCCAGCAGGGTGCTGTGTCCTCTCAAGCAGCACGCCTTGGTGCGGCTCTGGAGGACTGTGGGTAGATTGTGTAATTCACAGAAGTGGCCGTCTCTGTGTGATGGCCAGTGGGTTCCTTGTGTGGTGGTGGTGCGGGCTGGGCCGGTGGGCCTCACGTATCTGCCACAGCATCACACCAGAAATCTCACTGGACTCATCTACCATAGTTTTCAAGTTCCCAGGTGGCGTCTCCCAAAGCAGCCGATGCAGATTCTATCCCTGGGTCAAGAAGGTCCCCTGGAGGAGAGCATGGCAACCCACTCTAGGATTTTTGCCTGGAGAATTTCACGGACAGAGGAGCTTGGCAGGCTACAGTCCATGGGGTTGCAAAGAGTCGGCCCCGACTGAAGCACCTTGGCACTCATGCACCATAGTTCTCCGGTATAAACTTCTCCCAAGGATCCATTCCTGATGGTTCTGTCGCACCCTTACACTGGAGGGGCTAAACCAACTGGAGAATCTCAGAGACTGACTTTTTGAGTTGTCTAAGTGGGAAGTTTCTTTGCCGTACAGTAGAACAGCCCTTAGGGAGGGCGCAGATCGCAATACGTGCTCTGCTTCAGCCTCTGCATAGAGTGAGAGGGCGGTAGCTCAGGGCAGACACGTGGAAGTCTGAAGGATCCAGTCACAAGTTGCTCATGGCTGTGCCAGGGGCCTCAGCTAGGTGCTTCACGTGTTCACCGTCAGACCGGCCTGGCCAGATGTCTCACTCACTTCTCGCACCTCCGCAAGTCAGAAGGCCCCTCGCTTGTGGGTATCATGTTACCAGTAGCCTCTGATGGCACCCTTGTTACAGACTACTGTTTAGGTGGAAAGAATTCTATACTTGGGAGCTGAAGAATCTAGATTTAAGTCCTTCCACTGCCATTTACTATGGGGCCTTGAGCTAGTCCCTTTGATTGCTCCTTGACTGCAGAGGATTTTCCAAGCTTGCTGATCTCAGGGCCTGGTACAGACTTGCATGCTCAGTTGTATCCAACTCTTTGTGACCCCATGGACTGTGTAACCCACTAGGTCCATAGAATTTTCAGGCAAGAATACTGGAATGGGTTGCCATTTCCTACACTCGGGGATCTTCCCAACACAGGGATCGAACCTAAGTCTCTTGTGCCTCCTGCATTGGCAGGCAGATTCTTTACCACTGTGCCACCTGGAAAGCCCATATGGGCCTGGAGAGTGTTTTGATAGTTAGCTGAGAATGGCAGTGACAGTCCGAATGGAAGTGTTTATTAGAAGTGTAATAACGGTCCTCTGCTGTGGGCAGGCCCGGTACACACTGATACATTATACTGGGTTGGCCTCTTCTTTGGAGATATCTGAGTTTACCATGTCCACTCCACACAGTGCAGGCCACGGTGAGCTCCATTTCATGGTCAGAAGTTGTAGGGCACTTCCAGCGGTTCCCAGGACACCGTCCTTCCCCCAGTGGACGTATCCACTTCAGTTCAGGCCTTCCTCACCCATCACTTTGTGGATATCTGCCTCTTACCTGCTCTTCCCGCTGAAGTCCCAGCCATCATTCCGCTTTCCATTCACACTTGTTTTTGAAACCTTCCTGTGGTTCCCTGTTCCCTCGGTGCAAAACCCTTAGCCCATCATTCGAGAGGCCTGTGGTGCAACCACCCTGACTTCCCTGCCATATTCTTTCATTCCTCCAGGGCTTTCTCTTTTTTTCTACTTTTTATTTTGTATTGGGGTATAGCCAATTCACAATGCTGTGATAGTTTCAAGTGGATAGCCAAGGGACTCAGCCCTACATATACATGAATCCATTTTCCCCCAACCCCCCCTCCCTTCCAGGCTACCACATAACATTGAGCAGAGTTCCCTGTGCTATACAAGAGGTCCTTGTTAGTTATCCATTTAAAATCTAGCAGTGTGTGTATGTCCATCCCAGACTTCCAAACTATCCCCCGCCCCCAGCCATATGTTTGTTTTATGAGTCTGTGAGTCTCTTTCTGTTTTATAAGTTCATTAGTATCACTTCTTTTTAGATTCCACATAAAAGGGGTGTCATACAATGTTTCTCCTTTTCTGTCTGACTTAGGTTCCCTTGTGACTCAGCTGGTAGAGAATCCACTTGCAATGTGGGATACCTGGGTTTGATCCCTGGGTTGGGAAGATCCCTTGGAGAAGGGAAAGGCTACCCACTCCAGTATTCTGGCCTGGAGAGTTCCATGGACTGTACAGTCCATGGGTCACAAAGAGTCAGACACGACTGAGCGACTTTCACGTCTGTCTGACTTACTTCACTGAATATGCCAACCACTAGGTCCATCCATCTTGCTGCAAACGGCATTATTTCTCTTTTTAAAGGCTGAGTAATATCCTATTGTGTGTGTGTGTACCACATGTTCTTTATCCATTCTCTGAGGCTTTCTTGTATAGCTCTCTCTCTCACTGAAGAATATCTTTCCTCTCCTTGTTCACTGGTGGACTCTCTTCTGGGAAGCCCCTTGTGACATACAAACACACCCTCCCTACCCCACTCCCCACCCCAATGCAGCAGAATTCAGGCCAGCCCAGACTTTTGAACAGATCCTGGTAACTGTTGGCGTACAAATCCCCCTCGTTACTACTTAGTGAGAGACCATAGGAGTGTGGACTCCAGAGCCACATCAACAGGGTTCGAATCCCAGCTCTGCCTCTTACTGGCTGTGTAACCTTGAACAAGTTACTTAGCTCCTCTATGCCTCAGTTTCTTCCTCTGTAAAATGGGGGTACCGCACCTGTTTCTAGGGACGGGGTTTGTGACATGTAAAAACGGTGCCTGGCGTCCAGCAGGGATGCACGTGAGTGTGAGCAGCTCTAGCCTCCTCTTTGGAGTGTGGTTCTTGGTCGATGTCAGTGAAGCGCTTAGATGGGCAGATGCCTGGGGGTGCGCAGTGAGGTGGTGACGTGTGTTCTGAGGCAGTGACAAGTCCTGCTCCTCGCAGAGGGATGAAGGTGATAGAAAACCGCGCCATGAAAGATGAGGAGAAGATGGAGATTCAGGAGATGCAGCTTAAAGAGGCCAAGCACATCGCCGAGGAGGCTGACCGCAAATACGAGGAGGTGAGTGGCGGGGAGTGGGCTGGTGGATGGCAGTAGCAGGAAGCGGGGAGGAAATGGACCTGTGATAGGGAAACCCTGGGGCTGCCTAAAGGAAGCACTTGGTCAGCTCAGCTGTCCTTCTGCGTCCACATCTGGTTTTTTCCCGAAGACAGCCACTTGGCTAGAAAACCGTATCTTCCACGATGCCAGAAGTCCTGGGAAATTCTGTGACATTCAGACAAGTGGGGCCTTAGACTTAAAGGGGAAACGAAGTGATCAGATCCCCTTTTTTTGTCCTCCAGCTGGGTGTTAGGCTAAAATGAGGAATTGCGGTCCCCGGCCATGGGTCTTCAGACCACGAAAGCTCAGTTGCTCCTTCTGCCTGCCCCCATGGCCCCGTCTCTTCCTTCCCCTTCCTGGGGCCCACAGGAGAGAATTTAGGTTTGGAAGTTAGACTTGGAGCAGCAGCAGAAAGCCGCAAGGTTGCTGGACGTGGCCTTGCTGTTTGCACTGGGTGGGGATGGGGTATCCTATTAGATGTGGCTCTTGGGGGTGTCTTAATTGATCCTTCCTGTTTCTGCAGGTAGCTCGTAAGTTGGTCATCCTGGAGGGTGAGCTAGAGAGGGCAGAGGAGCGTGCCGAGGTGTCCGAACTGTGAGTGGCAGAGCGGGGTTGGGTGGTACCCAGCTCAGCTCTAGACATGGTGGATGGGGGTTGGTAGGGGAGCTGGGAGGGAGTAAGTTATGTTGGGAATTGATACCGACCAGGGCTTCTGGTCAAGTGGATGGGTGTCTGGGACTCATCTGTCAGTCCCTCCTCTTTGCTTCCCTGGCTGACAAAGAATGACAGGTGACTGTTTGTTCTCACCACCCTGGGAAGTACCGCCCACATGTTGACTCTTGCCACAAAGGTATTGGGAAATACGAGTGTCGGGCAGTAGCCGAGAAGCCCAGAAGTCCCGTTTTCCAAAGAGGAATCCTCAGGAGGCTGAGGGCAGGCTGCCATGTCTGTGTCTAAATGCCTTGTTCTTGATGTCATTGTTTGGCTAGGACACATTCTGGTGGCGAGGAAAGGCAATAAGCTTGACCAGAGTCCCCATAAGCTCCCCTCCCCCCTGCCACCCCAAAAGCCTCTCCCCTCAGACTCGGGTAAGGAATCAAGCTCCCCAGAGCATTCCTGTAGTGCTGAGAGAGACCTGGTTTCCAAAATCCATTCCAGGCCTGCTTCCTGGCATGTCCGGTGTAAACTCGGATTGCTATCTCCCAACCTCCTGCACTGCGTCTCATTCTTAAACACCTTCCGGGGCAGCCTCATCAATCGTGGATTTCACAAGTCCCTGTTGCCTCAGACTTGGCGGGAGCCCAAGTCCCAAGAGCTTTACAAACCTCCCAAATACTCCTCGGCCTGCCGTGCCTTTGCCTGGCACGATGGGGTTTTGACAAGTACACAGCACTGTGTCTCAGAGAAAGCCATTAACATTTTTCCCCACATTCCTTCTGGGGGCCCCTGACAGTGTGGATTCCTCCTTTTGAAAACTTCTTTTAGGAGACTGCGGTTTGTGCAAACAGATAAGACACCAAAAATCCTCTTTTGTCTTTGGGCAGAAAATGTGGTGACCTGGAAGAAGAACTCAAGAATGTCACTAACAACCTGAAGTCACTAGAGGCTGCATCTGAAAAGGTTGGTAGTTGGCTTGAGCTGGAGGGTGATTTGCTGGACTTTTTTCTTCCCCCAAGGAACGCAGGAGTGTGCCAATGTATCGGGGATCTGACCTGTATTTGCTAACAGTAGGTTTGGTACCCAGCAGCCAGGTTTTTTTTCTCCTATAGAAAAGAGTGTCCGATGGCTAGATTTCCCTCTTTCATAGGGTCTTAATGCCAGCTTTTATCTCAACCTCCTACGGAGGTGGACTTATTTATCTATTTATTTATTTTGGCCATATAAGGCAGCATGTGGGATCTTAGTTTCCCGACCAGGGATCAAACCTATACTCCCTGTAGTGGAAGCGAGGCATCTTAACCCCTGGACCACCAAGGGAAGTCCCCTGAAAATGAATTTAGAATCTGAGATCGAGACCTGGTAGGCTCATATTAGGGCATTTGGAGCCTCATTATATAAATACAGAGCCTACAGAGCCTCTCTCTCAACTGAATCCCCAGGTTCCTCCAGAAATACTTTCTAGAAGGTTGAGCAGCAATCACAGGTGGAATTGGGCTTTTTTGTTGTTGTTGCTGAAACAGTACCCAAAGCAGTCATTACAGGAGAGAGCATTAGTCATTACATTAGAGAGAACGTACAGACCCTTCCATGACCTTCCTTCCCTCCCCTCCCAACCTCTGCTGTTGAGTTCCCCTTTCTCCGCTCTTCCTCACTCTCCCTCCTCCTACTCCCCTCCAGTTGCACTGAACTTCAGTTTCACAGACATTCCATGTTAGTCACTTCCAGTGCTTTCTTTGAACCTTCTGTCCAGTCAGCCTGGAGTGGCTGCTCCCTTTTCTCTCTGCTTGGCAACCCCCTGTTCACCTCTCCTGGATTGCTCATCTAGGTTAGGTATTTCTCAGCTGCCTAGCCCCACCTACTTCTTTCCTTATCGTGAGGGTTGATCACATTTATTATAATTAATTGCATGCCTTTCTCGCTAGGTTGTAGAGACCGGGACTCTGTTGGTCTCGTTTAGAGCTGTGTCATTAGTCCCAGCATGGTGGCTGGCTGGTATTTCCTGCTGGGATAGTTGGTGAATAAATGTGGGTATGCCAGAGACTGGTCATTGGGAGAGATGCTGCGGTGATCTTCTGCTCTTGAGGAGCCTGTAGTCTAGTTGAGTAGAAGGGTTGACAAAGTAATTAGGGTGTGGTGGGGCTTCCACAGAAGGACTTTGGAAAGCTGGGAAAGGTGTCGCAAGGAGGTGACCTTAGAAAAGACGGTAGAGGCTTCCCTGGTGGCTCAGTGGTAGAGAATCCGCCTGCCAGTGCGGGAGACAAGAGTTTGACCCCTGATTTGGGAAGATCGCACATGCAGCTACGTTTATGCACCGCAGCTACTGAGCCTGCGCTCTAGAGTCAGGAGCTGCAACTACTGAAGCCTGAGCAGCCCAGAGCCTGTGTCTGCAACACAAGAAGTCACCGCAGTAAGAAGCCTGTGCAGTGTACCTGGAGAGCAGCCCTCCTCACTTGCTACAACTAGAGAAAGCCCTCACAGCAAGGAAGACCCAGCACAGCCAAAAATAAATAAATAAAATTATTAGAAGGGGAAAAAAAAAACCTATAGAGCAGGATGCCGGCCAGGAGTTCATATTCCAGAATCAGGTTCCAGTTGTGGCTGGGTCAGGTGGTAGCCCTGTGACCCTTGACTAATTAGATACCTTCCATGACTCTTTCCTAATCTGTACACTGGGATTGGTGCTAACCACACAGCTGGCAGATGTTAAAGGTTGGCTAATACTCACCCGCGTTGAGCCTTGAAAGACAAACATACCTTCTGACAGACAGCAATGAGGAATGGGACATTCCATGCCTGGGGGCCCAGACACAGGCAAGGGCTGGGAGACCACAGAGTACTCAGAAGAGGGTTAGGAAGTGGCAGGAAGCTGCTGGGAAGTGGGGCTGGAAACACAGACTAGGCCAGCTGCTGTGGAGGGCCTTGAGAGGCATGTTTCCATTCATTCATCTGCCTCCATCTTCATCACACATGTATCTCGAGTTGTCAGCTCAGGTCTTGAGATCAGTCCCATCCCAGAGGGATCCCCTCCCAGACTCTCTGTTTCCCACACATTTCATCTGCCTGGAAAGGTGCCTGTCTCTACTTTGCTTCTTAGGCAGATTCATAGCTTCAAGCATGCGCTTTTCTCCAAGCATCGGGGAATGTGCGTTCTCTTGTGCTTTCCTCCCGCGCCCTCCATTTTAAAAAAGTGTTTTGATCTCTCCCGCAGTATTCTGAAAAGGAGGACAAATATGAAGAAGAAATTAAACTTCTGTCTGACAAACTGAAAGAGGTGAGTGTGATTCCCACCCAGCTGGCTCAGGATTCTCCTGGGGTTGGTCTTGAAGCAGTCCTGGTGACTCCTTTCTTCTGCCCTAGGCTGAGACCCGTGCTGAATTTGCAGAGAGAACAGTTGCGAAACTGGAAAGACAATTGATGACCTGGAAGGTATGAAATCACCATCTAATTGTGTTTGCTCTGCCTCCCCCTTATACGACACCTCCACAGTCGGGGGAAATCTGGAAAGGCTGGTTTGGGCTTTATCCACGGCAGGGGAGCAGAGTGATGTCACTTCTGGAAGTCTGGAGCCCTGGGACGGGACAGTGCAAAATCAGATTCAAACTAGGGTTGCCATTTTTCCAGAACTAAAATATTTCTGCGTAATTAACTCCATATGTAAGTACAGAGATCCAAATATGGCTGATTTTTTAGCTCTTTAGAGTTTCCTTCAATTTGCTCATTTCTGAGACTCCTCGCATTTTTTAAATGCCTTGCATTTTTTATGGAAACTCTCTCCCAGAGAGCGCAAAGCTTATCACAATATGAGAAAATGGAAATTTAGAGGCCGTAGAGGCCTGAATAAAGACTCCAGTCTGCGAGTCTGGTGCCCACGTATCCCAGAATTTCTTGAAGTGTTTCGTCTTTAAAAAAAAATTGTCCTGCGCTCTTCGCGGAGTAACCCGGAAATTCCAGAATTTCAGTTCTCCCAAACTGCCTGTCCCACCCAGAAAGGGTACAGAACTCGTTCTTCAGACAGTGTGTCCCAGTGTTTGGTTTGGGAAGTGAGGTTTCCATATAAGGCAAAATGCCCCCATTCCAAAGTATGACCTTTGGACTGGATGACATCACTGGAGGTCAAATAACCTGGGATGGGAGATTGGTGGGGAGAAGCTCTCACCATTTCTAGTCAGCACTCTTTCTAAAGTTTCATTATGGCTAATCCCCTGCAGAGCTTCACTCCACTTAGAAATCACTCCGTAGGTCTTATGTTTTCTTGTTTGTTCCACATGAGACGCAACCTTGTCCTAGTTCGTGCTTTGTTCTCTCAGTTGTTTTCTTCCTCTCAGTGTGTGGCTCTCCATTCCAGCCCTCGCATTCTACCCCCTGTACCTCTTCTGAACTCTCTCCTTGGGGACCTCTGCCCTCCAGACGAGCTGTACGCTCAGATGTCACATACAAAGCTGTCAGCGAGGAGCTGGCCCATGCTTTCACCGACATGACCTCTCTCTGAGAGGCAGCTGGGGTGCCACCCTCTGTCCTAGCAATACTGAAGTCTGCCTTCTCACTGTGGTGCCTCCACTCCCGTGGGCTTCTAGAAGCTCCAGTTTCCTGCCTCCTGGTTTGATCTTTCAAGCCTTCTGCTGCTGTGTCTGTGACTGTGTGACTGAAATAAAGACAGGCCGTCCTCATCTTCATGCCCTCGCATTTTCATTTTCTCCACTTGCTGCGTTTGAGCCATAGCCTGAGGCCCTTGACCGTGATTGCAACCAAAAGTGAGTGGTTCACATGAAGAGCTGGTTTCAAAAAAGAAAATTATGCTCATATGATTCTTTTCTGACAACATAAAAACAAAAGCCAACTTGGCCTGAGCTCTCAAATGTATTAGCTAACTGTATCTGCATGCCACTAGCAGTTTTTCCTTACATAGAAATTGTTTTGAATGGAGACTCATCCAACCTCTTGAGCAGCTTAAGAGAGTCAGCAGAACATGCAAAAACCACCAGGCTTATCTCTAAAAAGAAGCTACCTTGGGATGGAACTTCGTCTGCGGATTCAGACAGCGGCAATGGCATTTTGGTCTCCTTAGTCCTTTTCTCGTTTTTTCTATTATACTTGAAGAATGGTGTCTGGGGTTCCCGATGTCTTCACTGTTCAAGAAGCACCTCTTCAGCTCCCAGTTCTGGGAGAAAGCTCACCAGAGAAGCTCACCGTTAGTCTCTACCCTTAGAAAACAACTCTGCAAGGAATTAAAGGGCATCCCATAGCAGGGCAAGGGAATGGAAGCTGCTAGAATACCGAACAAAGGAATTGAGGTGATTCTTGAGTTCCAAAGCAACTTTCTTGAGCAACACGTATCTCCCCTCATAGTTAACTAGAACCAGGAACTTTGGTTTAGTGAGGGCTCATGAAGTTTGTGCAGAGAAGGCAATGGCACCCCACTCCAGTATTCTTGCCTGGAAAATCCCACAGAGGAGGAGCCTGGTAGGCTGCAGACCATGGAGTTGCTAAGAGTCAGAAATGACTGAGCGACTTCCCTTTCACTTTTCACTTTCATGCATTGGAGAAGGAAACGGCAACCCACTCCAGAGTTCTTGGCTGGAGAATCCCAGGGACAAGGGAGCCTGGTGGGCTGCCGTCTGTGGGGTCGCACGAGTCAGACACGACTGAAGCGACTTAGCAGCAGCTGTGGCATGAAGTTTGTGGGTGGGCATTAAAAACCTCTAGCAACCAAAGGCTCATCAGTTTCCCCAAGAGAATCCACAAATTTCAAATTATCCGGTCCTCCCCTGTACCCCACCAACACCACCTCAAATTGTCCCAGAAACACTGACGTTTTGAAGTCCAAGCCATCTTCTAGATTGCCCCTTGAACCTGAAAGTGGCATGAAAACCTCTGAGTAGATCATTTATTTTTGGTCACCATAACTTACTCATCCAGTAATTTTTTTATTCAGGTGGGAACCTTTGTCACAATTCTTTATGTTCATTCCTGCAAAATACAACTTTACTAAACTACCCACACCCTTCCACCCCCAACTTTCCTCTGTTCCTGGCTTCCCCCCTGAACTTCTGCATAAACCACTCCCCTCACATATTGCCATGAGTGTGACCCTGGAAAGATTAAATGGTGTAGGGGTGGGTGTTTTTTGCTCTCTCCAGGTATTTGTTCCTGGGATTTTTCCAGACATATGTAGCCTCCACCCTTTGAAATAACTGCAGCCCTGCCTATCCAGTCATTCCACCTAAGCACCTAGGTGGAACTTCAGAGATTGGGGCTATGGTAGAGCTACTGTGACCTGTTGACAGTGTGACGGGGTGGGTGGAGGGTGGGGTGTGCTGTCACAGTTGTCGAGGACAATTAACACTTTAAGGGACTCTTACTTTCTCTCAGACCTAATAACAAAGTAGATGCCAGGGAATCCAAGTGGCAACGTGAAGTGAGGTCGGGATTTGGAGTTGGGATACCTTTGGGCTTCCCTGGTGGCTCAGAGGTAAAGCATCTGCGTCCAATGCGGGAGACCTGGGTTCAATCCCTGGGTTGGGAAGATCCCCTGGAGAAGGAAATGGCAACCCACTCCAGTATTCTTGCCTGGAGAATCCCATGGACTGAGGAGCCTGGTAGGCTACAGTCCACAGGGTCGCAAAGAGTCAGACACGACTGAGCGACTTCACCTTACCTTACCTTGCTTTGGATCCCAGCTCTGCCATTTGAGCTGTCTAGCCCTTTTCTGCAAAAATAAAAGCGATATTTGAGTTCTTGAGGATTACATGAGATAACTGAGAAGAAATAGGTTTGCATGCAGTAGGCACTCAGTTACTGTGTTAATCCACACTCGACGGGCCCAAGTCACTATTCTCTGACAGAATCCTCCCAGACCACATAAGTCACTAGTTTTTTTCTTAAAGTATCACATCGAATGAAAGCCTCAGTAGTTGTAGTTGAAAGGTGGCCATCTTTTGCAGTCGTTTTCTTTCTGAATATTTCCAAGCTGATCATATCACATTTTGTGAGATATTTTGCTTTCCTCTGGTATTTTAATGAGTCTTGGCCTAGTCCCTTATCAGCTATTACTCCTTGCAAACCAGTTTTCTCTCGTGCTCTGTCATGCATAGCTCTACGTGGCAGCTTAGAGTTTTGTTGATTTGTTTAGTTTGGGGGGGGTTTGTTTGTTTTTTCATTTGTTTCATCAGCTCAACCATTTAATAACATACCACAGAGCGGGACACAACTGAAGCGACTTAGCAGCAGCAGCAGCAGTCTGGCTTAAATTTCAGTCATTCTGCATTTACCTGGAGTTTGACTGATGTGGACACATAAATGGACATATAGGAACAGTAACACAATTATTCCTGGAATTTAAACAGCTATTCTCAGAAGCTCCAAAGGAAAGATGGGTTACAGGATTATATTTCCCTTCCATAAGCTCAAGGACTAACCGGCACTAGAGAGAAAATGTATTAACACATCCATATCTCAGACTAAAAGCTTATGTCTGTGTAACATTTTATAAGTTCGAAGCATTTCTCATTTGTTTCTCATAATAACCGTCTGCCACACAATGGTATTACCCTCATTTGACAGATGGGGAAACTGAGACCTAGAAAGTTTAAATGACTTAGGTTTAAAGTGGCATTTACTTCATGGGGCTTAAATCCAGGTATTCTGACTCTAGGATTGCCAGGTTTAACATATTAAAGTAGAAGACACCCAGTTAAATTTTAATTTCAGATAGGCAACGAATAAATTTTGAGCATAAGTGTATTTCAAGCAACATTTGCAATACACTTCCATTAAAATTTTTATTTATATGAAATTCAAATTTAACCGAGTACCCTATATTTCATTTTCCAACCTTATCTAACTCCCAGATTTGGTATTTAGTATCTAGAAGTCCATGGTGTTCTGCTATGATTAAAATGCAGAGTACTTTCTCTTTCACTCTGAAAATGTGGAGTTTAAAAACTACCCCCCTTTTAATAAAGATGCTTATTTGTTTTCCCCTCATTCTTAATTTTCACCAGAAAAACTTGCCCAGGCCAAAGAAGAAAACGTGGGCTTACATCAGACACTGGATCAGACACTAAACGAACTAAACTGTATATAACCGAAACAGAAGAGTCTCGTTCCAACAGAAGCTCCAGAACGCCGCGTCTTTCTCTTCTCTTGTAAGAAGTTTCTTTTGTTATTGCCTCTTCGCTTTGCTGGAAATGTCAAGCAAATTATGAATACATGACCAAATATTTTGTATCAGAGAAGCTTTGAGCACCAGTTAATCTGTTCCTTCCTGTTTTTCAAAATGACACGTTTTTTCAGCTCTATTTTTATCCTTAAATTGCATATATTCCTAAGGTAGGCAGGGTATTTCCTATTGAGCATACATACTCTCTTTTAAGACTGAGGGCATTTGGTTCCTGGGAGAATAGACAACCCCACACTTTGAAAAACACAGATTCTGATGTCTAGTCATGGGTCAGTTTAAAAGGTTGGAGAATGTCCACCGTTGGTCACGTGGTAGGAGGCCAGGGATCATCACATTAAATGGGTGGGGATTTTCCATCCAGACCAAAAAAGGGGGGGTGGGCTTACTGTGGGAAGTCATAAACCACGGAGAGGTTAACCTAATCATCCCGGCTCTTTTCCACACTCCACTGTGCAGAACAGAACAGAATCCTCTGAGCAGTCAGCATGAGAATGCTTAGAAAAGAGTCATAATAATTAGCCAAATGTGTTTTGAATAGATCCTTGATATGCTCTCCTATGTTTCTTTCAATCTAAAGTTCTCTGAGGAGCTGATGTCTTATTCCAATAATGACCCATGCTTATCTGCTCTGATATGAGGCCATCCACTCAGGAGGAACGAATGTTGGAGAATTCAGTCCTATTAGAGAAGCAGTCTTTTTCAAAACCATCAGTAATTGAGCAAGACTGTTTTTCTGTGAACAAATATTAGGCAGAATGGCCCTCTCAGACAGCAAAGTAAAAACTAAAAAATTGGCGTAACTTCATCTCTATACTCGAGAGAATGGCAAATTGGAGATTTACTTATCTAGAATTTTAATTCCTTCTTCAGGACCAAGTTAATGAAAGGCCAAGAAACTCCTGATTAAACTGGATATGGAGTATTTTGTACAAAGGGCTGCACATAATGTGTTGTATTTTGTTATATTTCTGCTTTCTCCGTTAACATCTCAGAGCTGAAACATTCCACATTCCCCAGCAGTGTGGGGGCCAACTCAAGTTTACAATTCTGACTAAAAAAATCACCCTGCTTCTAGCTTATCTGAATCCTCTGCCCCTCACTCCTATTTATTAAGCGCCACACTACCCAGGAGATACACTAGCAAATTGTGCAATTGAATAAAACCCACACTTTCCATTTAGATTCTTGCAACTGTATCATATGTAATAGTATCACTTTTTCTACATTTTGATCAAATAAATTTTTACATAAACTCCAATTTGTGTGAATTTTAGAATGTGTGGGGACATAACACAGCATTTTGGTTCAACAAATGTGAATGGGAAAACGCCAACAATTCAACAAATGTTATTTATTTGTGTTTACATGACTACCTGATATAAGGATTATGATCTCTATATTACAGGGGAGAGCTCTTTGCCTTAGTAACTCAAACCTCTGGTCCGCTGTCATCTCCAATCCTGCCTGCACCAGACTAAAAGGATGAGAAAGGTTTTAATAGGTAAGATAGGAGCAGGAAAGATGGTCCCTGTCGCTTGAGTCAGGAAAGCACAAGGCCAGCCTGAGTAAGGTTTTCTCTATGTAAACACATAAAGGAAGGGAGTAGGAAAGCTGGAAGGTAGGTGGGGTCCATGTTGATGAGAGCCTGAACTTAATTTGGTCAGGAGTGGAGAGCCACTGATCAATAATCAATAAACTGAAGAAATTACTTAGTAATTACTTAGGAACATTCACTTAGCATTCATTGTCAGAGGACTACAGTAAGGGTAGGTAGACTAGAGGCAGGAAGATCAGCTAGGACAATATTTCAATTAACCCAGGATATAGTGCTTGCCATAACGGATTTAGAAAGAAGTGATATGAAGGAAAGTAACTGAAGACTTAGTTTATCGCTTGGCAAGAACTTAAAGAACCTAAAGGAGAAGACCCTTGAGAGTCCCTTGGACTGCAGGGAGATCCAACCAGTCCATCCTAAAGGAGATCAGTCCTGGGTGTTCATTGGAAGGACAGATGCTGAAGCTGAAACTTCAATACTTTGGCCACCTGATGGGAAGAGGTGACTCATTTGAAAAGACTCTGATGCTGGGAGGGGTTGAGGGCAGGAGGAGAAGGGAACAACAGAGGATGAGATGGTTGGATGGCATCACCCACTCGATGGACATGGGTTTGGGTGGACTCCGGGAGTTGGTGATGGACAGGGAGACCTGGCGTGCTGCGGTTCACGGGGTCGCAAAGAATCGGACATGACTGAGCGACTGAACTGAAAGAAGAAGAGGTCAAAGATGACTGCAGTTTCACTACCTGAATTGCTTTGATATTTGCTCTAAGATCTGATCTTGAGGAAGGAAAATAGGGAATCAAAAGGAGAAATGAAACCCTTAAGACATTAAGGCAAACAATTTTTTTGTCACCTAGTACAATCAAAAACACTTCATTTTCATTCAACAGTTACGCTGACACTGAGCTTGTTAAGCTGGTAGATCGAATGAAGTATAATGCAGTCCGCTAAGTGCCCTACCATTGCTAGATTGAAGTTCTTCATCTCCCCACTTCCCCCTTGGGCTGTAATCTAATCTCAGTATACCGTTCTGGTCATCCTGGTGCCTCAGCACTTAATACAAGTAATGTTTATTAAACTGACCTGTCTCAGCTCTTGGGAAGTACCCAATCCCATGAAGTGTGAGTGGGACAGAAGGTGAGGTTAGGACCAGATTGTGAGGACTTTATCCTGCCGATAGACCATGGATGGATACGGGATAAATGTTTTAGACTAAGCACACTGAAGGGCAGAATCTGGATTAGACAATGATCGGGGAGACTAGTGGAGAGATGTGATCTGACAGGCAACAGAGATAGAAGGACAAGATTTAAGAGCCATTTAGAACCTCTAAAAACCAGGCTGTGAAGGATGAAAAAGTATCAAAGCAACTTAGGTCTCACTCAGAAGATAACTCAAGCTAGTATGAGTAGATGACAAGTTCAGTTGTGGATATGATGAGTTTGAGGTATCTTTAACAGATACAAAGGCAGATACCCAAAAAGTACTTGGGACGTAGAGGGATGGCTCAGCTATGGGCAAGAAAATCACCCAGCATGGAGATAACAGGAGCCAAGGAAGTGAAGTGAATAAGATCACCCCGGAAGCAAGAACAGAGAGAGAACCATGAGGAACAGCAATATCTAAGAGACAAGCAAAAACCCCTCCAAAGACTGCAATGGAATCTGAGAAGCAGCACCCAGAGAAGAGGTGGTATGGGTAATAAAAGAAACGGGAAAATAAAATAGGAACAGTACCAAGAAGAGGACCACTGGAGAATGTGGTCAATAGTAGCAAACAACACAGGCAGAAACCTGCGAAGTGGCCAATGGCTCCGGCTGAAGCTCTTCCTAACGAAAGCAAGATAGCAGAAAAATGTGCTGCAGTGGAAGAGGTAGGGGCCATCTTTTACAAGTTCCTTGGGCAAGCCTCCAGGCGTGATACCCCCAGAGCGACACCTAGCGGTGGCCATGCAAATGGTATGTGAGTGAGTGAAGTCGCTTAGTCGTGTCCGACTCTGCGACCCGTGAACTGTAGCCCGCCAGGCTCCTCTGTCCATGGGATTCTCCAGGCAAGAATACTGGAGTGGGTTGCCATTTCCTTTTCCAGGGGATCTTCCCAACCCAAGGATCAAACCCGGGTCTCCTGCATTGCAGGCAGACGCTTTATCCTCTGAGCCACCAGGGAAGCCCTGCAAGTGGTAGTATGGCTCATCTCAATGACGCAGGAAAACATCGTGATCAAGACCTCAGCCTCCGGACTTGCCTGGCGATCCAGTGGTTAAGAATCTGCACTCCCACTGCAGAGGCATACGCGGTCAGGGATCTAAGATCTACACACGCAACATGTACGTGTGTCTGTTTAAGTTGCTTGTCCTGTCCGACTCTGTGCAAGCCCATGGACTGTAGCCCTCCAGGCTCCTCTGTCCACGGGGATTCTCCAGGCAAGAATACTGGAGTGGGTTGGCATTTCCTCCTCCAGGGGATCTTCCCCAGCCAGCAATCGAACTCAGGTCTCCCGCATTGCAGCGTATTCTTTACCGTTTGAGCAACATGGTGCAGACAAAAAAAAAAGACCTCAACCTCTGAAGCTGGTCCCTTTGAGTTCAAAATCCAGCCTACCTGGTCAAGACCCTGGGAAAGTCACTTAACCTATTTGGCCTCGGTTTCCTCATCCTAAAACGGGAGGAGGACAATAATACCTACCTCAGTGGGTTGGAGTGGGAATAAAACACCATGTAAATGCTGACAACACTGGCAGGCACAGAGCCAACGCCCGTTAAGTGTTCCCTATAATTCACACTGTGCTAACTCCTTCAGAGGTTTCCGAAGCCCCCAGGTGTGCCTCAAAGGGCTGACTGGTTTGCCACGGGCGAGGCTCCGGGGTAGACTTGGATAACTTCTAAACAGGTTTGTGGGCCGGTCCTGAGGAGTCCTGCAGGCCTCAGGGCGCAGCTTGGCGAATGAGGTCTGGGTATCTCTAGGTAGGTGCCCTGGCCAGCGCCGAGGTCCCTCAGCAGGTCTCCAAGGGACCTCGCTTCGACTATCACTGCGCCTCTGTTCTCCTTTGCTCTTTGGCTCCCCTGGAACGACGCCGACGTCTCCACACCGCACCACCACAGCCACGCTGCTTCCCGGCACTTGTCCGGGCACCAACTGAGCCTGCGCGGGTGTTGGAGCGCGGGCGCCAGAGACCCCACGCGCGTGCGCCCTCTGCTGGCACCAACGGTCTTCCCGGCGCGCGTGCGCACAAGCTCCAGACCAGCCCCTGGTTTGAGGGCGCGCGAAGCCGTTGACCAAGCTCCCAGCTTATCCCCATCCCATCGTGGGGCGGGGTCGCCCCAGAGTCGAGGGAAGAAGGCAGGGACAGGGGATGCCACGCCTCCTCCCTGTCCGTATTTGAAGCTCCTTGACGTCTCACCACTGGCCAATCGCAGCCCGGCTTGCCTGAGCGCCGGCCAATGAGCGGCGCGTTTGGGTCGCTTCCGGCTCTGCGCCCAGTTCGCCCCTTCCCCACGTCTTCCCGAGGCGGGCGGGGGTGCGGGGGCTGGCGTCGGCCGCGGTGACGCGCGTAGGGCCAGGAGCCAATCGGGGGCGGGATCGGCGCTGATGGACGGGGCTAGCGGCCAGTGGAGAGGCGCTAGCAGCACTTCCCGTCGGGGAGAGAGTGTAATATGGCGAAGACCTACGATTACCTGTTCAAGCTGCTGCTGATCGGGGACTCGGGGGTGGGGAAGACCTGTGTCCTGTTCCGCTTCTCCGAGGACGCCTTCAACTCCACTTTCATCTCCACCATAGGTAGCGGGGCTGGGGAGCGGCCGGGGGCGCGAGAGGCCCGGGCCGGGCGCGCCCCTGAGGAGCTGGGGCTGAGGGAGCGGCCCGGCGGGATGGACCAGGGATCTCAGAGGATTAAGGGAGGCGGAGGGTTAAAGAGCAGTCGCCTGCATCATCGTTTGGGGATTCTCTGGACATGGGAGGGAGTGGGGACCAGGTGCCCATTTTGCAGATGAGAAGACTGAGGCCCCAACCCTCAGCCTGCTCAGGGAGTATATGTCCTGGTTGAGGTCTTGGCCCCCGTCGTCTTGTTCTGTCTTTGCAGCAGCTCTTGAAGCAGTTTTTGGTTTCCTCCTCTTACTAATTGGAAACAGGCATGGAGAGTTTGTCCATGGGGAAAGGACAGCAACAAGTGACATCTGACCTTATTACGCATTTACTGTGTGCCAGGCGCTTTATGGTGCATTATCACACTTCCGAATGCTCTGTATTAGGTGCTGTTACTAGTTCATTTCACAGATGAGGAATTTGAGGCTCACAGAGCACACTAGACTTGCCTGTGGTCACACCGTCTACAGGTGGCAAAGATGGTATTTGTTCCCAGATATGTGTGAAAATCCCATGGACGGAGGAGCCTGATAGGCTACAGTCCATGGGGTTGCAAAGAGTCGGACAGGACTGAGCGGCTTCACTTTCACTTTATGTCTGAACCCAGAAATCAAGGCTCAACCATCCCAGAGAGATGTGAGCACTCACCCCCAGGACAAGCACAGCTGATCCATCTCAAAGCCAGGACTCCAACCCAGATATCTCCTGTTCTTTTCCTCTGGAATATTCAGGGGTTGCACCCCTCTCCCTGACCTGTTTCCCCCGTGGATGAATTTCTTCTAGAAGGAATGGTGAGAGGGAGTCCAGAGACTTTCCCTGCCCGTGCCCAGCCTACCATCCCACTCGAGGGTGACAGAAATGGCGATTGATAGCTGTCTGCTCTGGGACCTGTCATCTCGAGGCGGATGCCAGATAAAAGCTTCAGTGAGAAACCAAAATCAGCCGCTGCCACTGACAGCCCTGACTTCCCTATCTCTCGGCCCAGGACGCTGGTTGTCACTTTGCAGAACAGCCCTTGCCTGTGGGGCCAACCCACACTGCGGTGGAACAACTTGTTGCTTCTCAGTTCTGACATCTATGAAAGTGGAGCTGGCTTCTCCCCACCCCACAAAAATGACCGTTGTCCACATGAAAAGGTTTGACCTGAAAGTAACATCCGTCAAGCCCATGGCCTGTAAACTAGGCAGCCTTGCTGTGGAGTGGGGAACTGGGAGAAAGATCACTAAGCCCAGGGGTTGAGGAAAAAAACCTAGGAAATGGGCTTTGCTTTACCCCGGTGTGCCTTATCTCCCTAATCCCCATAGTGAGCTGCCGATTCCATCTTTGCCTTCTTCCAGAGCTGCACATTGCAAGACTCTTAGCTGCCAAATGGAAAGAGAATTGGACTGGCAGTCATCATTCTGATGTCCAGGTGCTGTTTGCCCTTGAACAAGCGCTTCATCTCTCCGAGCCCTGTGTATTCAGTTTAGGAGTGGTGTTCTCTGTTTTGGCCAGCGCCTGGATGGTGGAGGATCAGAACTGTACAGTGAATAGGGGGCTCTCACCAGTGTCAGTGGCCATCTAGAGGAAGCCTAGTATCTCCTACCATGACAGCATCCTTCCCTGGACACAGGTTCTTCTGATTCCTCCCCTTCACTAACACCAAGGTCAAACTTTGGGTTTTTACCTTTGCATCCCCACCAATCAGGAAGTGATATTCACTCCTGGTAGACTGTGGCTCCCTCTCAGTCCAGACCTGTTTCCCAGAGTCAGAACCTTCCTAGTGAGAATTTGGGGGTTGACTTTTTTGTTTGGTTCTTAATTCTTGACAGTAAAACCTAATCTAGTCTCTGAGGAGGCCATCCTCCACTTACAGGTGAGGATGTAACTTGGGCAAGGTCATCTAAGGTGGTGGACATGGCACTTAAACCCAGAATCCCGTTTCCCCCACCCCGGGATCCTCATTACATGTGTAGCCTTCCTGCTGGCCTCTGTTTTCTAGGAAAATTTAATTCCCCATGACCTTGAAGTTATGGCCTCATAACTCTTAGGCCTTGTGAAGTTTACACTTCCTAATTAAAGTCTTGTGTTAGAAAACCCAAGAGGCAGATAGAGTGGTGCTTTGGGTTCTGTCGATTGGACAATGCTGCTTGATTTCATACATTCCCATGTATGTGGGCTTTGCTAGTGGTTCAGAAAGTAAAGAATCTGCCTTCAATGCAGAAGACCTGGGTTTGATCCCTGGATGGGGAAGGTTCTCTGGAGAAGGGAATGGCAACCCACTCCAGTATTCTTGCTTGGAGAATCTCATGAACACAGGAGCCTGGAGGGCTACAGTCCATAGGGTCGCAAAGACTTGGACACAACTGAGCAACTAACACACACGTGCGCGCGCGTGCATGTATAACAGGAGCAGGGGATGTTTTAGGAAGACTTTAAGAATGCTTTAAGAAGCCGCTTGCATGTGGCTTAGTTCTGAAGTACAGCCTAATGCATAGAGGCAATTGGCACTGAGCGTACCTCTGTATTTTCTTTATAGATTGGGGATTAAGTGGCTGTTCATTTTCTGCCCAGGTTACATTTTGCCAAAGCCTGCTCTCATAAGCTCCATCGATCATTTGTGGTGTGAAATTGGCCCCGTGGCTCCTGGAGTTAGCTTTCCCCAGCCTGGCTCAACCCCTGGCTTCTCCTTAGAGCCCCACTCATTCATTCCTTCGGGGGAGGTGGATGATGTACATGAAAGTGCTTGCTAAACCACACAGCACCACGTAGATCTGTTGCTCATTTTTTTTTCACGCAGCCATCTTTTCCCCACTGCCTGCTGCACACCAGGCATCTGGCTTAGTGTAGGAGCTGGAGGGGTGACTTGGATGGATCAGGAGGAAGCGGAACTGTTAACTAACTAGGCCTGCAGTCAGAGTTTGTGTGCAGGACTGCGTGATCAGCTTCTAGCAACTACATACTCAAGCCCTGCTACACTTGGTCACTGGAGATGCAATCATAAATAAAAGCACCTGCCCTCCTGGAGCTTATGTTCTAAAGACCAGTACTCAGATGCAGGCTTACCTTCCCTCTTGTCCACAGGACAGCTCCTAAGGCAGGCAAGGATGGAATTGCATTCCCCCGTGGGGTTCTAGGCTTCCCAGGTGGCTCAGTGGTTAAAGAATGAGCCTGCCAGTGCAGGAGATGCAAGAGACTCAGCTTCAGTCTCTGGGTCAGGAAGATCCCCTGGAGAAGGAAATAGTAACCCACTCCTGTACTCTTGCCTGGAGAATCCCTAAGAGGTATTCTAGCGGGCTACAGTCCATGGGGTCAAAAGAGTCTGACCCCAACTGAACAGCTGAGCACACGCACACGAACCCTAGATTCTAAGGGGTCAAGCCAGGCCTCAGTCTCAAAGGTTCACAGGCGGTTGATTGATTGGGGTGTACCAGGGCTTAATTGCGGCATGTGAACTCTTAGTTGCTGTGTGTGGGATCTAGTTCCCTGACCAGAGGTCGAACCTGGGTCCCCTGCATTGGGAGTGCAGAGTCTCAGCCACAGGACACCAGGGAAATCCCCACAGGTAGAGATTTAGAACAAACTCTTAGGGGCAAAGACTGCACTTAGCTGTTACTCCTCCACACAGGCTGTCCGATCATCATGTTTTGCTCCTAGCTTCATGGAGTGAATAAACAACGTGAGGGATAATACATGAAGAAGAGGAAGCAGGTCGGAGGAGAGGATGGTTAGGAAGGCTCCCCAAGGAGGTGACTGGAACAGAGACCTGAGTGAGGAGAGGGGGAGCCAGGTGGCCATGGGATGAGAGAACATTCCAGGAGGGGAAAGAGCAAACCTGAAAGCCTTGAGGCTGAAACATGCTTGGGCGGTGTGGCCAGAGAGGAGGCTGAGAGCACTTGGGCAACTGTTTTCACTTTATTCTGGGGCCAAGGAGTCAGTGGGAAGCCACTGAAAGGGGTTGGGGGAAATTTTTAAACAGTCTTGTTATGGGGAGTTCCCTGGTGGCCTGGTGGTTAGGATCCCAGGCTTTCGTTGCTGTGGCTCATTTCAGTCCCTGGTCGGGAAACTGAGATCCTGCACGTCATATGGCATGACCAAAAAAAAAGTTTTATTGTCATGTACTTCAACTCGCCCATTAAAATGTCTAAGTCAGTGGCTTCAGACCCATTTACAGAGTTGTACAGCCATCATCACAGTCAATTTGAGAGAAAGAAATTATGACAGAAAGACAGCCCACACCCCGTGGTCAATCTTATTCCCCCACACCCCTGGGCAACCAGTAGTCTCCTTTCTGTTGCTCTGGATTTGCCTTTTATGGATGTCTCACATGACCAGACTTATATATTATGTGACCTTTCCTGTCTGGCTTCTCTCACCCAGTGTCATATTTCCAAAGTCATCTGCATAGCAGCGTGTGTCAGGGCTTCGTTCCTTTTTATGGCTGAGTAATATTCCTTTGTAGGGACGGACTATGTTTTGTTTATCCATTCATGTGCTGGTGAACACACTGGAAGGTTTGGAGCCGACGTTAGCTCAGTGACATGGTTGAGTGTGTGTTTTGGAAGCTAGGGAGGGGATTGAGGGAACAGTGGTGGGAGAACCTGGAGGGCAGTTAAGAAGGCTGAGAGGTCACCCTGATACTGGGGAAAGGGGCCTAGGGCCGGAGGGTGGGAGAGAAGGAGGGCAGGGTCAGGAAGGCTTCTTGGGAGGGGGCCTTTCAGCAGGTTTTGTCAGGCTAACAGGCAGGCAGGTGGGGACAACTCACAGGGAAGGAACTACAATTGTAAATGCCAGCACTTCATCTGCGTCAGGCACACCTTGGGCCCAGCGCCCGTGTGCTCAGAGGGCCAGGTACGGGTGGCAGGAAGTGCAGGGCTCTGGCACCCACACCATGAGGCTGCTGACCAGGGAAGGGAAGAGAGCAAGGCGCTGGCACCTGAGCTGTCTGGGTTTGCCCGCCAGCCCTGCACCTCACCAGCTTGCCTCTGTGCAGCTCCATTCTGTCCTCTGAGCCTCAGCCTCCCCTTCTGTGAGAGGAGAAAGTTCACCAGGCGCCTCCAGATTTGTTTGAGGGGTTTAGAGACCCTGCATGCCCAAGCGCCAGCAGGGGCCCCCGAGACCGTGGCAGCTGTTCCTGCACAGGTTGGCAGCACCTGGCG